>OX421492.1:21203460-21560960 GCA_949126835.1 Anisus vortex | reverse complement strand
TTCTGTTTCCATGGAAAAATAATCCCCTATAGACTGCTAACTATGTAATATTAGCAACATCAAAAAGACCTCCGCGTTCCTCGTTTATTTGACCAGGTGATCTACATTATGTAGACATAAAGTGAAAAGGGATTTTATTTA
This sequence comes from Anisus vortex, assembly GCA_949126835.1. NCBI lineage: Eukaryota > Metazoa > Mollusca > Gastropoda > Planorbidae > Anisus > Anisus vortex. Next base: position 21,560,819 of record OX421492.1, on the reverse strand, counting down.
GTCGCATGGGTCTGTGCGTGTGTGTGAGAGAAAGAGAGAAATAGAGTTTGATGGCCTGCGAGGGCTGCGGGGGCTGAGGTGATAGGTGCGTGATTGTTTATTTAGAACGGAATTTCAAAACATATATTTTATCTTTAAAAAAAAAAAAGGTTAAAAAATTTAGTTTTTTTGTTCCTTCGGTGTAATATCAAGGTCAATGTAGAAATTAAACTTTGCTGAAAAGTAATTTGATCCTCTAAGCACGGATATTAGCACGCAAAGCACATATTAAAAACTGTCAAGATTAAGAGAAGTGGAGATGTTTTATGCGAAACTATTTAGATACATTAAAAATCGTGAAATGACGTATTAGTAAAAAAAAAAAGGACAGCAGTTCTGAAAGAGGAAATAGGTAACACGTCCACCTAGAGGGTAATATGAGCTGTCCATAAATTACTTCTTAAGATTTTTGGCAGATTTGTAGCCTACTCCAATCCCTCCCCTTTTCTCATTTACCCGTCACACGGCGTCATGCACAAAGAGTCTTACAAAAAGTTACACTTGAAAACTTTCAAGGGAAAGTGCCACCCTTATAATTACATTGAATGAAATAAAATGTATAGGCCTAGTTCAAATAATTATACTCGAAAAAATATAATAATTTGCATATTTTTAATGTTACGTCATAATCATATCATACAAAATAGTTTCCCACCTCCTATCCCCACCAAATCCGATTCCCCCATCTCCCTCCCCCACCCCCACCCCTCAAAAAAATAGAGGGAAAGTAACGCCATTTATGAACATCCCCTAATACTTAACAACAAGTCTTAGAATAATATAATCATTTTAATAATGTATTACTAGTAATTTTAAACATAGCCAGTGTAGAAACACACGTTTTAATAATTCATGTCAGACCAGTATGATCACCAGTTTCCGTTGCCACGGCACGAAGAGAGATTGTGCGACCAGCACAATGCTCAATCGACTTTTTACTTTTCTTTATTAAATATAGAAATCCCAACAGGAGCTGAGTGAAGACATTCAGGGACGATCCTCCGAAAAACAAAAAAAATCATTCATTTTTTTTAACCAGGTTTCGAACCCGCAACGTTTGAAATGACTCTCTCTCTCTCTCTCTCTCTAGTCTATACTCTCTCTCTCTCTCTCTCTCTAGTCTATATATGTTTAACATCATAGTTAGCCTCGATTTTGTTTACTTTTAAATCATTGTACAATCCTGTTTCTTATCTGTTATGTGAAACAGTATGCGTGTAAAGTATAATTATTAGTTTCCCTTTATACTGACAAGTGCAACACCGAGACAATATGTTCCATTATGTAAAGTTATAGACAGGAAAAAAATAATTGTAAGTTTTCATAAAGATAATCTAATAACTGGAGTCAAAACAAGATGGCTGCTTCTTCCGGAAACAGAAATAACTATTTGCTATTAGAGCTTGTATATAAAGACAGTCGCAAAATTCTGGGAAACCAACCAATAATGTTATAGGATGGCCAGGAAATGGACATAACTATGTCAGTCTTCTTTCCACGTGCGCTGCCTTAGACTCATACTTAGGAATTCTTGGAAAGACCGCATAACTAACAGCGAGGTCTTGCAACGGGCTAACACGCCTAGCATGACCAGTCTCTTTCGCCTACGATATCTACGATGGATTGGACGTGTTTCCAGGATGGAGGATAGGCGCATCCCAAAAGACCTGCTATATGCTGAGCTCGCTTAAGACAAGATAGCTACTGGCCGTCCCCAACTTAGGTTCAAGGACGTCTGCAAGCGCAACATAAAAGCTATAGAGGAAGAGGTCGGAAACTACGAGAACCTGGCTCAGAACAGAAGTAGTTGGAGAAGTACCCTACACAACGGTAGAAATGCTTCAGAGGCCAGACATCGACTTATCGCGGAGGCTAACAGAGCAGCGAAGAAATGTAAAGAACATAGGGTGCCCTTGACAAGTCCAACGGTTCAAGTGCCAGAGATGCGACAGATCATGTCTCTCAAGGATATGTCTCCACAGACACAGCCCATGCTGCAAGGCTGGCTGCATCACAAGCACGCAAATCTAATCGTCTTCCGAGACTATGGAGCCAAAGATGATGGTTTTTAATATAAAATATTTTGTGAAAGGTATAGTAACTAATTAAATGAGATATTTTGGGCCAAATGACAGTAAAAAAAAAAACAACGGGTTGATTAGTGCAAGGAATAAAACAATGGAAGCAATGTAACAATACAAGATGTAATAAAATGGGATTCTTTGGAGGAAATGGGTTTTAAAATGGCGTTTTTCTTGCAAGTTAGTAAAATGTGGAAATTAGGCACAGACTGCTTTCTTTGGGCCTGTTGCCTAAGATGTAAGTGTTTTTTTTAAAATTCAAACTCAATTTTATTCTTTAATTTGCTTACAACATACAAAACATTTAGGTCCGTTAAAGGAACACCCACGTCAAAGTCTGGATTCAATATGTTTCACATGCAACCCACCTTACTACCACTTTTACCTTAATCTGGCTCTTGATTTGCAATTGGCAATTTGGTTCTAGAAGACAAAAACAAAACAGCAACACAACTTTAAAAACAAACAAACAACAACGCATATTGTAATTTTGACGATTTTTGTAATGTGCGTTTTTCTTCTCCGCTTGTAACAACTCTGCAAACACTGCTTTTTTTTTTTCAACCCGCTAATTATCTTCCCTCTTCTTTCAGAATAAAATTTAGCACAAATTTGCTCATTGTCTGTGTGTTTTGTAAGGGTGATTATATGTGTGTATGTGCTGTGTGTGTGTGTGTGCAATATTTACCTTCGTGTAAATTACGAGATAATGGTGTCGGGTGGAGGTGGGATGGGGTGGGGGGATGCAAGGTGTGAAAAGTCCCTTGTTTGATTTGCTCGTCACCCTTGTGTGTGCATCTCCGCCCACCCTCCTCCTTCCTCCCCGTTCACCACACCCCAGTGACACTACAGCGGCGCAGGTGTGTTAGACGCAGGTGTGTAGGTGTTTGGCTTTCTTCCTTTTTATTATTTTGTTGTTTGTTGTTGATGCAGTTATAGTGAAGCAAGATGCGGGGAGCCCTGCGTGAGACCAGCTTCTGATCCTGTGCCCACCAATTAACCAAAGCTACAACAAATTTGTTGATAATTACCTCACGCCTTATGCGGGTTGAATTATTGAGGCAAACAAACAAACAATTCCCCCACACGCACAAAAAAACAACAACAAAAAACAACAAAAATATTTTAATAGAGCAAAAATTACGTATTTTAAAACACAGAACAATTATTCAATTATTAATAAATTGAAATGAGGTTATTGTAAAATTATTACGTAAAACAATTGGTCCTGTGTTGATAGTTTCTTTTTTTTTTTTACTGTCTTAAATATTTTTTTCTTTACAAGTTTACAAGTTTAAAACTCATTCTTTTACAAAGAAATTACTCGCTGGGAAATTAAAAAAAAGAAAGGGCTTCAGTAAAGTATAAGACACTTACTTGTTTACCCCTCCGCCCCCCTTTCCAGTGCCAGTTCTTTGCTGCATGTAAAACGTATTCATATGTATAGGCCTACATTATATCAGGTATAAAAGGTTTCATCGCCACCGATCTGTTTATCGAATTCGAAGCAGTCTATTATTAGATACAAGCTAAAGTCCCCGGCGTTGCCCGGAGAAAAATCAAATAGGCCTGTATAAGCGACAGAAATACATTTATTAAACTACAATGAACAAAAAGATATGAGTTTGTCTTGTCTGGTAGTAGAAATATATACCCATGTCAAACTTTATCAAATTATCTAGCAAACAACAACAAAATAAAATGCACAAGAAAACAAAAAAGAGAGACAAAAACAGATAAAGAAATACTCCGCGTGTATGTAAAGACATCCACAAAACGCCATCCATGTGTCCCTATCCTCAGCGAGGAAACTTAAGACAGGGTTTGTTCATGACATTATAAAAACATTGAATGAAATGTACAATTATTTCTCTTAAAGCAGCATTCAAAAGAAAACATGTCATTTGCACAAGTATTATATTAGAATTACATAACACCAAGGTCCCCCCTCCTCTTCACTGCGACGCCTTAGAATAAAACACCAACACCAAAAAAAAATATGAGTTTACCCACTATCTTACCAGTTACTCTAGTTGTACAAAAGTATTAGCAGAACGGTTTAGTTGACAACTTTATGTATCCTAATAAGCATAGTATAACAGGGGTCGACAACCTAAGGCAAGCGTACCCAAACTTGGCAGACAGAGCGATTTTCAATGGCACGTGCGACACCTCCAAGGTTTTTTTTTTATTGATGAAAAAAACAACATTTGTTTCCGGTTCTGAATAAGGAAAACTGACGTTTTGAAGCCCATGTTTCTGAATGACATGGCGATACATTTCAGTGAGTAGAACGCATTTACAAGGATGGGGCCAGAAATGTTAGACCACTGGAATGGAGTTGTATATATCTTGAGTGAAATCAATTTTATAGCATTTAAGTATATGTACTTCCCTTTATAAAGGTATATATAAATAAATAATAAATAAATAAATATGAGACTTATATAGCGCATATCCCGTTCCTGTTGGGAACAGTTCTATGCGCTGCTGTAAACATAGTGCTGCCTGCTGGCGCAAATACGTTTACAGGCCCAAAACTCCTGCAGGGTGACAGGGATCCGCCGGTGGCAGGGATAGAACCCGCGACCTGTCCGATGGTTTTTGGTTGACAGTCCGGTGTGCTAACCACTAGACCAAGATAGATAGTTGGTTTTTTTTTTTCAGAAGACACCAAAGCACTTAATGTGTTTCAAGGCTTTCGTATTCATGGACTCTGTTACGTGTTGGGTTAAGTTGATGCGTCACCGAGCCTTTAATTAGAATATGCTATCAGTGTAGACTTAGTGGATAATTCAACACGGCATACAGAGTAGTGGGACATGTGGTTTTGTTTGGCAGGCGTCTAGAGGTATTAGGTACCGATGATGCTGTGATTCCTATGTGGTGTTAAAACAGAATTTATTTACAGGTTTCTTGGCTCGTTTATTTATTTAGGATGAGTTGAAACTGCTGTTTAATTGACATTGCCACTGGACATCACACACATGTATTATAACAATCAATAAGTAATGCGTATTATAACACATTAAAGATTTTATTCATACTTACTGATAAATGACTTGCGCAGATAAATCAACCAAATGAACAAGTATAATCCAATACAAATAATAATGGTGGCGTGACTATTAATACAGACTCTGGCGCCGCATGGCGCTGCTGGAGCCCAGGGCATACGGCCCTCGCGACTCTCTAGGTCAGACAGACGTAAAACTTAAGTTAAATTACAACTAAAGCATTCACAGTCACGTGGTGTAAGAGAGGGTGGGGTCAATGAGTTTGACGTGTACAACACTGTGAATTCTATACATTTGAAATAAATGGGCATCGAAATGTGTCAGTTTGCGGGAAAATTTGAATGGAAGCTGCTTAGGAAAGTCAGCTGCTAGTCTCAACTGCCAGGCATTCGCTCTACTTTCAGCTTTTGGTTCATCTTACATAGGGATGTTAAACGAAAACCGGGATACCGGATTCCGGTTTTGAAACTTAAAACCGGTTTTGATTTTCAAAACCAGATTTCGGTTTGTTGGTAGCACACTCTTTTCTTTTTTTATTTTTGTTCTGATGGAAATATTTTTTTTATAAATAATGTTGGATTCGCACAAACAATTCTTGAAACGCCTTGCTAACACTATTTAGTCTTAGATATTTTGTTTCTTTTTTTTTTCCAAATACCAACTATGGCTTGCGATAAAAACAACATCAAACCAAATGTTAAGTTACAGTTACAATTAACAAGAATATTTTTACTTTTTGGCTCATCTTTGAAAAAAATTCTTTAACGTTGGCTCAGTGTAAACTATGTTCCCAACAGATAAGCCGGAGCGGTGCAGTACTACTGGACTGCGTACGCACCTGCGTACGAAGTATCCTGGATTAACATCGTCATCCTCTTCATACGCTTCTTATTATTTTGGTCAACAATAATCGGAAATTTCATCACTATTGAAAGCTATTATCGGTTTGAATCAATTAGTCCAGAGCTTTTTTAGTTCTAAATAATTTTATGGTAAAGAGTACAAAATCATATTGTATTCACACAAGTCAACCCCTTGAATGCCGTGCAAACACTAATTAAGTTTGAAGTATTTTTCAAATATACCTACAAAATTACGCGCATTTGGCTTTTTTTTTCTGGGGAAGGGGGGGGGGAAACCGAAATCCGGTTTTGAACCGGTTTTATGGAACCGAAAACCGGTTTTGAAAATAAACCGGTTTTAACATCCCTAATCTTACACTTGTGAACAGTAGTTATTGCAAATGAAAGATGTCTTATCTTATCTTATACATTACAGACGCTCCTTCTATAAAGAAGATTATTGCGTCCTACGCTCATCCGTGGTCCGAGTCTAGTCTTGCATTTTTATTAATGTCTTAAATGATGTTAGGTTATTGGTTTTCCTGGTTTGTTCAGGCAACCCATTCCATGCCCGAATGCCACTCGGGAAGAAAGAGTACTTATATGCATTTGTTCTCGCATAACGGACAAGGAAGGTGTTCCTGTCCCTATGTTTATCTGAGCTTTGCAACAGATTGTTATTGGGTTGTATTTCTAAATTAGAGTTTAATGCCTTATGTATTATTACTACTTTACTCTTTGCCCTTCTGTCCTCTAGTGTTTCTAGGTTTAGTGATTTGACTAATGGTGTTACTCTTGTCAATGGGGAATATTCACTAGTTATAAACCTTGCAGCTCTTTTTTGAATTTGTTCTAATTTTTTTATGTTTTCTTTAGTAGATGGGTCCCATACAGATCCTGCATATTCTAGTATAGGCCTAACTAATGTGAGATAGCATTTTAGTTTTATATTCTTATTACATTTGTAAAAGTTCCTTTTTATGAATCCTAATGTTTTGTTTGATTTTTTAATTACTTCATCAATGTGAGGGATGTGTCAAACATTCAAATAGGTCACTTATACTTCACAGCTAAAAAATGACTTAATATGTATCTGTCGTTATAAATTAGCGAAGAGCATTCAAGACAAGGCTCTCATTTATTGATACAGACTAATTAAGTCTTACATTTAGATCTAAAATAATTTTTATGCCCATCTTCTGTAATTAAACATAAATATAAGTAATTCTAAAACACTTATTTTTTTAATATTTAATATTTATAAGACACTTTTTATATTATGCAATTGTTGTAATTATTAATGTTTAAAAGAAAAAAATCTTAAGTGTAAATGGACAAACAATAAAATGTAGGAAATGCTCATTTACAACAGTTCAACATAAATTTATTTTATACATGTACCTAATAATTAAATCTATTAATAAATACCATAATGTTGGTTTTATATAAAGAAATAATAATTAGTCAGTAATGTGTGTAATATTATAAAACATAACTTGTTTGGCATCATTATTGAATCAAATTTAGAAACTTTTAATTAAAGGGAGATAATTAACCCATTTTATTTAGGCTACTATTTCTAATATTATTATTTTTTATTTTTAGTTTAAAAAGGGTAAATGATCTACAACTTATAACTTTATAATGGCCAAACTGTAAAAAGTAGTTGAAAATTATATAAAGATTATATGAATAAAAATTAATAAGCACATTTTTTAAAATTACATTAACTACTCAGTTTGTATCATTGCTTTAGATAAATTTCATTTAATTACGGTTATTTAAACAATTGATTACTAGGTCTATAAACTTGAACAAAATATAGAAAATCACAGTAAAACAGAACAAAATATTAGAATTAATATTAGCAGTGATTTAGCAGTTGCTAGATTCTTATCTTGTCAGCTGAATGATAATGTTTGCAAAATAGTTACTATAAATGTGAAAGAATGGTAATAACATTTTGTATTTGGCATAAATGCAATTAAAACACGTTAATTTTTTTTTATTAAATATAAAAATGTAAACGCTTTAACGATTATCTCTATTTAAATTCTTTGCTTTTGGCCTTGGAGTTAAATTAATTGTCTTATAAAAAAAAAAAGTATAATAGAGCATAATGACTTTTAGACTGTTGACACGCTGAATGATTTAGAAATCCTAGTTTGGCACACTGTTAGCAAGAGGTTGTCGACATTGCATGGCCCTGGCAAGGCCGCCGAGAGGTTTATAGAACGCTGGATGTGACTAACGATTATTTTAAATGTTGCTTTTTGTTTATGGGCCTACTTGGAACTTCATGTGAACCAAAGCAATGTACCCGTCTGCACCACCGACCACCCCACCCCCTTTTTTTTCCCCTTGTTAATTTGTATGCCTATGCATAATAATTTCTTTCAGATCCGTTAGTCTTAAAGCATATTAGCTGATATACGATTCGTAGAATATTTTGTAGTCACAAAACCTAGTGCTATTATTCGCAGGCTATAATGTTAACAAAATAAATTATGTCAACCAAATTCTTTCAAATTTTAATATGATATAAAAACCATACTAGGACAAACGGATAGTCAGATTGTTGTCGATTTGACTTCCGGACAGGGCAGCCAATCGTCTAAATTACGTTTTTGTCACGTGATACTGAAAAAAATATATTTTGTATTTCTAGCGGTTACATTTTATTTAGAATTGTTAGAATTGTCAATTGTTATTGTACATTGTTCCCTATAACACACCTTTCCCTCCACACAAAAAAAAAAACAAGAAAACAAATTATAGTGGAATCGTATAGTTATTTCTTCTCGCTTATTTTAATATCAACACTTAAGCTTTTATTGAATCATTCTATTCAAAACGAAACAAGCATGTAATTTACACAATGAATACAATTTAATTTAAATTCGAATAACAATTTATTCACACATTTCGTGTGTGTCTTCGTGCGTTCCAACTTTTCACTGATGTAGCGTGTGCGTGCCTGTGTGTGTATGTGCGTGTGTGCGTACGTTGAATCAATATCGTACTAACACCGTATTCATTTATAATTGAATTAATTCAGGGTTAAGGAAATGATAACCCACCAGAGATCAGTGGACAAAGGTATCGATTCTAATTTGTTCCTCGTATCAGACTACGATATCAAATGGTTTCCGTTTGTTCTGTTTTTTTCTGCTTTAATTGATACGTTGCTGGACGGCTTCGACCACCCCCATCACCTACCCACCACGTCCCCTTCCCTCCCCCATACGCCCCAGATCGTCAAAGATAGAATCCCGTCAACTGTTCTGGAAATCTCCGTTCAATTATCTCCTGTGTCCAGTTTAACAACTTGACTCTAGCGGGATAATGGCCGAAAAGACCCGCTTTCTCCACACTAGACACAGCTGCTTTGCTTCGCTGCTAATGACGGCTGACTTTTAAAAACAGTTCATGTGATGTTTGTTTTGATTTTTGATTCTTGTTTGTTTGTCTGTTATAATTGCTTTGAAAAATAAGACAATAGCACCAGTCATCGCATCTCAAAACACATTGCCCTAGCAATTGATACTTTCTAAATTTTCCTAGCCCGCATATTTCTCTCTGTCTCTGTCTCTCTCTCTCTTTAATTATCTTACTAACCCGCTACAACTTTTTAACAATACATTGAACCAAATTAAATATCAGCTTAGTTGAATGTATGTGCGTCAGTGTACAACTGGTGCTCACTTCAACTGAGACAAATGCAACTGGTGCCCATTACCACTTCTGTGCCCATGGGCCTCAAAGCGAAGTGTGGAAACCACCAGTACGCTTGCATCAAGATCACACCGGTGGGTAACGCAGGGGGGGGGGGGCAGTCCCTGCTGCGAGTCCAAGACTCATTGTACCGCCATGAGGACACTAAGACTCGGTGGGGAGGAAGCAATATTCGCGGCGTTCCCGTCTCAACCCGCCCCTGTGCCTGGATGCCCATACCTATAGTATGCGATTTGCGCTACCGGGCGACACTGCAGGTATACGGGCGAGTTACCACGATAATGATCCGAGGAGAATTTAGCAGTAAGAAAAATAGTGCATGAGGCTGCGGAAACCGTGCCATTATGATAAGTTACACGGTTTTAGTCCAATCAAAGGTAGTCTTACAGCTCAACAAAATGCTCAATAAATATCTTAATGGTCACTCATTTTAGTTCAAACACACACACACACACAAATGTTATTTCTATGTAAAAGAGTCACGTATGTGGTGTACTCTGTATAATTATGTTTAGTTACTTAGTTCAGTATGGCCAAAGGTCGCGGGTTCGAATCCTGGTGCAGGCTAGGATTTTTTCCCGGGTCTGGAGGGTGTCCTGGAGTCTACCCAGCTCTGGTGGTTACCTGACCTTAGTTGGGGTAAAGTAAGGCGGCTGTGCATAGTGCTGGCCACACAATCGACTAGTATGCAGTGGCCACAAACTGGTGAACGCTGCTTCATCAGACCTATAAATCGATTCGGTTCGACGGGTACTTTACTTACTTACTTAGTACAATGAATTAAAAAAACAAACTATTTAATCGAAGAGCGGGCTAATTGCTTTGAAGAAATGACTCGTTCATAAGATCGTACTCCATTCATTAGAGCAGTGTTCGGCAACCTATGGAACGTTGACATATAAAATAAGGCAACTCTGCTACAAGAAATTGAGTGCTAGAGCACTTTTAGGCTGTTGGCACGCCGCTGAATGAACTAGAAATACTACTTTGGTACACTATTATCAAAAGGTTGCCGACCGCTGCCTTAGAGGTTTTGGTAGCTTACATCATTGATCACCGAGACTTAGAACTCCAAAGTTCGGTATTGGGACCTTATATCACGCTACGAATACTGTTTGTTTATAGGTAAATACTGTTCCTATGATTAACTATAGTCAATGTTAGCTTTTTATGCATGATTCAGTATGAGCTAACAAAACACAATAAAATGTGTTTCAATGAAAACATTTACAATAGCCAATCAAAAGCCAAGAGTGTAAATAAAAAAAACAATATATTTCATTTAATATGCTACAAAAAATATTTGAAAAAAAAAATACAAGTTTCAATCTTTTTAAAAAGACGTAAATCAGTTTCTAAACTTTAATACAAGATATGCTCTAGTTCTAGTCTAAACTTAGTTTAATTGTTGTAAAACACAAAACGAAGAAAGAGAGGCAAGGTTGGAAGGAGTGGGTTGGCCTATTGACAGTAGACTCCACAATGGCTTCATCCCCAATCCACCAATCAATGAGCTCGCTTGGATGCTACCAGCATTTACTCTCCGCCATCTTTGACTTCCGTTTTTTTTCCTTCTGCTTTCTTTTAGTAAACTAATTATCAGAAGAAACTATGGACTATTTTCTCATCGAAGCCAATCTTAATGTCTCACTATCGAACTTCTCCCCCTACCCTCTTCTCCTCCACCCTCACCCTGCCCCACACAGAGACTTAGTATTGACTTTTGCTCCCCACTGTTCACCACGAGACACCTTGTAACAGAGAGTATAGATTTGCGTCCAGGAAAACATAGCACGACTAATTTCAGGCTTTGTCCGTTTCAATTGCATCAAAGAAGTGCGTCGTTTGACAGCAAGAAGTGACAACATTCAAGTTCATTTGAACTTCACACGTTTTGGCGGGAAATACAATCAATAGGAAAGGGGGAGAGACGGGACTCAGTCGCTGCTAAACTTAGCATCACTTACCTCTAGAACTTTTAAAAGCTAGAAATGTCTTTTGATGGCTTGTGGACCTTTTGAAAATATACGATATAAATTTAATTTTATTAGCAAAGCCTCTTAAACATTTTTTGACAAAAATTATTTATTCAGAAAGTTAAACATTTTAGTCATTGAAATTTCAATGCGATGGAAGCATCTGCTTTTCCCTGAACCAGTTCTTCTATGCGGGGATCTTGTTTAGGTCAGGGCAACTCTCATGTCGTTTGTCACGCTTAATCTGTTTATGGGTTTGGTTTTGATAGCAATAAGCTTGGAGAAAGTGGTCGGACAGACTTAAGTGGTTGCAAATGGAATCAGCTCGCTTAGAATCAGCTTTGCAACATTTGGATAGGAAGGTGCAATATCAAGCCAAAAATCTGTACATTGCCGTCAAAATATGCTTAGCATGTCCATCATTTATCAAATACAATTTTTTTTCTTTAATCGCATTGTCTTCTGAAGGCAGATGGCTGGTAAAGAGTACAATAGACTGTCAATAATATTTTTTAAAATATTTTTTGTTAAGTTCCTTCAGTCGGGCAAATAATTAGAAAGTTCATCGTTAAGAATTGATACATTTATTATATCACCTATAATATATCTGCATTGACGTTAAGCTCATGTTTATTAATTTAATATGTGTTCATTTTTAGAAATGGAATATAAAATTCTTCGTCTCTCACATTACATGCCATAGTTTAAGCTTCCTATAAAATGTCGTCGTGGTTGTTTTTTTCATGACAGCTAAAATAAGAAGCTACTACCAACATTACCAATACAAGACGCTAAATAGTTAGACAAGTTTGTTTTTTTCAGTACACATTTTACTTTAATCAAACATTGATGTTTGTGGATAATTAATTTATACTCATGACAAACGTTAGATATTATCTTTATATTGTTTTTTCAGTTATTGCAAAGAAATGTTAAGAAAGTTATTTATATAAAGTTTATAAAAAAGAATATAATCAAGTGTAGTTTGGTATTTACCTTAACTTATTTTAACTACAATGCTGCCTTGGAGAGTTAAGAGTTGGTTTTTACAGTGTACCATACTAAGTAATCTGTTGGACAAGACACGCCAGGAGCACCATCCAAACAGATTTAATATTCATTACACTATAACATTATAAGCCACATTGTAAAACTACATCATAAACCAGGCTTGCTCTCACCGATACGATGGCTCACTGGATACTTGCACAATGGATACATCCTTTATTGGAGATAGGTTCGGTGTCTCTCAGCGGCAACCAAAAGGATATAAAGATGCCTGCAAGCATGACCTGAAAGCCGTCCATAATGACGCCAGATCACTACCAGACACTTCGTAAAACACTTCTCTAAACACTTCTCAGGACACTTATTTTAAATGTGTGTCTTCATTGACTAACAATAAAAGCCTAGAAGAAAACTGACATCTGAGCGTTTTGCCTAATGAATAAGTTATGTAAGGGTTTGGCGGATAAAAAAATCCTAAGTGGCACAGGGAGGAGCTGCTCTAAAACCTAAAGCACGATCTTTGCCCCTGGCAACACAATGAACCATTGTCATTTCATCTAAATTTTCAGAATTTTAAATTGAGGTTTTCGTGCGATTTCCATTTATAATTTCACAATAAACATTTCCATTAGATTAGATTTTATAATATAGGATATAAGAGGAAAATATAAGAGGACAGAGATGAAGGAACAGTAAAAACAATTTTATTCACTCTATACGCAAGCCGCTAGGTTTTCAAAGTTCTTTGTTACCGCTAAAAACGTCTAGGACTTTGTTTTTTAAATCCAGAGATTTGAGATACTGCTTGGAAGTATATTTTAGATTTCTGTAACCAAGAACAGCTGTACATATTAATTTATCTAAACGTCGGATTGAAGGGTATTGTATACACATAATCCCATTGCCCATTCGGCATTAAATCTATTGGAGATCTATTACAAGCAAAGCTTGAAAACTTTCTTCAGTACCTTTGGTGGAACACATCGTGACAATAGATTGTCTCGAACAATGGATGTTCTCATTCAGGCCACATTTTTGTTCTTTACATAAAAAAAGTGTAATGTGGAAATAAAAAAAAAAAAAAACAATCTTGTAATTGTGGATGAAGGAAGCAATAAAAAAAAAGGTCATTAAAATCTCTGTGTTTGACAAACAAGATTCTGGGTTGAGAAAACCCCAAAACAACAAAGTTTGTGGTCGACGGATGTCATTTTTAGAAGTCCTTGTCTTCATGGCAACGCTAACGATTGGATTCATTGTTAACTCTTCATAGCAGCACACACTTTAGTCTCAGTATTGCCCTCAGCTAATCATCTCTCCCTTCAGCCCGTCTCCTTCCCCCCCCCCTTCTGACCCCACCCCACCCCTACGCCTCATGTCACGCACCCTTCTGTCCCAACATACTCCGTCGATTCCACTAGTTTACCACGCCCTAAATTAAGAATTCAAGACAGTGAGCTCTAGACAAACAGTGAGTAGTGTATCAAAGACTCGCGCGTGTCCCGGCAGACGTCTCAAGAGCCCGGATAACGAATGAATTCAACGCTTCCTTAATTCTGCCTGTCAAAGAACCCGCCATTATCTCCTAAAGTCCCTACCCCACCCCTTCCCAGTCCTCTTGTTTTCATTTACTCTCTCATTGCTTCCCTCTTTTCTTTTTTAGTTTCGCAAATTTAGTTTCAAATCAGCTGTTTAAAACAGTATTTTATTTCCCCACATGTCATGGGCATGCTGTAGATACATTTTTTTTCTATGACACACTATTATATCACTTGCCACAGAGGTTAAATTTCTCGGTTCTATAGAGGGCGGCACAATTTCCCACTCAGATCTGTTATTATTTACAGAAACGGCAGCAGGCTATTACCACGCCCCACAATCTCTCCGTGCGTCATTGTCAGGCTAACTATTTGTCACTACCAGAGCTGCAACTACTGCTTTTACACATGGATCTGTCTTTTTCTTCTTTAAGTCTTTAATTGATTTATTTTGGTGTACAGATCTACAGTCTATATATCTTTATTGAATCCCTTTTATATCAATAGGCCTAAAGTTCTATGTAGTTTGTTATACAAGTAGTTTAATCATTTTTATAAATTATAAATGATAACTAAGAAACATTAAATTTGATTACTCTGATGTCATGTATATTTAAATATCATATTATAATCATTGATATTTTTCAAAATGTGACAAAATTGAACAAAGAAAGGTTCACAATTTCACTCATTTGAGAAATCTTCATCGTGATATATTATTGCCAAATAGCGACGCAATAAGTGTCCGTGATCTATAAAATATAAAAACTGCAAACCGTCTCTTTAAAAAAATCATTTTATATTTAACGTTAAATAAAACATTTGTATGTTTTTTTCATGTGTAAAGAAACGCCAAGAACATACATCACAATTACTTCCCTTCTAAAGTCATTTTATTGTATTTCCTTTTTTATAGAGCGATGATATTTATAAAAAAAAAGAGATATTTAAATACAATTTTAAAAACCATATCAAAAAGTTTTAATTGTATTAAGGCAAACACCCCCAGCGACCCATTTGTAAAGAAACTAGACACGTTATTTTTTTCCGCTTAAATACTTACCGTAAAATAACAAACGGTAAAATATATATTATTACAATTCTTCATTCGCTAACATTTCTAGCGTCATTTAAAACGAGCTAAGGATACAAGGAGTTTCTTTGTGCTCAGATCGTTTTTGTCTTCTCTCTCTTCAATGTGTCATTTCCCAAGATGATATAAAGATATCTTTAATTCTTGCAGGTCAAGCGAGCTCTGATGAGTGACATCTCTTCAAAATTGTATGCCATAAAATTCATCGCTGGAACGACGGGTGCCTTATCTCAAGACTGCAAGAGGGCGTTTAAAGAATCAATTCCTCCGTCTTTAAGTCAAATGCCTGCTTTTTTTTTCTCTCTTTCTCTCTCTATTTGCTGTAAGGAAGTTTTGTTTTTATTGTTCCACAGCCATAAACGTAGACAAACCTGTCCTCGAAGATGACAGGACACGCTCCGGAGGCTCCAGTAGTGGCTGAAGTCTTGAATTTATTGAAAGACCTCCGGGGAGGAAAGCAGGAGCAGAAGAAGATACTACGGCTATCTCTTCAGACCGAGACACTGAGGTCGCTGTTGTGGAAAAAGTAAGAGGCCCGATACTGAAGACTCCTTTGTTGCTGCCCTGCTGGGCTAATTGGCAACTTCTGTATGAAAGTTGAACATTTCAAGTGTTATTTTTGAAATTCTTGTATTGAAATTCTCGTATTGAAATTCTGTCTCTGCTTGTTTCTTGAAGTAATCTATAAAATTTTATAAAAGGCTGACTCTTATATGTAACTGACTGACTCTTATATGTAACTTGTTCGGGTATGTTTTTGTGCTGGACACATTTCAGATCTGTTAATGTCCCACAAGATGAAGTGTGTATTGTATGATACGCATATTACAGAAGTTAATGTGTCGAGTGGAATTACTTGTGAGGAGTATTTAGCTCAAATGTAGGGCGGTGATATTTCTTGAATGTATGGGCGTTACGGACTCTTACGAATATAAAGCGGACTCTTACGAATATAAAGCTATGTATAAAAAGAAGATATATTATAAACATAGTCAAATGAGACAAAGAATAGCATTATTTGTATATTCATCTAAGCAATCTACGTTACTTATTTGCAGATCTATATTTGAATTTAAAAGTATAACGATTTCAATGTAAATATTTTGAACTCTTTCAAGAACGAGCTTTATAATACAAGAAAATTGTAGCTATATTATGCAGAAAATAAATCTAGGACCATATGAAGTGTGACTTAAAAGTATCAATAAGCCTGAAATTGTTCAAAGAAAATATTTTATTAAAAAAAAATGTTCATTTAAAAAACATAGAAACGGCTTTAAAAAATGTAAATGAGGTTTACATCAGTTAATTTGTTCTGTTTGTTTTTGTGCTAAGTTTTAATTTATATATTTATGCAAGTGGCTAAAAATATGTAAAACTCACTCATACATTTTTACTCATATACTCCTATGTGTTTACAATTTTTTTTTCTCATTGTATTTAGAATCGTATCGATAATTCACTTAGAGTTAGTCTATTTATTAAGCCTGAGAGATCATTTTTGTGCTCCATTATGAAGTCTTCACGTATTTTCCACAGATTTCTATAACGCAATTTCCTTAGCTTCATCTTCGGAAAAATCCATTCAAACAATTTCTGCACCAATAGCTATATAAGACACGCAGAGGTGTTGTTTGTTGTTGTTGTGGTGTTAAAGAAGCTACTTGTTATTATTATTATCGTCCAGTGTTTTTAGTGTAATTATTGTGCAAAAGTTCAAGCATTCAATTCTACTTTAAACGTTCAACGAGTGGCTTGAGTGTATTATTTCATAGTGAACCACGGACGACAGACGACCTGGGGCCATACAGAACAATGAAGACCAGACTTAAAACTAGATCACAAACCATGCGTAGGATAGGGCGCAATCATCTTCTGAATTCTACAAGTAGCATTTATATCCTACAAGACAAGACATAGGGTATGTTTCACACATTAACTGGAAAGTACTTGAATATAACGATTTAATTATTTCAGAAATAAACCAGTTTTTTTTTTTCTTTACAAATGTCAAAAAGCAAACAGTTGTTGTATTTTATATAAATCCTCAACTCACGCCTCTCTGCCCACCAAAGAACAACAAATAAAAAATAAACTTAATTTTACTTTAGGCCTATCCAACCGGACATGATACTTAAAATGCTATTTGTAAACTTACTTTTCAATTCAAGTTGTGATCATTAACACGTTTTAAAATTGAGCTTTGATTTTCCAACATTTTGGAGTCCATTATTGACAAGTCTTAATGAGGCGTGAACTTTTGAACCCGAATGTTCGTGAACTTCCTGTTCTATTTTTAAACTAATAACAAAAAAAGCATGCTTTTGCTGGTGTTTGACAATTGATTTCAACCGCGACGGCTGGTTCTAGTCTTTTAGAATTATACAAAGGATACAATATTAGTTATGAGGAATCCGTTTTTAACATCAAAAGTGAACAGACGATAATTAATACTCAAGTGTTAGTCGCGTGACGTTAAATTTGTATTTGTTTACAAAATAAATGAGTCAAGAGTTACGTTTTCTTGGTTATTGAAAAACAAAATGCGTAAATTCATAAAAACGAATAACAAAAATTCTTTTGCATTAAGCAATAGAGCGTTCTCAGTAGGCGGAGCTTAAGTTTTTTTGTGTACATTTAGTGACGTATTTGTGTAAATATAGAATCCATTTGAGGTACAAACATAACGTGGTGAAAGTAAATTACTTCTTTATCATGCAAAATTCACATCTGAATATTGGCTATCCTACTCAAAAATAAGGAGGTAAATAGTAGTAGGGCCTACTGTAGATTAATTGATTAATGTGATTAGGCTAGGGCCGGCTAGACCTATTTACACTTTCAATTTCACTTTATAGGCCTACACTTTTAATGTTTCGTAGGCTAGGCTACGATGTCAAGTGATATTGTTGGTGAATAGGCTATCTAGTCAAGTCACTATTAGGCTCACATCGTCTATGATCTATGTCTATGATAATAATAAAATAGCCTATTTTATTTAACATACATAATACAGCTTAAATCTTAATAAGACTTAAAACACAACACATCATTTAAAAAAAGCTCGAGCCTTTATGAAACTTTATTAATACAGCGGCCATATTTAATTGTACACCATTACTCAAAGTAAACACAAATCACGTGCTTTTTTGTCACGGGATTGCAAACGCCCTATAAGTTTGATATTTTAAAAAGGTGATTATTCCCTTCTGACTTTCACAATACATTGTTTTGCTTTGTAAGCATCTATTGGAAATGAAATAAATTTTAATCCCCAACTTATTTGAGTACAACCAGTAAAGTAGCACACAGACATTGTTTCGAAGAAAATGATCGAATAAGAACTGAAATGTTTTTGCACGTGACCTTTTATGCATGCATACACGTTAAGACTTGTCAATTGAACACATGAAAAAAAGTTCTTGTAATAATTTCCGAGTATTTTTTTTTTTAACAACGCTGCTCTTTAATGAAAAAAAAAACGCTAGGTCCACAAGTTTTGATGACGTCATTGTTAAAATAATATTAAAAAAAATATTTTTTTTTGGCACGAATTTATCCCCGCCTATCCCCCGTCCCCTTTTCTATCTAAATCTTAGTCTACTCGATCACACTTACACACTTAACAGACACACACATGCACCCCCCCCCCCCCCAAAAAAAAAAACTCCCTTTTTCCTATGGTACGAACTCTTCTTGAAGTAGCGCCAATTGCAGACAATTGCAGTTCCGAGAACACGGCTAATGCGGAGTAATATCGGCGTCGGCATGGCCACTTAAGCTCGCCATTAAGGCATCATCATATCCCTTGCTGGACTCGGCAAACATCGGGCGCGTGCCCGTCCATTGGGCGCTGCCCCCCTCGAGTTCTTTGCTCACCACATCACGCAACTAATTGGCTCAGAACCCGAAAAGAAAAAGGGACGGAGCTGGAAGGGAGCGGAGATGGGAGGGGGGGGGGGGAGGGGGAGAAGAGGAGCCGCGACGCTACTCAGCCCTTTAAACTTTGCCATAGCCCTCTTTTCTTTACCCCCCCCCCCCCCCACCAGTTTCCTCAGCCTTTTTATTCCTTCCAAGTTAGGTCGACGTAGTACACGACGTTTGATGAACTAGGACAAGATTTGGGGATGATGGAGGCAAGAACGGGAGGAAAAGTTAGTAATGGAACGTCTGTGTGTGTGTGTGGGGGGGGGGGGCAAGGACGGGAGTTAGTAATAAAGCGTCTGTGTGTGGTAGTATTGATTTGTTTGTTTGATTGTGTGTATAATCGTAAGGGGTGGTTGGTGGTAAGATAAAGAGTAATATGAGAGAGAGAACGAAAGAAAGTGAAGATACTTGTAGGTTTTGATGAGAAGTTTAACTTAATCGAAGCTTGCTGGGTCACGTGATAATCGTTAAAGAGTTTGCGTAATGGTAGAGGATGGTAGAATGTCAATATGGTAGAGTCACGTGATGGTAGAATCATTGAGTGATTGTAGAGTGATGAATTGATGGTAGTGTGAAAACTTCATGGTCTGTTGATGACTTAATGGAATAGTGGTAATATAAATGCTATAGGCCTAAGCAGTGCTTTTTTTTTTTTTAAAAAGGTGCCGGTACTCAGTGATGGATTGCCTAACTTTTAAAGCAGTTTCGCATTTTATATTTTAATTCTTATTGCGCGCAATTTTAAAATAATTCAATTTTAACAAATTAATAATATAATAAATTAATAATAAACGTTAAAATACAAGAAAAGTAATAATTTGTTCACAACACTGAAAAAGGTGCCGGTACGCAGTACCGGTGCGTACCGTCACAAAAAAAGCACTGGGCCTAAGTCATAGTTAATTTCAAAAAGGCCTAAATTTGCATATTTCAACAAAATGTTTCTGGTTTTTATCAAATTCACGACTGCTCTGAGAATTTCAAGACTCATGGTATAAATCACAAATAAATTAACCCTTCCCGTACCGACCTACTTCTATCTATGCTGCCTTCAGTTCCGCTATGTACGCGCCCGGGACTGTAAGGGTTAATCTTTCTAAACCTAAAATTTCCCCCCTTTCTCTGTAATATGTTAGTTTTCGACTTTGTACAGAATGAGTTTCATTATTCTAGATTTTATGGTAATTACACTTAGTCTTTTTAAAATTAAAAAACAAAAAGTATGAATCATGCTAGGCAAACTGTTGTTGCGGACTACACACAACTCCATTATTTATTCAAACCTAGTTAATGATTCAATAAAGAAATATTTTTTGAAGCATCCTGGTGTATAGAATAAACAAATGTGTTTTAATGAGAAATGTTTCGGTTCAATAACGATAAGGCGGTTAAATATGTTGTATTTTTTAGAATCGGAACCAACATTCTAGTAGTTGAATTGGTTAATTGATGTATGTCTTCAGCTCACCGATTTGATACAACATTCTGGGTTGATGTGGGGGAGGGGGAGCAGAATTTAAAAAAAAAAAAGATGAACTACTAAATTTATGTTAATATGTATCCAATGTTTACAATAATTTTCTAATTGGGGATTATTTCTATCACAATATTTGATTAGGTGGCAATAACAATACAACATCGATATTATCAACCAAAAAACTTCTAGTAGAAAAACGTGGAAACTACGACAAAACGTGAAAACCACGTTTTTTCCCCGTCGATACCACGTGGTGTGCCCGATAGGAGGAAGTAAAAAACGAAGAAGAGAAGACGAACAAATGTAAATAGGGGAAAAATGATGATAGAAAGAAGGATTGATAGAAGGCATAACTGAAACGATACGTATTCACATTCAACACAAACTTGTACACGGATTTGGGAGGAAGTGGAGAGCGGGAGGGGGTGGGTGTAAATGAAAGTGTATTTAACAAAAACCCCAAATGTGGATGTGTTTAAACAAGAAGTACTCGGTAGAGAAACACCCGAGTGAAAATGTGCCAAAACAACCTAATTATCTCCGCTTTGTTTGACGATTGTGAGTACTTGAGACCACCACGAGAGCGGGAGACAAACTGCCGAGAGATCCCTCCATCTACTTTATGTAAATGTAAGAAATTGTGGATCTAAGAGTGGAACAGAAAAGCAGACACACACACAGACATGAAGTTTTTATTTCTGTCTAATTATTCTACCCCCCCCACCCACCCCCATTCTCCCAGCACTTTTTTTCCAATTCAATTTAGAAGTGAAACTACTAAGATAAAGAATACATATTTTATGAAGAAGTAAGAAAGAAAGAACTTCTAAGGGAAGATTAAAAGTAAAGGGACTTGTTATGTAAGTGCATTGTATCAAACCACCAGCAATGAACATACAAAGGAAATGAATGCATAGTATATAAAACATTGAATACTAATTTACTCGATAACGCAGGAAACTAAGAAAATAGTGTAAAAGTAAAAGATGCAGAGATTACAATTTTTTTTTGTAATTTCCTGTGCAAGGACCGATTCGTAAAAGGTTTTATTTTACCCGTTTGGCGTTCGGGCAATGAATGGGTTCCCTGAACTAATCTGGATATACAATTTAAAATCATTTTTTTTTCAATTCAAGATTATGCCAAAATAGATTTAATCCACTGATAACCTTAAGAACACCAAAGATTTCTCCCTGACATGAGCTTAAGTAAATTATAAGATAAAATTTGAATGAATAGTAAATGATTTTATTTTAATTCAAAACATAATATGACAATTTAGACTACACATAATTTGTCCCACAGAGTCAGAGTCCCTAGAAACATATAAACGGAAAAACTAAAAAACCAATAGCGTAATAATATTTGTCGGACAATTTGCTAAAGCTTTCAACGCTTGCATTTGTTGTTGTTGTTTTCTTAAATTCGAAAATGGGGTGTAGAGAGCGCAATGGGAATTATTCCTATTTAAAAAAAATACAACATAATTCCTTGCGGGGCTTAACTAACATAACATGAAAAACTAGAGACCCCAGTTATACACATCATTTTTCTATGTTTGTTCGTCTGAAATTTTTTTTATAACGGTTTTTTATTTAAATTGCCAAATTTCTGGAATGCTAGCTAATAATGATGTTGTAAGGATTGTGCTTCAAATAAAAAAAATAATTAGGCCTAAACTCAAATTATATTCTCTTGAAAAGTTTAATTATTTAGGTTAATACCAGCGTTTGCTAGTTTGTTATGAATATAGATATATCTTAAATTCTATCGAACATTCTTCGTCTAACTATAATATATATGTTCCGAAAATGATATTTCTTTTTAAAACGGAGATCCATTCAAACATTGGTCAACTGAATTTTTTAAAAAAATTGTATAACTAGAAATTTGCAGAAATAAAAATAAAGGATATATTATTTACTAATATTGAGAATTTATCACATGACGGATACTTTTCTAAAAGTAATGAAAAATGTTATGTTAATTTTTAATCAGACACAGCCTTCAAAAGCTATCTCAAACTATGAAAAGTAAATTTTTAGAAACAGCCAAAAAAAAATAATACAAGAATCTATTAAAAAAGCAGTTTTAAAACTTTAAAAAAAAAACTCAATTTCTGTAACAATGGCCTATTCAAATGTAACACAAGCGTTTCCCACATATTCTTATAGGCTACTTCAAAATTCTTGCCTCTTCCTTTTTTAATACTCTACTATTCGTAACTCTCGAACACTTGTTAACGCCAAGACTCTATACATTATGAATATTCTAAAATATGTTTCTTTATATTTGTATATAGAAGCGCATATTCTCAAGGCACGATATCACAATATTTCTGCTTGGTTGGAAATCTACTGTTAAATATTTTAGCTAGTACATCACAATATTGTGACCTTCGTCAAAATTTTTGTTTGTTCTTTTTAGCCCCGGTAATCTAGTGCCCAGCACTGGATCCCGACCTGGCGTTTGTGAAACTGGGCGCTACACCATCCAATGAATCTAAAGTGTATGCAATCAATAATTTGTTCATTCTTTCAAAACGAAGAAAATTAAATGTATTTTTGGCAACGCTAGGCAAACACTATTAGCTAGATATGATTTCAGTTAAATATTTTAATGATAGTGCCGGCTTGACATGTTTAGTTCGATATTTTAATAACACAAACACACACACATACAAATTCGATATCTGAATAAAACACGAGTGCTTGATTTATACAACGAAAAGAAGTATCTATAACATTGGGTTGGGCATCCAGCATCCATTATTATAGTAGTGGTGGTGGTAGGGGTCAAAGTCGAGTTTGGGGAAGGGAGCAGATTCATTCCGGTTGGAAATAGTGATGTAGCCGACTAACTTTAAAATATAGATAAAAAATATATATATAATGATGCCAGCTGGCAACGCCCTCGCATGTACATTGTAAACATACTGATACATAGATGCCTAAACATTTCTTATAAGTTTTACAGAAGTTTCTTCTAGATAGAAGATTATTACGTCCACTAGGCCCAAAACTCCTGCAGGGCGACAGGGATCGGTCGGAGCGAGGAATAGAACCCGCGACGTGTCGGTTGACAGTCCGGTGAACTAACCACTGGACCAACATTGCAACATACATATTAATATACATAGCAAGCAAACGTTTCAAGATACATTGCATGCACAAACATAACCACTGCAATCATATATATACATTGCAAGCATACATTGCACGCATACATAAACATAACCATTGCAAGAATACATATAGGCCTACATTGCAAGCATACATAAACATTGGCTTACATCGCAAGATTCGCAAGCACATATTATTTCCATCTACGTTACAAGCATTCATAGTATACATACTTTGCAAGCATACATATACATAAACGACCTTACAAATGTATGCATAAACACATACAACAAACATGACGTGACGACAGAGATCTCTATCGATGATCCTCCATCGATGAACTAATTGCATGATTGAACAACTCTCTTCCCATGAACCTTAAAGCATGACAATGACGATCGCTGCTCGGAGATCGATGCCTGTAATCGGCCTGGAACAAGCGCTGCGAATGATGCATTTGTGTTGGCAGCATCGATTATCAGTATCGACCTGTAGGGAGAGCAGTTGATTTTGATGAACTGTTCACCACGGA
This sequence comes from Anisus vortex, assembly GCA_949126835.1. Lineage (NCBI taxonomy): Eukaryota > Metazoa > Mollusca > Gastropoda > Planorbidae > Anisus > Anisus vortex. The sequence continues at coordinate 21,536,432 of OX421492.1, read as the reverse complement.
TTGAATCAATATATTCAATCAGAGAGAATCAGTTTTATAATGCTCGTCGTAATTTCATTTGTTGTGTCCATAAAAACAGAAACAAGAGCGATACAACAAACACAGTAAAACAACAAGAATAATGAAAACCTTGAAACTTTTGTGAACTACAGTACATATAGAAATATCAACAACAATAGTAAAGAAAAGTAATGTCATTTGTAAACATAATATGTGCATTTATTTCACAGTGTTGTATGATATTGTTGCGCATTGCGTTTTCAGATATGGAATGTTTAGCCTCGGATATTGAAGGAGTCCGAAATAAAGGAGTTATTTAGAGAAGCTTTGAGTGATCTTCTGTTTTTTTTATTAGAGTTTTTGTACCATATCCCAAACTCCATATCTGAAACATGGCACATGGCATGATAAAATGTTATAAGCTTGAACAGACGCGCCATGCAGTTCATCACCTTTGTCAACATCATCATCATCATTCGCTATTAGAATACTTGTATGCAGAAACTGGTTATTGAAATAATGTACGAATGATAACATATAGATCTAGACTAGTTGTTGTTGTTTTTTTCAAAATCTTTTGAATTTCCAAATTTTCCATAAAATATTATTTCTGTAGGCCTACAGGTTTTAGTTGTTGTTATATTTTTAAATTTATTTTTCACACGAGTATATGGTCGGTGGTGGAATCAGTGCCCTCACATATGGGGGGAGGGCAGAGGGGAGCAGATGTCCGGGGGCGACACTTTCCTGGGGGGGGGGCGGCAAATTTACTCTAAATGTAGCAAATATAGCACTAAACAAGCAGTTATAGTCTGCAAGGGGGCCTTATGGAAAAGTAAAATTATTTGTATTCCAGTTTAATCAGTAGGGCCTATTGTAGTATTACCACTATTATTTAAAAATAGATTTTTTACATCGTGTATCCATTATATATCTATATATCTATCACAACAGAAAAGTGAATAGTGAAGGGACACATAAACAAGATAAATTGTCTAACGGGAGGGGTGGGTGTCACTAGATCAAAGTGAACATAAAATAAATCAGACCCTAGCTATGGATGGACTAAACATATGTCACCTAATACAGTATTCTCACTGAGTCACTGGCACTAATAGTCAGAATAGTCCCATACAGAATGGCCAGATCAGGATGGCCCATAAGTCTTAGACGCAGTTGACAGGTCCGGCCAATGGACATGTTGAGAAAATGTCTTGACTTCGCCGCGTGTGAGCAAGGGCGGCATCTAGTGAAAGACAACAGGGGGGGGGATCCCTACCAAGACAAGCATGGGAGGAGGTGATGGTGATAGTGGTTGGGGCGACCTTTGATCTGTCCTGGGGGCTTACCCAGGGACAAGCTGTTGAGTGCTAATTTAGAATGACAGTTTCCCGAAGATCACAGAGATGCTGTTTGGCGGCGGATGGTGTCAGGATTTGGTCATTATGCGGTCAAGAAATACAGGTCACTCTTTGACCTAGTCGAGTGTTGGTGACATTTTGGGGGAAAGAGAATGTGGCAAGAAAAAAAAAATCATCAACCTTCGAAAGATTGATCACTTTAAAATAAAAAAATAAATAAAAATTCAAGTATCTAATGACAGTAATATTATAAATTGATAATATAACTTTTTTTTTTTAAAGTATCCCATAATGTAAATAATCTTACGTTAAATGATTAAAGCTTTGGCTGAGGAGTCGAGTTTAGGGTTAGGATAAATAATATTTAAATCTTTGGTGTTTTCATTAGATAAGACTGCTCAGTTTTGACCAGAGCAAACCAAGAGGATTCTTCGAACAGTAGGCCTACAATTTTCTTACAAAGACGTAACCTTTCCCAAAAGATGATGGGCCTCAACCTAAATTAATGAAGCAATAGTAATTTTTTAACAGGATGCGAACTCGAGGTAAGGCTAAGCGAGTGCCGAAACACTAAACAACTGATCGGAACATTTTTTTTCTTTCTAAAAGGCGAACATTTAACATGAACATTGAAATCAGAAGAATCCTATTTAATCAACACTTTCAGCATGTCTCTTTTAATGATTTTTTAAAATGAATTTCTTTCTGTGGTTAAATGAAAATATTTCAATACTACTGTTAACAAATGTTGATTATAAATATTAGCGACTAAAATTCATTAGTAAAGGATAGATAGATAGATAGATGGATATAGATAGATAGATAGCAAGGATAAAATGAGCCAAAATTGTATTACAAAGAAAACACACAGGCATATAACGGAATTTTCTCCTATACCATATGTAGAGAGACCAAGAAAGGAGGACTATATATTTCGAAAGGTAGATTAGATAAATAGATAGATAGATAGATACATTGGTTGATAAATATACAGATAGATAGATAGATCTAGATCACAGAGGAAAGCTTTGTTATTGACTTGTTATTGAGAAAGGGCCTGAAAAATGCGTAGTCTATATATTGAATGAAATAATCAAAGAAATCTTCTCACCGACACTGTTATTGGAAAAGAAAAGAGGAGCGCAGAGTTTTCATTGTTAATAATAAATAATTTTCCCCTATTTAAAAACACAAAACTAAACTACAATTCCCACTCCTGTCTCAATTTTTTACTTCACTCTTACAGTCTCCATGGTAATTATGTCATTAACGTTCTGTATCATTGGCTACAGGTAGATTTGTGATAAACACAGAGTTAACCCCCTTTAATACCAAGAGTCGCGGTTCTTTAAAAAAAAAATGCTGAAGTGGCTTATTATTATATACCCACCGCAGAGAGAAGAAGAAAAAATAATGTCGTATTTTCACAGGAACCACGCCCCCCCCCCTCCTGTGCACACAGCAACCTGGAATTTGGCGCCAAAATTCACGTGCTTCATACTTTTTTTTATTATTTATTTTGTTTAAAAAACCCAGCATTTTTTTCATGAGCTCGATTTAAATTTTCTTCCCCTCCCTTTCCATTCTGTCATTGTTCAGAACCTTGGCTTGAACAACAAAGAAATTTCTCCATTGTTAAAGACAGTTCCACGCCCGTTGAAGGTTGCTGGTATATTACATAGGTCTGTGAAATGAATCACGTGTGCAAGTAATCAATTGCGCTCTCGCTCGTGCTCCCCGCCCCTCCCTCAGTGTTACACCTCAACAAAGTATTTTTTGTAAGCATATTTCTCAATATCACTTCGAAATTTATATATATATATATATATATATATATATATATAGAGAGAGAGAGAGAGAGAGAGAGAGAGAGAGAGAGAGAGAGATAGTCAGACAGACAGATAGATAGATAGATAGATAGATAGATAGATAGATAGATAGAAAGATAGATGGATAGATAGATAGATAGAGCGATAGACAGATCTATGTTCTGGCTCAGAACAGAAGTAGTTGGAGAAGTACTTTACATACTGGTTCAAATGCTGCAATGGGCAGACTTCGCCTTGTCCGGGGGCTAAAAAGAAAAGTAAAGACCATGGCTGCCCCTGACCAACTCCAGCAGTCCCGCTTTGAATTGCCAGAGATGCGACAGAGCTTGTCTCTCAAGGATAGGTCTTTACAGACAGCCAATGCTGCGAAGCTGGCGAAATCACAAGAGCGCAAATCTAATCGTCTTCCAAGACTATGGAGCCAATGGTGATAACGAAAAGATATAGATATACATATAGATATATAGATACAGATTGTCAGATAGATAGAGAGATCCGTTAAGCCTCTATTAATTTTTCCTATTTCCTGATATTTTTTTTTTACTCAACACCCATTCCAAATATTAATGTTTTAAATCATCCCCCAAAGAACCAATACAATTCACTCACCTGTTTCCTATGTTGAGTTATATCAACTTATAACTTATGTAATGTTGTTGTTGCAGTTGCTTGTAGGCCTATATGTATTTCCGAGGTGCTTTTTTTTTTTAAATTAAAAGGTATGCTCATTAATTGTATTATTTTGTAATTAGTTTTTCCGTTTTCAACAATTAGAAGTTACGGGGGATAGAAAAAAAAGCGGGGGGGGGGGGGGGGTCTCAGGTATGGAATTTTTGGCATAAAAAGAAAAGAATAGACACAGAAAGAAAGTGAGAGAGAGAAAGAGAGAGAGAGAGAAAGAGAGAGAGAGAGAAACAGAAATGTCGAAAAAGAAGATAAAAACGATAGACAGAAAACGATGGCAAGGTTATATGTACATTGAGTATGAGCACTGAAAAATATAGAGAGCTACAAGAGAGAGAGAGAGAGAGATAATTTGTATTGATGTAATTAAGAAAGCGAGAGAACGAAGAAAAATAGTGTTAATAAGAAATAGAGTAGGCTAATTAGAATCTAGAAAGATTCATCCTAAATAAAAAGTTAGCTACTAGTTTCTTACTATTTCTTATGAGTCTTCGTTTCTTCAACCATACTACAACACAATAAAAGGAATCGGCCAACTGGCATGTTTTATCAGGTTTATTGGAGTTTGTTATTTCTTTTATGCTTCTGATAAATGGTATTTGATTAATATATAAAAATGTGTTTTTGGGCGTTAGACGAAGTCATAGACCCGCTCCTCCCCGTTTCCTTGTTCGTAAATCAAACAAGTCCTGTCGTCTTTTGCTGACGGCGTTTATGAACGAATCATGATGTTTTCATACGGTTGGTTTTCGTTTGGCGATTGTACTCGGTTCTATCATTGTCTGTGATCTGTACACTGATTGTGTGTAAGTGTGAGTGTTTCTGTGTATGTGTACATTGTACGAATGTATTTATTTAATGTATCTCTTGGCATATACATTTTTTATATAATCCAAGACTGTATTTACACTATAACCGCATATCTTGTATCTTGGGCTCTGAAAAGGAGAGACGGAACATACAATAATGTATAGACTTATTTTTCATTGTTTGGTTTGTTTGTGCATCGCGTTCGAACACAAAGCTCAGATTGAAATACACTTTTTAATGAGAAATAATGCAAGGGAGAGCATCAAAAATATTTTCTTCTATTAAAGAGAGGTAACCAAGTGTAAGAAAATGTTTTGCGTGTAATGTTTATTCTGTTGCAAGATATAAAGACATATTTTTTTTCTGTAAGATAAGATGTATTTATTAAATAATGTAGCACCTGATGCATGCATCGCTTATTCTAGAGTCAAAAACACATTTAATGCAATAATATTTCTTGTTGATATCTCTAGGTCGTTCGGTGGATAACTTCCCCTAACCTCATCCGGGGATTTGTGCACACTTACACATACACGCACTTACACACAATTACACCTACACGCTTGGGGCCCTCGGTAATAGACAAACTGCAGGGCTTAAATCATTGTGAAGTTTCTTTTAATAACAACAAAAAACTTCAACACCAAGCCCACCCCCCTCCCCCCCCCCCACCACCCACCCCTCTCCTCGTCTCATAAAAATGTTAAGTAAAAAAGGGGGGAACTAGAGATAAAACCCCATGCAAAGGCATTGTCTCCCCTTTAGCTTACTGAAGACTGGCTGGCGTTCATTCGTGTCAAAGGAAATATTTTGACACCCTTTGTGTTGAAGATACTTTAGAAAGAAAGGGATAAACTTGCCCCCAGTGTTAAGACGCTCACTTCGGCCAAGTGTAGGCATTGAGGCCTGAGACTGTTAACTCGATAAGTAGGCAATTATTTTTTTTTCTTCCTTCCTTCCACTATTAAAATTAAATGTAATAGAATAATAATAATATTAATAAAAGAAAGAATTGCAGAAAAAGAATAGTTGCCGGCTCGTCACACCCCCCCCCCCCCCCCGCCTCCTCCGCCCACTACTCTTTCTAAGATTGTCAGAAACAACGTCGATTGGATAATCCTAGAGTTATCAATGGACCTGAGTTGTAGATTGAACCGATCTGATAATGAAAACATCACTCGAGATACGTTCACACTGCTACAGCGTATCTCGCTAAGTGGAATTAGCGACTTGTCAAGTTTCGAAAAAAGAAAAAGAATTTAGAGAGGTGGTTTTAATCGGCATTTCGTATGCAATAAATGCATCTATTTTGTGTGTGAATGTATGTGTGTGTGTCTATGGTTGACGCGTGTAATTAAGTTATCAAAAAGCACGGGGCAATAACAACAACAATAAAAACAATAACAAAAAGACTGAAAGAAACGAAGGTAAAGATTGTGAGAGCGGCATCAAGGCATGGAATGGGTTGCCTGAACAAACGAGGAAAACTAGTAACATCACTTAAAACATTAATAAAGATGAAAGACTAGACTCGGACCACGGGTGAAGATAGGATGTAATAATCTTCTTTATAGAAGGAGCGTCTGTAATATATAAGATAAAGCTTACACAATAGCTATACAATACTTCAGGTGTCGAAGAAAACATAATATGCAATATATTTGTATTTAGCGATCACCAAAACAATGACTATAGTGACGCTCCACACTAAATAATGCACGGTCTTAATGATTATGCATGCACGGTGAACCTAAACGTTCACAGTGTATCAGCATTTCCTGTCCTATTCGTTCATTTACTAACACAACATGTCTTTGTGCTGCGTTACTGGATGTACTGCGAGAAAGAAAAGATTTAGGTGAATACATTTTATTTCACTTCCAAAAGATGTTTCCAAAAGAAACGATGGGTTGTGAACGTCTCCTATGTTTATTCCCAAACTTATCGCTTGATGCAAAATAATTTTAGATTTGTGTTTTTATGTAGGCCTAACTATAGATCATGTTGTTGTTTTTTAAGCCAAGAACCGCTACTCTTGACTACTTTATTTTATAAATTAATCTAAATTTAACTTAACGCATTGACGTCGAGGTTGAAATAAATTGTCAAACACCAGCAAAAGAATGTTTTGGTGTTGACGGAAATATATCGGAAGTTCATGAACACGATAAACCCTAACCTATTGAAAAAGTCAGGGCTCATTAAGACGTGTCCATGACCCAATTAGAATAAACATACAAATGTTAATTGATTTTACAAAGATACTGCGCTCTAAGAGAAGTGTGACAGACAATGGTCCACTCTACTTCATCGTTGTTATGATGTTTAATTATTTTCTTCCATATTTTTAACACTTACAGTCCCGGGCGCGTATTTAGCGGAACTGAAGGCAGCATAGATAGAAGTAGGTCGGTACGGGAAGGGTTAAGAGTCATTAACTATTTTAGTAGATCCTAATCCCAGTTCCAAGAAAACAAAATAACTGATATTATTGTTATCTTTGTTTTTTTTTTTAAACAAAGAGATGACTATCGTGCATGGTCTATTTCTTGAGTCTACCATTGGACACCTGAGAAAATAGGCCGAGTCTTATTCTCCAACAGGTAACAGCATAAATCCACTTCTTACTTTTCATCTCATTGGAATACTTTTCACATAAACATATGTCTCTCCACGTGTCATTTTACTAAACTCAGTGATGTTCTTTGTGAACTGTGTTTTCGTACAATGGTCAAAGTCTATTCGACATTTACACAAACTACTTATCAGTATTACACGTAAAACTTCCAAAAAGCTGTTACTTGCTACAACCTTTATCATATATCATTTTGTAACTTAATCTTTGGGGCTGTAAGCGCGTCATATTGGAAATCTTTCTTCACTTCAAGCGATTCTCTGCCCTTACTCACGTTGATCTCCCAAATAATTTATTTTTCCCCTCTCCCCATGTTGTGACACACAATAGTTTGTCCTGTTGTGCCATATTATACTATTTTGTCTTTGCTAACTTGTAACATGGCCAGGTCAAGGCGCTTTTTCGAACTTTTTTTAAAAATAAATATTGCCAAAAAGCCGTCGAGGCGCAAGACGATTTGACAAATTTGTATGTCTCATAATAATATACTTCTTCGTTGGAGATGAGGTCCCTTGTATTCAGACACCGAGCAAAGCGGTTAGGTTACAGAAGCACAATTAATTCACCACTTGAACCCACAAACACCGGTGCAACCACTTCAAATTTGATCTCAGAAGAAGAAAAAAAAGTTTTTTATGGCTTAGACTAACTTTTAGTTTCACTCGCTTAAAAAAAAATAATAATCCTGGTCAACCGGTGTATGTAAATGATAAAGGGAAAACAAATTATGACAAATAAATAGACGAATGAGCCAAACAGGGACGATGCCACGTTGTAAAAGACATTTTGGCGTACTTTAGAATTGCTCGCAAGCTAAAGTCTTTCGTCGAGTGTATTAGTGTATTAAGTGCTTCATTCAACGAGTCGGATCAAAGGATAATTTGGTCGTCGAGAATATTGACGAGGGCGCGTCATTCCTGTCTATTATATTCTCCATCTATTGCTTTCTTTATAGCTCAACCAAAATGGTATTTAAAAAAATGTTTTTCAGATGTTTCTCTATTCTATCTATTCAACATCGTGCTCTACAAACTTCCTCGTCAATGGTTCAATTCTACCAGTTATAGTAAATTTATACAAAGAAATTTGGGAAGGGAAGAGGGAGGCTTCGGGAATTAGGGGGAGGGGGTTGTTAGGTCTAAAGATGGCGAACAAGAAAAAAAATGAAACAAATTGTGGAAGGCAAAGTTGAGAGTCAATCAAGTGTGTGTTAGAGAAACAGCATATTATGAGGAGTGTCACTCGCCATAACGGAGTACACGGGGGGGGGGGGGGGGGGGGGAGGGAGGAGGGGGGCATATTGAAAGGGTTGAAATAAATAGAGAGAGATGAACAGAGGGCGCTCGATGATGTATTTTTTTCCAATGCTTCTCCCTAAGGCGTTGGTAAATATCGTAGAGAAGGAAGGGGGAGAGGGAAATGGTGGTAGGGCATGTTTCGACCTCGTGGATTTGGGTGTACCTGGGGGTCCTATAAACACCCATACTTCCTTCACCCCATACACCATCTTTCCATAACTTTTTTTTAACAATGTCGAAACATGGATTTAAGATTTAATGGACAATATAAAGGCCCAACTAACTCAAGGTGCTGTAAGATGGAAGAAAAACTTACCCATGATAAAAACAATTGGATCATAATCAACTGTGCGTGGTAGCTTTTGTTTTGTTTTTGTCAGTTTTGTTTAGTGGACTAAATCAGCTTTAGATCAGCAATGAGCCGCAATGTCTTCTTTCTGTATTTCTAGAATGTCTTTGATAGTCGGGTGTTACACTCGACACCATGCCCCGGGGTGAAACAAAACGCTGACGTCACAGTGGCTCATGATCTTCTCCAAAGTAGGCCTATTGACAAGTCTTAACGATTATGCATGCATAAAAGGTCAACAACAAAAACATTTCCGGTCTTATTCGATCATAATTTAATTAAAAATGCATGTCTGTGTGCTACGTTACTGGTTGTACGAAAAGATGTAGGAGATTAAATGTGATTTAATTTCCAAAAGATGTTGCCAAAAGAAAACGATGGATTGTGAATGTCTAGCGTGAAGAATCCCCAATTTATAACCTCAAACGCATTGCTTTGAATTTTCGTTGTATATTTTTATGAATCTACGAATTGTGTTTTTTTTAATAACCAAGAACGCAACGCTTGACTAATTTATTTTATAAGCAAATCTAAATTTAACTTAACGCAACTAACACTTTTAGAATTAATTATCGCCTACTCACTTTTGATGTTAAAAACGGATTCCTATATCTTTGTATATTTCTAAAAGAGTAGAACTGGCCGTCGAAGTTGAAATCAATTGTCAAACACCAGCAAAAGCATGCTTTTTTGTTGACGGAAATGCTTAAAATAATAAAAAAGAAAAAAATTGAACCGGATGTTAAAGATCTCTTCCATTTGAAAAGGTCACGCCTCATTAAGACTTGTCAATATTATTTACATCATTCAGAGAACTGACTGCCTCGTTTTCCCCAAATACAAGTCTGCAAAAGTCGGTATAGGCTATAAATATTAAATACATTTAGTATTTAATTTAGTAAAAGTTTTTTTTCTGAAAAAAAAAAATTGACATAAAGTGTTTATACAAATGTCTGTGGTCACTCGATTAATACTTTTGAAATAGCCTACGTAACGAATGCATTTATAATACATATCATAATAACGGTTCTATCATTAAAGATGCATTCGAGGAAGAGAGAGAGAGAGAGAGAGAGAGAGAGAGAGAGAAAGAGAGAAAGAGAGAAAGAGAGAGAGAGAGAGAGGGAGAGAGAGAGAGAGAGAGAGAGAGAGAGAAAGAGAGAGAGAGAGAGGGAGAGGGAGAGAGAGATAGAGGGAGAGAGAGAGAGAGAGAGAGAGAGTACTGTGGGAAAGAAAAAGCTAGAGAAAGAAGGATAAAGAAAGAACAAGAGAGAGAGAGAGAAGGATTGTGCTTGCTTTTTAATGGAAATAATGTGTAGTAGCCCAGGGGTCGGCAACCTAAGAGACGCGGGCCAAACGTGGCACGCAGAGCGATTTTCAATGGCACGCGAGAGACCTCCAAGAGTTTTTTTTTTTAAATTGATTTCAGGTTCTGAATGAGGAAAACTGACCGTCGAACCCGATCAGTGAGTTTAACGCTTTGACAAGGACGGGGTCAAACAGCACTTGATCTATTAGATCACTGAAATGGATTTCCTTATATCTTGAGTGAAATCACATTTTCAAACATTTAACTATGTGTACTTCCCTTATTAAAGGCATATATTAAGATATATAGTTTGAAGCACTCAAAGACTCAAAGCGGAGTTTTCTAAACAAAGGCAAGACTTTCAAATACATGGAATTGTTTTTTCACACCTCATCAAGCCTAACTGGCTTGAACTTACTACAACCTTCTTAGATGTAGATTATTTTAATTGGAGGGATATTGACGATTTTAAAACGCTGGCAGTTGAATTTTAAACATCCAAAAAACAATTGACACCGAAATACCAATTTGCGGGAATATCTGGAAGGAAGAGGCTTAGGAAAGTCATCTGCTCTTCTCAACTGCCAGGCATTAATTCGCTCTACTTTGAGCTTTTGGTTCAACTTACACTTGTGAACAGTATTAACTGCGTTAAGCATTCAAAGAGGTCACTTACACTTCCCTACTCAGAAATGACTAAATATATTTCTACCATTATAAATTAGTGAAGAGCTTTCAAGGCAATGCGCTCATTAATTGATACATTTAAAAGAGTTTTTATGATCATCTTCTCTAACTAAACATAAATATAAGTAATTCTAAAACCAAATTTGTTTTTATTAATTTAATAAATATCAGAGACTTTTCACTAGCATTATATTATGCAGTTGTTAGCATTATTTGCTAATGTTAAAAAGATGAACTCCTTATGGTTTAATGGACAAACAATTAATGCAGGAAATGTATTTTTAACTGTTTAACGTAAATTAATTGTATATGTCTACTTAAATCTTGTAACGAATACCATAATGGTGGAATTATATAAAGAAATAATAATTAGTCAGTAATAGTCAGAAATATTTGTTATATTAAAAAAATAACTTGTTTGGCATCACTATTGAATCAAATTTAGAAACTTAATTTTAATTAAAGGGAAATAATTAGCCAGTTGTATTTGCGCTAATATTTCTAATAATTATTATGTTTCTTCTTTTTCTTTTATAAAAGACTAAAGGGCCTACAACTTATAACTTTATAATGACCAAATTGTAAAAACTATTTGAAAATTATATAAATATTAAGTGACTAAAACATTATGTGCGCATTTCTTAAACATTACATTAACTACCCAGTTTGTATGATTACTACGTATCAATTCCTCTCAACTGTAATATTTTTAACATTTTACCGCATTAAAAATTAAAGAGAATCTCAGTTATAACTGAGAACAAAATATAATTAATACAAGCAATTGCTAGATCCATATCTTAACAACCAAATGATAATGTTTACAAAATAATGACTATAAATGTGAAAGCTTAGTAATAAAATATTGTATTTGGTATAAATGCAAATAAAAAGGATGAAAATCACTAGAACGTAATTTTTTTTTTTAACATGAAAAAGCTTTTTGACGTTTTCCTTTGCTTTTTGACCTTAGTCCTGTCACAGAGTTAAATTAACTGTCTTATAAAAAAAAACAAAAAAAAACAAGTATAATAGAGCAGGTTGACCCATTCTGTATATGAAACGAAATGGAACCCAACAAGAACTATAAGGAACTAAATACAAGTAACTTCTTTCTTTCTTCATCTACACACAAATAACTGTATTTGATTAATACCCTCCGCCCCACATCTACACCCAACAACTGTATTTAATACCCCCCCCCCCAAAACTCAAACCAACGCACTCGTCTACCTTGAAAATACTACTTAAAAACTTACCCCCGATACTATTTATTGACTTAAATATGTTGAAATAATCTAAAGAATAGAGTGATTAAAGATTCGTGTTTCACCATTTAGGCCACGAGTTACGGAGAGACTTCAAATCGTGCATCCTATATGCAGCGTATAGAACAAACAACAAACTTGACGATTTATAAAAGCTTCTTCGTCATCAAAGAAGTAGATCTGTAATAGTTGAAGCAATTTCGGGAAAGGCGCCGCCGCTGTTTACTTTACTTGGTACATTAATTCAAACGATAACTCCTTTTTCTTTTAGATGGGGGCGATGGAGTTTATTTTTTTCGTTTCGTTTTTCGTTTAATTTGCAAAGTTGAAAGAAAAATTTAATGAAAAGGAGAAAATGAAAGCAAAAGGGCTTCGGCGTTGAATTTCTATTGGTCTGTTGGCTATCAAAGTCTTTCACATGTTCTAATGAGAATAGATTAATAGGAGCAGTCAGGCCAGACAGAAAATTGACGAAATATATTAACAAAAGACAAAATGGGTTTGGTGTTAACAATTAAATTTATAAGAGAGCAAGGCAAGAAATTTAAAAAAAAAAGACATTTTGTAGGATAATTGAGAAACATGGGAAGCGGAGCGGAACACACACACAAAATGTAAGGTGGGGGGGGGGGGAATTAAGGACAATACACTCTCGATAGAGTAGAGAGGAATCTCATAGAGGAAGTTAGCAGCTTTATTAAAATGTTATAGTCAAGTGACTGGAAAAGAAGGTTGGCGGGGGGGGGGGGGGGGGGCAGAAAAACCACATTTAATTTAGTACCAAGATTAATCCTTTCGACCTCAGCTACACGTATCCCATAATTTCATTTTGCCCACAGGAAGCCCGTAACCTCCCGCCCATCATTGAAAACGAAAAAAAAAAAGCGGGATGGGGGGGGGGGGGGGGTAAAAATAAACAAAACACTTTTGAAAAGCTGAATTCGCTCTTTAAGAGAAAATTTCTTTGCGAGGCGTGTTTATTTGCTTCCGGGCAAGGCTTTCTTTTTTCATAACTTTTTTTCTTTTTTTGTTGTTTTTTTTTGTTGATGTCATTCAGCGGTTTGGCGGTTGATTGAAAGGTACGCTTGCTAACTTAGATAAAACATCTTGCTTTTAAAAAAAAAAAAATTATAATAAAGACTACAATTTGTATTCGAGTATTAATTCGGTAGACCTAACGATGTAGAAAGTGCAAAAAGTAATTCCCTCCCTTTTTTCTTCTTCATCTCATAAATCCATTGTTGAAAATTCAAGCCCTACCTTGCCGTCTATGGCGATATTTTTTTTTGTGGATCGTTTAGGTTTAGATAATTATATACACCCTATAGTAGAGAGTTTATTGAGAAGAATTAGCTTTGAGGTTTTCTGGACTTTGATGTAGGGCTCGAAGCCACACATACAACTTTTTTTTTTATATTACGGCACGAAAATTGCAATGAGTGTTTCTTGGGCGAAAAGTGTAATGCATCAAACGAGGCGTCCCATTTTGTCTGTAGGGGATTTGAAGCTAGGCTTAGTTCATACAAATAAATTACCTTACATAACAATAAAAAAAAACAAAAAAAAAACATCGCATTTGTTTTGTTTACTTTTTAAAGCAAAATACCTATTCTGTGTAGGTCCATATTTCTAATGTCAGCAACGGCATTCAAAGGTATTGTGTGGCTAGCACCATGCTCAGTTGTCTTGAGCTTCCAAGAGACTGTTGTTAAATATCCACAAGAGCTGAACAGATCCAGGGAAACTGTGACGAAACGGGATAGTGTGGCCAGTAGAATGCACAAGACCCTGTGCGCATACGTTATCCGGAACATGGACACTTTCATTCAGGACACTCTATGTCCACCAATCACCTGGCCTGTCTATCTAGTGGATATGATGGCTGAAAGTTTACCTGGGTATTAGTCGGAGTTATGGTACGGTATTTATACATTTAATGGATGCAGCAGCTTTCTTAACTTCTCCACAATGCACACACATAAAATGAACTACAAAACTACTCTGCTTTGTGGAATATGGATGAATTAGTTTATTAGAATACAACAAGTCCTTTTGGTTACATAGTTAAAAAACTTTCCCACTCCGGGTCCCCTCTATTACTGTCATATTCACCACTGACACTTAGACACAGACTGCACATATAATGTTGTCAAGATAACCATAGCTGAGGAGAGGTAGATCTCCTGTTTAAGGAGCCATTGCATTACTGCAGCCAGTCGCCAAGCGCATGTTTGGACAACCTCTGTGAGACGAAAACGGCGCTATATCAACGACGGGGATCTCTCGTATAACTGTAGGCCTACTCTCGCCTATCGATGATCAAGTTTTCCTCGAACTGTGCATGTACGGTAAAAACTAGATAATTTAAACTTAGGCGTAGCCTCGAAAAAAAAAAGAGGGGGGGGGGGGCACGCGCACCCGCAACTTCGCCAGACCCCCCCCCCCCCAACCGCTTTTTTTTCCAATACCTAGACAATACTCAAACCACGGAAAATAATCTTAAGTATACAATGAACGACTGCAACATATAAGATAATAACAAAAAAACTAAATTTTATCTCTAATTAGGCCTAATCTTAAAATTAAAACCAAACGACCAGATTTATATAGATAATTAGAATTCCTTTATAATTTGAATTTTGTTTCCAAAACATACATTACTAATATCAGATTATATGGAAATATGTTGGCCCCTACAGGGCTGTATTTAGGATTGTGGGGGCCCTGTTCCCAAATTTATGTGGGGGCCCCTCGTGTTCTCGCCCCCAGCCTTCCACATACCCCAGAAAAGGGCCGTTAATTCATGTTACATTCTGTAAATACATAAATTTTATGTTGCACTTTGCTTAGTTGGACTGGAGCGCTTTAAATTGTAGGCGAATAAATGAATTTTATTTTACATTTTCAACGAAAGAATGGGATTGTCACAAAAAAAATTCTTTTTGGGATGTGTGGGGGCCCCTTTTGTGTGGGGGGCCCCTGTTCCAATGGAACATGCCTAAATACGCCACTGGGCCCCTATTTGATGAAATATAGGCCCTACTAGATCTAAACCTGTTTTCTTTCTGATTATATTTCTAATGTTTTCTTTTTTGTTAAACTTTTATAGGCCTACAATAGTGAATTGGATAGAATTCATAATTTTAATAGTTGTCATAATTATATAAAAAAATATCTTATAATGTAATACATTAGCCGGCTGGTCATAATAATTTATTTTTTAAATGCTGACTGAAGAAATTGAAGAAAATGGTTTCAGTTTTTTTTTTTAACAAATAGTGTTTTTCTTTTTTTTTATTCTCGTTTTTTGATAAACCAACCTAAAATGTTTTACTAATCTGTCACATTTTATTGAAAATATCAAATCTTTTATTTAAAAAAAATTATTAAAATTAAGGCTCATAGAAAATTTATATCTATCTATGATGGTAGATATATGACATTTTTATTTTGTTGAAAACGTTTGTTGAAAAACTTTGATCACTTAGAATTTAGTCGATTGTAACTGTGCTGCCTTTAGTAATCAAAATCCATGAACATTTTCGGGTTACCTGAAAACTCGGTTTTGCAAGCCTTAGATCTAGTGGTGAACTTGTCGTCCGATTTGTGGGCTTATTTCGGTATGTTAAGTGTCAAGTGTAAGCTTAAAGAACTTGGCTTGGGCCTTTGTACCGGTAAGTTACAACTGAATACCTCATTTAATATTAAAAGCAAACACATTGCAGATAGGAGATGATCTGTTTCGTTAGCTCGCAACACAATAACTCCCAAAGCGTCAACAATAACAACATTAAAAGAAACAACATAATATCAACTGTCAAGAAACCGTCAATGGCCGATGAAAAAAAAAGATCTGAACGTTGCTTGCGGGAATTGCAGAGATGTCTCCTGTATTCAAATTGGTTGCGTCTGCTATATTTTACACCCGTTGCGTCCATGGTTCATTTTGATAAAGGTTTTTGGTTATGTCAAGTCGGTCATTTCACCCTATCAGAATGTCACCTAATGAAACAAAAAAAAAAACAGTGTTCGAAGGAATATTTATGACAATTTATTCAAAATGGTTTAGCTAAAAAGGCCATAATATGGCTTTATAAAAAAATGTGGTTGACCTACTTAAAAATTGCCAGACTTTTACTCTCAATGAAAAAAAAAGGTAAGAAAATATATTATACAAGAAACTAAAGGCAAATGAATTTAAAGGTCAATAGTACACGTACCGGTACTCTGAATTAGACAACTTGTCAAGAACTCACTACTTCTAAAACGGATGCAGTAGAGTGGGGGGGGGGGGGTGGAACTCGGTTAAGGAAAGCGTCACTTTGTGAAGTAGATGGTCGCATGGGGGAGCGACAAAATTGAACAAAATAAAGACCTTCTTAAACGGATGTTTTTACATGTGTAAATTTGAACAAGGGGTTTCAGAATAACACTCCTACATTTTGGTGGCAAGTCCAATTAAAACTTTCCGAATAGGTGGGGGAGGGGGGAAGAGAAGGAGAAGGCTGGTTGTTGGAATAAGGCTTAGTGGCTAGAGTGAGTAGTTGTTATTATAGTGATTCGCATGTGCTTAATTAGACAGGGGACGGGGGGAATTAGAAAGAGTGGGAGGGAGGGAGGGACGGATGAAGAGAGGGAGATAACCAGATAGGCCTAGTAATTTTTGTAGATCTACTAAAAATTGCTACTATAATTCAAGTTATAATGGTTAATGTCGTTATATACTGTGTAAACTATATAAAACACCGATATGCCTATAATCGTTCTTATTGCAGACATCCCTTTATAGCACTACTACTTACTATTACAACCAGAAAAACTAACAACTTAACATCATTTAAAACACTAATGAAAATACAAGACTAGCCTAGACTCAACTAGACTGCTACACTCAAACAAGCGCTGGTTTTCCTGGTTTGTTCAGGCAACCTATTCCATCCACGGACGCCTCACGATGAGAAAGTTAATCAATATAATCGGTCCATATGCATTTTTGCATAAAGAATAAGAAAAATGTTTTACATCTCTATGTCTAGGACTACATGGTCCAGTTATATTTATAATTTATATGAGTATTACATTTTTTTATTTTACGTCTTTCCTTCCAGTTGCCGTGTTTTTTTTATTTAAGAAGCCTTTACAAAAATTTTTTTTTTAGTTTTAAACATTAAAGTCTAGAGTTTTGAATATATTTAAAAATGAAAAGAAAAGTATTTATCCTACGTAAAACAAACTCACGAACATGCAATCAAGTTAGCAATGCAAGGTAAAGGCCAAATTTCAATTGAAAAGCAAAGATGTTAGCACTCGTCGTGTGCTCCAGCAGTGTCAACACGAATTGTAACGTCATTAGATTGAAAATGTGTTTTCTTCACACACACTCTCCCGTAGTGGAGAATCTCTCTCTCGGGGTGGGGCCACGAGCAGAAGAACTCTTCAATGCAGAAAGGTGGCAGCTAGTCACACTATAATGACAGTCATTAGTTACACCTCTGTTGCAGTCACTGGTAGCTTGTCACACTATGGCAGGCCCCACGATAGGGGGGTACAGCCGGTACGCCGTACACTATGGCAGGCCGCACGATAGGGGGGTACAGCCGGTACGCCGTACACTATGGCAGGCCCCACGATAGGGGGGTACAGCCGGTACGCCGTACACTATGGCAGGCCGCACGATAGGGGGGTACAGCCGGTACGCCGTACACTATGGCAGGCCCCACGATAGGGGGGTACAGCCGGTACGCCGTACACTATGGCAGGCCCCACGATAGGGGGGTACAGCCGGTACGCCGTACACTATGGCAGGCCCCACGATAGGGGGGTACAGCCGGTACGCCGTACACTATGGCAGGCCCCACGATAGGGGGTACAGCCGGTACGCCGTACACTATGGCAGGCCCCACGATAGGGGGGTACAGCCGGTACGCCGTACACTATGGCAGACCCCACGATAGGGGGGGGGGGTACAGCCGGTACGCCGTACACTATGGCAGACCCCACGATAGAAGGGTACAGCCGGTACGCCGTACACTATGGCAGGCCCCACGAGAGGGGGTACAGCCGGTACGCCGTACCGGGACCCATAAGAGTTTAGGGGGGGGGGGGGCATGAATATTAAAATTTAAAATTAAATTGTCAATTACGCAAGTAACTGACAAGAGTAACACCAATAGTTCAATCAGTAAACCTAGAGACACTAGAGCAGGGGTCGGCAACCTTTTGCTTATAGTGTGCCAAACTATGACAATGGAAGTAGGGCCTAAATGCAAGTTCAACTCACTGAAACGTGTCGCCATGTCATTTAGAAACATACAAGACTGGGTCGAAAAGCACTTGAAGTAAGTGTTGGGCCACTGGTATTCAACAGTCAGTTCGTCTAATTCAATACCGGAAATATATTTTTTAATTAAGATACACCATAATTGCTTCCAATCAAGAAAGGAATGTATCCAAGACTTTACCTATACTCCGTATCACCTAGAAGAGACTCGAAAAACTATAAAATTGACTATATTAACAATAGATTCAATCACAGATCGCAAGTCCAATGATGAGAGCTTTGCATACAAACATTCCTGAACTAAAACAGTCGACATCCAGCGTGATTCCCATATAATTCGCCATGCAGCACCCACTAATTATGCTGACATACGTTGTTTTCACTTGCATTAAATTATGATATTCTTGGAGGTCTCTCGCGTGCCACTGAAAATGGTTCTGCGTGCCAAGTCTGGCACGCGTTCCTTAGGTTGCCGACCCCTGCACTAGAGGACAGAAAGACAACGAGTAAAGTAGGCCTAGTAATAATACATAAGGCATTAAACTCATATTTAGAAATACAACACAAAAACAATCTGTTACAATGCTTAGATAAACATATGGACAAAAACATCTTCCTTATCCCTTATGCGAACTTATACGATAACAAATGCACACAAGTACTTTTTCATCCCGAGTGGCATTCGGGCAAGGAATGGGTTGCCTGAACAAGCCAGAAAAACCAGTAACTTATCATTTAAAACACTAATAGAAATGCAGAACTAGAGCCAAACCATGGACGTGCGTAGGACGCAATAATATTCTTTATAGAAGGAGCTTATGCAATGAATAAGATAATAGGTACATTGATCATACACGGTAAAGCCCTATGAGCCCCATCATTTTATTATAACGATACATTATAGACCTTTTCATTTTATTAATTATTCCAAAAAAGAGGTCAATGTCTAGGCATGCGCAGTAGCTAGGGGGCAGAAGTTGTCAATAAAACCTTCTTCGCCTTTGTTATTTTACTGGGGGCCTAGTGGTTTTTGGGCGTAATTATATTAGCTTTTCATTTTACAAAAAAACTAATTCATAAAAACTTTATACCCAGAAGCTAGGGAGCGAACTGTACTTTTCTTTTACCTTTTGAACCAGTTTTTAACCCAAAAAACATTAATTATACATTCTAGGCCTAATGCGTCTATGGTTACCATCAACCATGTCACCATGTTAATACAGATTGGCGTCGAGCGATCAGTAAATCGTCTTTAAGCATACAAATAAAATTTAACATAGTTATATATTTATAAAGCTTTGTTTGTGTTGAAGTATCAACGCGTAGGCTATATTGTATTAAGTTATTATTTGTAGCAATAGAAATCGTAACTTTTAATTATTTTAATTTTTTTTATCGTTCGATTTCGATGTCACAAAAGAACCTTGAAAAGCCAAAGTAAGCTCATCATAGTTTGATTCTGAAAAGGCCTAGGTCTATGTCCCATAGGCCTATGCTATTGTTTGACTTGTTCTTGGGTTTTATCGTTAAAATATTGTATGTAGAAGTAGTTAGGCGGGATTATAACATATTAGTAGGCCTAGACCTAGCTATAGGACTATAGCCGCCTATAGGCTATAGTAGGCCTATAGGGGCTATAGGCTATATAGTATTATAGGCCCTAATAGGCTAAGCTAAAGTAGCCTAAAGGCCTATATAAATTATAAATATAGGCTTATGGCTTATAGGATAGGCCTATAAATTATAATAGCTATTATTTAATATAATATAGCATACAGCATATCGAATCGGCTTATCACATATAGTTTACTATAATAATAGGCCTAATTATTAGCCTGCCTATAGGCCTAGGCCTATTACTATTAGTACTAGCCTATTATAGTAGCCTAAAGGTTATAAGCTCAAACAGTTTAAACTATTAAACATTTGAAAATATTTACTATTTACTATAGAAAAGTGTTGATTAACCGATTGCGATTGCATGAAATAATTAAGCGAATATGAAGGTAGGCTATGCTATATATTTGATATTTGCAAACTGGTGCGTGTTTTCTTCATGAATTTTTAGTTATAGGCCTGTTATTGAATAATATTTCATGTATAGGACTAATGAAAGGACAATAAGTCACAATATGAATAGGCCTATAGGCCTATATCATCTATATCTATATCTAGGCTATAATATATCATATTCAATATGGAAAACATAGGCCTATGCCGACATACGGTCATAGGTCCGACTATACGACATAGGCCTATATATATATATATATTAGCCTCTTCCTACGAACAATATATATTTTTTTAAAGTTTAACATAATATTTGCTATGGCCTATGGCTATGGTTTTTATAGGCCTTTTCGTGAAGATGCATCGGCTCTTATGGAGTCTTATGCGTCTGTCTCTATCAAACATTCAACATGAAATATATCTAGAATTATATTTGCCTATTTTATTAATCAAAACGAGCGATCTAGGTCTAGGGCTAAGTTAAGCAATAGCTTGAATAGCCTACAGTAATAAAAGCATTATAGGCCTAATTTATTTTTTTTCGATACAAAACTAGTTCTAAACGTAATTTTTTATTTTTACATTGATTCTCATTGAAGAAACTCAACAAAAAAGTAATGACACAGTGATCACGATAGAATCGACCATAATATTAAGGTCCAAAGCATAGAGTCCAGGTCTAAAAAAAATTTTCTTTTAAAAATAAAGAAGCTCTAAACGTTATTTTTTAACAATTCCCTTCCTAGGTTCTTAGTTTAAGATCTCCATGTGTTTTTATGGTTTAAAGTTCAAAAACAACTATAATAACATTAAAAACCCCCAACACCTTTAGTAAAATACTATACGGAAAGAAGGAACAAAAATCTTTGTGCCCCCAAAAGAAATATATGTCAGTGAGTCTCAAGGCCACGCCCCTTTTCCGGGGTCAAACTAAAAAGGTCTATAGGCAGATTTTGGGTGTATGCTATCTATCAAAGCATATATACAACTTATCCCCTGTTGACCACTAATGAACCGTTTCTTATCATCACAGTATTTTGTTAATGCTTCGATCGTGTGTAGACCTGTACTATTTAGGATGTACATATATGGGGTAACCGCCTTAGGGAAACCGCGGTTTGACTTTGTATCGTCATCACCGGCAACTCCTGCAGCGCATCTGAAGCCAAGATGTATCGACTCTGTCGCTCCCTTGGATCCGTCAGCTGCGAGGAGAGGGGGAGCCTGCTGCATGGGCACCAGCTGGCTCTCCATATTATTTTGCCCAGGCACTGTAGCTCAACTGGAGAGGACACTCCAGCGTCATCGCAAGATGCCGACCCAACACGGGAGGGGGCAGTTACCGGTTATAAGCTCGTCCGATTGGCGAAGGAAACGAGCGCCAGGGGTCCCCTTCGACGGTGGGAGAGGTCATCGTACCTCAATGGATGGCTACCGCCCGCCTCAAGCTGGGCAGCCCCCAGCCAGTTAGGTGTCGTCTCGCCATGGCTTACCTGCCCCACTGGGTGCGTGGGGATCAGAGAGGCATCTCTCAAAAAGTAGGCCAAAAAACAACCGCACCAGGCAACTCAAAAACAAGAAAGAAGCATCCAGCTCTTCGTTTTGCTAGCTGGAACGTCAGGACCATGTGTCCCGGCCTCACCCCAAACCCCCAACAAATAGACGATGCAAGAAAGACTGCCGTTATTGATAGGGAACTTTCGCAACTCAACGTTGACATTGCCGCTCTGCAGGAGACCCGGCTGGCTGACAACGGTACCATCAGGGAAGCCAACTACACCTTTTATTGGCAAGGGAAGCCTACGGACCAACCAAGACAGCACGGAGTCGGCTTTGCTGTGAGAAACACGCTTGTCAGCTCCACAGAGCCTCCCACAACAGGCACAGATAGACTACTCTCCCTCCGATTGTCAACCTCTTCTGGCCCAGTCAATATCTTCAGTGTGTACGCCCCAATCCTCCACTCTACCGATGAGGATAAAGATCAGTTCTACCAAGCCCTGGATGAAGCGATATCCAGGATATCCAGCACTGAGAGCCTTTACCTTCTTGGAGACTTCAATGCAAGAGTAGGAGCTGACCAGAAAGCCTGGCCCACATGCCTCGGAAACTTTGGAAGGGGAAATATAAATGAAAATGGTCAGAGACTGCTTGAGCTCTCGTGCCATCACGGACTGTGCGTGACCAACACCTACTTCAAGTGCAAAGAAATACACCAGGTGTCGTGGAGACACCCTCGCTCTCGCCACTGGCATCAACTTGATCTTGTCCTAACTAGAAGAGTGGACATTGGCAGCGTCCTCCTCACACGTAGTTACCATAGTGCAGACTGCGACACGGACCACGCCCTCGTGGCGAGCAAGGTGCGCCTAACGCCGAAGAAGTTGCACCACTCAAAGAAGAAGGGCCGCCCACGCATCAACACCAGCTGTGTCAGAAACCCCGAGAAAACCCAACAGCTCATTAGCATACTCGACGGCGCCCTCAAAGTGGAAACAGCTGATGACACCATCAACTCCAAGTGGCCACGCCTCCGCGACGCCATGTACAACGCAGCCATCACTGTTTACGGGAAGAAAGAGCGGAAGAATGCTGACTGGTACGAGGCCCATTGGGAGGAAATGGAACCCGTGACAGAGGCTAAGAGGAAAGCCCTTCTGGCCTACAAGGCTAAGCCTAGCCCCAGTACACTACAAGCTCTACGGACTGCCAGGAGCAAAGCCCAGCAGACTGCCCGTCATTGTGCCAACACCTACTGGCTGAATATCTGTGACAGCATTCAGACAGCTGCCGATACAGGCAACGCAAGAGGGATGTACGAGGGCATCAAGAAGGCAATAGGTCCAACCCCCTCTAAGACAGCCCCCCTCAAGTCCAAAACAGGCGAGGTAATCACCGATCCGGAAAGGCAGATGCAGAGGTGGGTAGAGCATTACCTCGAACTGTACGCAACGCAGAACACTGTAACAGACTCCGCTCTCAGAGCGATATCAGACCTGCCGGTCATGGAGGAGCTTGACACTCCACCCACTTTGGATGAGCTCAGCAAGGCCATCGACCGTCTCGCCTGCGGTAAAGCACCTGGGAGCGACGGAATCCCACCAGAAGTACTAAAGTGCGGGAAACCAGCCCTGCTACAGCAACTTCACGACCTCCTATGCCTTTGCTGGGAACAGGGTTACATTCCACAAGATATGAGAGACGCTAACATCATCACTTTATACAAAAACAAAGGTGACAGGAGTGACTGTAACAACTATCGGGGCATCTCCCTCCTCAGTATCGTTGGTAAAGCGTACGCCCGCGTCATCCTTAACCGCCTACAGACCCTCGCTTCACGCATCTACCCAGAGTCACAGCGTGGCTTCAGGGCTGGTCGATCAACGGCTGACATGATCTTCTCACTACGCCAGCTCCAGGAGAAGTGTCAGGAACAGCAGATGCCACTCTATATAGCCTTCATCGACCTCACAAAGGCATTTGATCTGGTCAGCCGAGGCGGACTATTCAGCTTGCTGCAGAAGATCGGATGTCCCCCACACCTGCTTGCGGTGGTCAGGTCCTTCCACGACAACATGCACAGCACTGTCTGCTACAATGGCGCAACCTCCAAGGAATTCCCAGTCAGCAGCGGAGTAAAGCAGGGCTGCGTCCTCGCGCCTACACTCTTCGGCATCTTTTTCTCCATGCTCCTCCAACACGCCTTCAAGGACTGCAGCGAGGGTGTTTTCATTCACACCAGGTCTGATGGCAAGCTCTACAACATAGCGCGTCTTCGTGCCAAGACCAAAGTCAAAAAGGTCCTCATTCGAGAGATGCTCTTCGCTGATGATGCAGCCTTGACATCACACACCGAAGACGGACTCCAGCAGCTCGTCACTTGCTTCTCTCATGCATGCAAGGAGTTCGGCCTGACTGTAAGCCTGAAAAAGACTAACGTCATGGCTCAGGCACGGAGACCCCTCCAAACATCGTCATTGATGGACACACCTTGGAGGTTGTCGAGAGCTTCACATACCTCGGGTCCATTATCTCGAGTTCACAGTCCATCGACTTGGAGATCAACAGCAGGATCGCCAGGGCAGCCACAGTCATGGCCCAACTAAAACAGCGAGTGTGGGACAACTCCAGCCTCACCGAGAGGACCAGACTGCGCGTCTACCACGCCTGCGTACTCAGCACTCTCCTGTATGGCTGTGAGTCATGGACCACCTACGCGAGGCACGAGAAGAAACTCAACAGCTTCCATATGAGGTGCCTACGGAGAATACTGCAGATCAAGTGGCAGGATAGGGTCTCTAACACAGAGGTGCTGGGGAGAGCCAACATGAGCAGCCTTCACGCTGTGCTCAGTGAGAAACGCCTCAGGTGGCTCGGCCATGTGAAAAGGATGAATGCAGGTCGCATTCCTAAAGACCTCCTCTATGGAGAACTGGTCGAAGGCCACCGGAAGATAGGGCGCCCAAAACTGCGTTTCAAGGACCTTTGCAAAAGAGACCTGAACGAGAGCTCAATTGACCTTGACACATGGGAATGCCAAGCTTCTGACCGACCAACCTGGAGGCTCGCAGTCAGGCTTGGCACATCTCGCGCAGAAACTGGGCGCATGGAAGCTGCCATCCAGAAAAGAGCGAGGCGGAAGGTTCCTTTACAACAGCCATCCACCTTCAAATGCCTGAAGTGCGGCAGGGATTGCCACTCCCGAGTTGGCCTCCACAGCCATTCTCGGCGGTGCAGCTGGTCACCTTTGCCGTGAAGCTACACCATCGTCTCTTGGAGACGGACGGATGCCGACGATATGGGGTAACGGTGTGCTCTCTATCAAGGAGTTCTTTTCAACCAAATTAGGCTAATCATCAATCATCAGTGAGAGTCACATTTCCCATTTTACAAATCTTTCTAATATTATTTGCATGATCAATACTGAAGCGGGAAGAACAATTACAATAATTTAAACTAAGAACTATAATATGTACTAGTAATAGACCTGTTAGGCTGTGATTGAAATGATTGCACTCTAGCCTAATGATATATGGTAACACTTATTAATATGACAGTTTCACAAAGGTTAAAAGATTCATGATTTTTCATAAATCATCTAGATATGACTAGTGTTAGGTAGTAAAAAGAAAGTGGTGGTGGAAAGGGGGGGGAGGGGGGCCCAGAAAAGATCTCGTACCGGCATCTTTTTTTTTCTCTCTCGAGGGCCCTGCACTTTGGACTCTTTTTGAGTTGAAGTCAGTCGCTATACTCTTTAAAGGGAATTGACATAATACAAACAATTATGCTGCTAACCAGGGACTGACACCTTAGACCGCAGAAGGGTAGTGAATGATCGTATATTGAAGCAGAGACGGAACGATCTTACACAACACGTGCAGGTCTCGCGATTGTTATCATTCACGAGGAAGACAAACATATAAGGAGGCTTGAGGGCAAAAAGTACTCCCAATGTACGGGACAGACATCGATTTTGTTTGTTTGTTGGTTACATTCGAAGCACAGATGTTACTGAGTTACTGTCTTCAGTAGGCTACTGCAAACAGTTTACAAGAAATTATAGCTTTAAGGCGAAAAGTAATTCTTTAGGTTTCAAACTATAAAAAAACTCACAACCTTTTAGCATATAGAATCAGCTGCCCATGGACGTTCAATGAGGATGGCTTCCTCTGGCTCGAAATGAATTGATTTATCTTGTTTGCGAAAAAAGAAAAATGGTGGTGCGGTAGAGATCGGTGGTGCGGCTAGAGATCGGTGGTGCGGCTAGAGATCGGTGGTGCGGCTAGAGATTGGTGGTGCGGTAGAGATCGGTGGTGCGGTAGAGATCGGTGGTGCGGTAGAGATCGGTGGTGCGGCTAGAGATCGGTGGTGCGGCTAGAGATCGGTGGTGCGGTAGAGATCGGTGGTGCGGTAGAGATCGGTGGTGCGGCTAGAGATCGGTGGTGCGGTAGAGTCGGTGGTGCGGTAGAGATCGGTGGTGCGGCTAGAGATCGGTGGTGCGGTAGAGATCGGTGGTGCGGCTAGAGATCGGTGGTGCGGTAGAGATCGGTGGTGCGGTAGAGATCGGTGGTGCGGTAGAGATCGGTGGTGCGGTAGAGATCGGTGGTGCGGTAGAGATCGGTGGTGCGATAGAGATCGGTGGTGCGGCTAGAGATCGGTGGTGCGGCTAGAGATCGGTGTTGCGGCTAGAGATCGGTGTTGCGGCTAGAGATCGGTGGTGCGGCTAACCCCGATAGAGATCAATAGCACGGTGGCCGGGCAGCGCGCTCAACTGGCTTATCGACGGTCCTGGGCTCGAATCCTGGTGAATCGAATCCTACTCAACTTTGATGTATACCTGACAATAGCTGGGGTAAATTAACGGCGGCTGAGCATTGTGCAGGCCACACATCTTCTAGTATGCCGTGGCCACAGAAACTGGTGAACGCTGCTTCACCGGTCCTATGATCAATTTGGTCCGACTGGTAGGCTACTTTACTTTTAGAGATGAAAAGTCGATTTCCCGAATTTAGTTGTCACATTCTGGGCAAGTCGGTTGCAAAACTAAAGGATATAATCCATCTTCCTCAGAGTGAAGGCACCTGCAATCAAAATTAGGCCTGAACCTGACAAGGTATGACCCGATCGGGGCAATAGTCAGGTGTATGTAAAGCAGGACATCGATTTATATCAGTATTATATCGACTTTTCATAAATGTCTCATTCTAATTGTCATTTCTAACCTTCGAATTTTTGTACCCACACTGCCTTTATCAAAGTGACAAAACTTACTGCTCGGATACCCCCCCCCCCAAAAAAAAAAAAAGGATTTAAATAGGTGTCGATAATTGATAAAGAAATCAGCCACTACTTTTATCTGTCAGTAAAATAATGTCCTCGGTCAACATTCTATCTACGTATTGTGTTAGTGTCCCTATAAATTAAATTTTAATAAAGAAAACGATACCAAGAGAAGAAATATATCAACACAAAAATAGTTGTAATAAAAGGGAGATAATCATGTTTAAAACATACTACTGTTGGGATTTTTCAGGGTTATCTGTAGTTATTAAAAAGAAACCTTATCCAGCTGTTTACAGTTTACTCTAAAAAAAATCATGTTTTTTAAACTCTCAAAATTTTGAAGTATAGAATAATATATTGTTGTCTTTATTGAAATTTTAGTTGGCCATTTTGATTACTTTATAAAGTCAATAAACAAACCAAGTTTTTATCAATTTAAAATCAAATCTATCTAAACAATCAGCAGTCCACAAACTGCTAGGCCAAGAAGATTGTATTGTTTGACCAGCATAACTGCTGCTGCTTTTACTTTTTTTTCTGACTAATCTTAAGTAAACATCAGTGCAGGGTATGTCCAGAGACACCTCATGGGGCTGGGTAAAAAAGTGTAGATTTTACCAATACTCAAATACCGTACAGGACCTTTAGTAAGGCAATATCAGTACGGCTAGGCCGGCCCCCATACAGAGCTAGATCACCCATCCCTTATAGAAAGTCTTCATTTGAGAAACAGAGCCAAGTCCAATTAACGTGTTTTTGAGGTCTAATGTAAAATAAATAAAGAAATGCAGAATTCATTTATTAAATATATTTTTATTCTTTAAAACTAAAACATAGGTTCTAGGCGGTGGGAGGCTTTAGGTGGGCGCTGACGTTTCCGGGGGCGATTGGGGGGCGGTGAATGGCAGGTGGGCGGTACGAACGTACCTGATATAATTTGAACATCTCAGCTATTTGAATCGATTAGTTTTTGGATGAAATGTGATGTAAAAGCAAGTGCTGCTAAATATATGTAGGCATACATACTATTATACTAATAGGAAATAGGAATAGCAATTTTTCCAAGAAGTAGGGATCGGTATTAGACAAGTTTGGTGTGCGGCCGGCAGGTTCTGTGGTTAGTTCACCGGACTGTCAACCGACACGTCGCGGATTCTATCCCTTCCACTCACGATCGCTGTTACTCAAATAAACTAGAGATGGGGATCGAACCCTCATTTAGCAGTTCGGGCTCGGTTCGGTAGGACCCTAAGTTCGGTTCGGTCGTATTGGTAAAAAAAACTAAAAAAAGTTCGGGTTCGGTTCGGTAATAATTTAAGTTCGGGTTCCGGTCGGTTCGACAACAACTTAACTCTTACAATGTTTGCGTTTCAATAAAACTGTTTTTTTTTATATAAAATAAACAAATTCTTTAAATAGTAACCTACAACTGGATTTTCTACTGATTTAAAATAGCCTAATGTTTGTCTTTTGCCACATGTTCAAAACTCACAATTAATTATGCATAGGTTGATGCAAATAAAAACAACAACAATAAGTGTTTTTTTTGGGTCTTCTGTTATATGAAATACAATTTAGAGGCCGAATATTAAAACCAAATAATATTTGGTTTCGTCCGAAAACGAAACCATACCGAAAATTATAAATTGACTTTCGGCTGAAACTTAAACCGAAACCAAAAGTTTAACAACACCTTCGGCCGATACCGAAAAATAAACCTAAATTTCCAAACAAAAGATTTTATACATTAACTAGTTTATTGGTAGCCTACTCCATTTAAGTAAACCATAGAACTTGTAATATACTGTTGTATATAGGATATATAATTTTACACAGAATTGAATATTCGTAAAGATTTTAAAAACCTAAAAGGCAATACATACTTTATATAAGATCTAAATATTATGAAAAATGTTGATAAAATTAGACAAAACAATACAATAACGACAAATGCACGATATTTAGCTGATGACCGAAAGTCAATATCACTTTCAGCCGAAACCGAAAACAAACCAAAAGCTAACTTTTTAGCTTCGGACGAAACCGAAACAACACCGAAAGAGGCCATTTGTCTACTTTCGGCACCGAAGCAGAAACCGAAGTTTGATCGGCCGCTAATACAATTAGTATAGTATTTCTTGTGTAAGCGAAATATTTCTGGTGTAAGCGAATTATTTCTGGTATAAGCGATGTGATAGGAGTTACAAAAATTTCGCCATAAAAAAAAAGTATATATATATTTTTTTTTTTGAAAATGCGCATTGTTATCAGTGATAACGCTGTAAAATGTCATAAAAGACAATTATGGGAAGTAACATGAAATGTCAAACTATAACAAAATAGTCTCTGTCATCTATTGTTTGCCCCCCCCCCCCCCGCCCCCACTTTTTCTCTCTTTATTTTCAAAAACAAGGATTTATAAAAATATAGAGTGATTTAAAACTGTAAATATTTTATTATCAATTGTTAACGTTTCAATTTTACAAGAAAGAAGACTCCCAAGAGGCAATTTAAGTATCTTTTACAAGCGCTTGGGAAAAAAGTCAAGGCGTGATATCACTGATTGTTATTAGAATAAACACGCTAATTATTTTTGGTGGGGGGAAAGGCAGCTAGGAAGCGGGGTGATGACAGGAGAGAAGATCAAAGCAGTATGACGACGCAGAGGCGGGGAGAGCAATCATGCTTTAGCTATACATTAAGGTCACTTACGTGGACGGTCGGTCGATGTTTATTTAAGCAACGTTTTGTTTTTCTTTTTTTGCCGCGCATTTCTACGTAGCCTACACAAAAGCCGATGTATCAAAGTCAAAGGGTGTTGGGGAAGAGATAGTTACACAAAAAGACTTCTTTTGTTTTTAATTACTATCAATACAAATGTTATCATTACTGCCGAATGCTTGCTAGTGACAAGATTAAATATTTCTGTTTCTGTTACTTTTATATAGGTTCGTTCGGTTCGGAGACCGTCACTTTGAAGTTCGGGTTCGGTGACAGTTCGGTCACTGGCAGAGTTCGGGTTCGTTGGAAACCACAGTTCGAGTTCGGTGTGTACGGTTCGATTCCCATCTATAAAATAAACGTAAGCGAAAAGTAAAAATTGATAGTTGCTAGCGTGGGCTCATCCAGTTGTAAAGAAAATTGTTATGTCGTAAGCAGTGACACCGCTCTAAAATATCAGAAAAGCCAAGTTGAGCTCCTAAAAAAAGCCTAGAAAAGCAAAGTTATAATAAAAATGGTCTCGGTGACCTTTTTACCCCAATACTTGGCCCATGTGCACCTCTCTGACCTCGTCCGTTTTTGTCCCCAAAAATAAATACTAAAAAAAAAATTAAACACATTTTTTAATGGTTTATGAAAAAAAATGTTTTTTTTTCTTTCGAAATTTAAGTTATACTAAAAGCAATTTTTGATGATTAAAAAAATAGTTTTCGAAATCATGCACAAGTGCTGCAAAAAGCCTGATTTATTATTGCCCCCACCCCAAGCAGTGCACTATTTTCCCGATGCAAAATGTTGCCCCCCCCCCACCCCTTTATACTATGTGCCTACCCTTTGCCCCTCATTTTACTTATTTACACTATTTCTCTCTCTTCCCACCTTGCATTGTTTTTGTCTCAACCTCTTTCAGTTAAAAACCTACATGGTCATACGGCATACGATGTGGAATATTTCTTCTATTCACTCGCAATAAGCGGCAGTGGTGGGGGTTTACCATGATGTCTGATCAATTAATTTTGTGTTGTCAAATGTGAGGTTAGATTATTTATAAACCACTTCACCTCGTTGCCACCTTATACATTCACTCAATTTCCAGCCACCTCAGGCTACGAATTAACCGAGCCTTCAGCGGTGACACAGTGGCACTATGAATCTAGCCAAATATGCTGTAGCAGTAAAGATGACATAAGCATTTATACTTTTAATCACTTCCCAAAATACATTTTGGACACTAAAATAAAATACATAAAATAATACTAATATTTTCTTGATTGAAAAAGCCAAGTTAAAAATTAAAAAGCCAATATCCCAAGTTGGGATAGAAAAAGCCAAGATCTTGGGAAAAAAAAGCCAAGGAGTGGTATCACTGGTCATAAGGTGCTAATATTAATGATGTTTTCAACTCAGTTTTACTGAGATATGTCCTTTTTTTTTTCCAGTAGGAGGCGCGTCCGGATTCTTACATCCTTGCCCCTCCTTTGGGTAAGTTTAGGTGAGAGCCGTAGCTCGGGGTGACTAAGACTTCCAACACACCTGTGTGAAAAATCTAATCGCACGAGGCGGAGAAGATCTACACGTTGTGTGGGTTTTTTTCTTTTCCAATTATACGTTCAGTCTACAGTAACGTTAAGTGAAATAGATACGTAGTAATCAATCTAGCTGGGTAGTTAATGTAATGTTTGAAAATATACATATAAATTATTTAGTCATATAATATTTATACAAGTTTCCAATACTTTTTACAGTTTGATCATTTCAAAGTTATAAATTGTAAGCCATTAATTTTTTATAAAAGAAAAAAAAAAAAAATTAGCTCAAATGAAACAGGTTAATTATCTCCCTTTAATTTTAATTTTTAAAAAAGTTTCCACATTTGATTCAATAGAAATTTCAAACAAGTTCTGATTTGTAATAAAACAAATATTACTAACTCATTATTATTTCTTTGTATAAATTTAACATTATGGTATTCATTACAAGATTTAATTATTAGAGGATTAAAATAATTTACGTTAAACAGTTGTAAATAAACCTTTCCTGCATTAATTGTTTGTCAATTTAAGGAGTTTATATTATAAACATTAACAATTACACAAATTACATTAAATAAGTCTCTTATATTTCTAAATTAATAGAACAAATAAATTTAATTTAGAATTAATTATATTTATGTTTAGTAAAAGAAAATGAACATAAAATTTTGTTTAAATGTAATTAGTCTCTATCAATTAATGAGCGGTCAAGTGTAGATGACCTCTGTGAGTTTTAGCAACAATTTTGTAATGCGTTATTATAAACCTCATTTGTGGAAAGTGGATTTTATGCTAATAATACCTTTTGAACAAAATTGTAAAAGGTTGAGAACCTATGCTTTAAAACATCTATAAAACTTGCTCATTTCTTTACCTGCGTCTTTTCAATTATTTATAATCTTTTTTTTTAAATACATACAAACCATTTGGAGGCTAAAACTCTAATGTAATTGAATAATGAATGTAGTAATAACTAGTAGTAAGTACATTTAAATTCTAAAACCATTTTCAAATTCCAAAACTTTACTAAAAAAAAAACACAAAAATTTCTCAGGCATGTGAGAATGTTTACTGGGGGTCATTGCAGGTTATTCAAAAAAATAAAAAAAGAGGCTGTTTTAAGTGCATATTTTAATTTAAAAAAACAACAACATATCATTTGAGTTTTGAATAAAGCCTTGTCAATTTAACTGCATGTGTATATTTCCCAGATACAAAACTAGAAGTTTTATCTGATTTAATCACAAAAATAAAAATGCGGCCCTAACCAGGGTCTCAATAAAAACATTTTCTGCAATAAAGGATAAGAAAAAAGTTATTTGATTTTTTTCAATGAGGAAAATGAGTTACTTGTGTCAAATTGTATTTGTTGTAAAAACTTATGGCATTGCCAAAGGGAGACAAGGGAGACAATGCCAGTTTTAATTTACAGGATTTAAAAAAAATAACAAATTTGGTTTTGACATATACAAAAAGTAATTTTTAAAAAATGTTTTATTTAAAAAAAAACTTTTGAGACTTTACAATTACTAAATAATTGACAAAGATCTTTTTCAAAAGACATTTCAGTAGGTTTTTTTTAAATCACGGCATGGCTGCCACACAAGATTAAACAATAAAACTACAGCTAAAACAGAAACTTCAGAATGCCTCCAGATCGTCTCAAATTGTACCAGACAACTTCCAAGCAATGTCTATCTCAAAACAGTGTTGACCTTAAGTGCCACCTAAGATATGGCAATGACCCCAAATGCAACCCAAGATATGGCCATGACCTCAAGTGCAACCCAAGATATGACCATGACCTGAAGTGCAACCCAAGATGACA
Organism: Anisus vortex; assembly: GCA_949126835.1. Taxonomy (NCBI): domain Eukaryota; kingdom Metazoa; phylum Mollusca; class Gastropoda; family Planorbidae; genus Anisus; species Anisus vortex. The sequence continues at coordinate 21,503,048 of OX421492.1, read as the reverse complement.
TGACCTCAAATGAAAATCCAAGACATGGACATGACCTCAAGTCCAAATTTCTTCCAAAGCTATATGTAAGCAAGAGGAATACATCAGCATATTGTCAATCAGGGACTCAAACTTTTTCTGAGTTTCTCGCCGCAACCTCCCGGTTTCTTTCTTTTTTTTCATTGTAATCATCAGTTTCTTGAGGAGGTAGTTGACCCAGAGAATGTTGGTGTGGGGGTTGAACTTTTGCCAATCGTTGCTGAAAAAAAAAGAAGTTTTAAAAATTCGTTAAAGCCCTTTGCCTCGTTTTTCATGAGCAATAATCCAACAAATATTTAATATTTGCCAATCGTTGCTGAAAAAAGAAGTTTTTAAAATTTGTTCAACCCTTTGCCTCGTTTTTCAATAATCAAACAAATATTTAATATTTGGTATGATAACAAATCAGTATTTTGATTACAATAAAGTTTATTTGTTAACAGGACCAGTTAATGTGTGTGTTCATCAGTGAACATGAGTGGATACACGCAACTTGGAATCCACTAGCTTTGATTGACACACTTGTCCAATAGTTCACAAATCTAGACAAAACAAATGTTTAACTTTTCCAACATCAAGACACCTGTTTGTAGGAATTCCAACTTAGTGCAAAGTAAAGAATATGACGTGCAAGTTCTTTAATATATATAAACAGTCTGCAACAACTCTAGTTGTAGACATTGAATAAACTCCTTCAGTTCTTTCAAGAAAATTTTTATTTTTTTTCAGAATTTAACAGATAAAAGAATGAAATGTCCTATGCTTAACCTGCAAAAACACACAGTCCCTAAACACAACCTTCCAGCCGCTCTCTCAAAATCCAACTCGTGTGCCCACACTACACACATTGGTCTCCTCTGTCTTCACTGACCCCTTATCAAAACAACCCCCAAGGCAACAAGGCTTACACACAGACTGATCCAACTGTCTTTCACAGGCAATTATGAAAGTCTGAAGTTTTGGAACCAATGGCATGGATACACATAAAATGATTCTAGTAGGCAATATTGAAGATTTTCTCTACAATAATGTTTTATTATATTATCTTTTTTATTTACTTTTTAAAAGGAAGCTGTACTTCTTGATTGAAATATTTTTAAAACATAAAAAGGGTGTTCACATAGCTATATATACAGAGTAAAAAACACATTAAAGTATGTCTATTATATCAAGAAATGCTTAGTCAATGTTTTATTGAACTTCATAGGATTTTATACTAAGAAAAGAAATGCATTAGCTTTACCTGTTTTCTTTTCTCATATCTCGATAGACATCAAACTGAAAGTCTCCCGTTCCTTCAAACAAGCCATCATCACTGGCCACGTCACAGAATACAGCACAGCCATCTGAATGTAAGAAACATTTACACATGATATAGTCTACTTTGTGTACATATATTTATACAAGGGAGACAAGTCTATCTATTTGAAAATAACTTCTCATTCATATAGAGTTTTATTGGCTTTAATAAAATACTTCTTGCTGTAGCACAATTTACTAAAGTTTGTGACCATTGGCGACAAATTGGGTACCTTCATGCCTTGTGCTATTTTGAGCTAAAGCCTAAAATATGTGGTGGGGGCTGTAAAATTATGAATCACTTTTAGTGTTATTTTATTAGCATTGATATAAGAGTTAGGTCAAAGATCTTTAGCACATTGCCCATATTCCACCCTATTAGAACAAATTATGATTTGAATTTGAAGTAGGGAGATATGGGAAGTTAGTGATTAAGATATGGCCCATTAATTTCCTCACTAAAAAACAAAAGAAATGCAGCTGACGTGCATGGTACATGATAAAAATGATCTTTTTTATTTCTCATTTTACAAAGAAATTGAGCTAAAAAACTTTATTATTTTTAAAACGAAAGGTTATGATTGTCACCCCAATGTTATTTTAACGGGCTGTATTTTTTAAGAATTAAAAAAATGCACAACTATTATGTTAGCAGTCCACTTTCAAAAGATGCCAAGTCAATGTTTTGAAGAAGACAAATATTACACCCCCCCTCCCTTTTGAGTGTAAACTACTCCTGTATTTTATTCTCATTACCTTTCTTTAAACGTGAAATGGTAAAATCAATGATGGTGGCAAAGACTCCATGTGTGGGGAACACAAATTCGCCACCAGCAAGATTGAATGACACCGTCTCCTGTTTGCATGGCTTGACTAGAATGTTCCCAACGTGCAGATCCCTGTGCTCAAACTCCAGGCCCTCTTCAGCCACTGCTAGAGCAAACACCACCTGCCTGACTGCGCTGTACATCTCCAGGGCGCTGGAAAACTGGGAATGGGTAAAATAATGTGCATCTCCATAGCAGCAACAAAATATATAATAAAGAATCTTGATGACCAAACAAAGATACATAAATGCTATGTCAAGTTATATCAAAAGTACAGAAACTTTTCAGGCATAGATCTACTAAGCATCTCCACCTATAAGACTTGTAAAGTAGATGTTTATTTCCTTTAAAAGCTATCATCTGCAAATACAGTATAATGTTCTGGAGATCACATTGTAATTCTAATTAATTAAATAGCTTTTATGATAATATATAAAAGATTATGTATCAAATATTACTGCTGCATTAAAATTGATGCAAAAAATCTATTTGCACTAATTGCTTGACATACTGATTAATATTCACACTGGTGAGTTCTATTTGAGTTACTGTAAGGGTTTCAAGCATATTAGCAAAATGTTTATTTTCAATAATGATATGACTTGTCAACAGTGAAATACAGAAAGTATTAGACCTACTTTATATTTTTCTAAAGCACAACCTCCATCATAGAACTCAAAAACAACATATAATTGATCATTGGAGAAATTGTCAGGCCTGTCATTCTCAGATGTCTTTGCTTCATCAAATTCATCCCATTTCTCCAATAGGATCTCTGGGAATTCCCCTTTCACACAGGATATTCTTTAAAAAAAAACAACCACAAGAGAATTGAGTTATGTCAAATATATAGGCCAGTGTTAATAACTAAATAATGTAGCACTTTTATTTAGGTTTTGTTTTGATAAACTTTTGGGAAAATAAAAGACATCCATAATACAGGTAACTGGTTACACACACACACATACAGGTAGGTTGCTTTGATAAGTATAACACTACTGTAGTTTTTACCTTCTCACTTGGCAAAAGTTATCAGTTCTGTTAACACCACTCACAGCAAGATTACTTAGCTCCCTAGAAGAACAAAACTTGTTTATTACTTGAATATGTTTTAATTTAGTAGTAATTTAATAACAGCCATACATAATGTAATGAACAAAATTAAAAATGTACACAAAAACAGACATTATATATAACAAGTAAAAAATTCTCACTGAGCTATGACTATTTCTGGCAGAATTTCTTCAAACTTCTTTTGAGGACAATCATTAACAATAAGGTCTCCTTCCATGGGAATTATCTGAGAAAACAAAGAGTTGTCTTTTAACTCCAAGCAGTTCCCACATAGCCTGGCTAAATTAAAAGATGTCTGAACTGATTAGAATAAAAGCATCTAAAAGATTGAAATGAAATAAATACTGATTAGTCCAATAATCTTATCACCTAGGTAACATTGCCATCCAACAATACAATGCTGAAATATGCAGGAGGAATTTAGATATTTCTTTAGTAGCGCCTACATTTACATTTATATTTTCCAGTTGATAAAGACTTTGACCACCTACCTTTACAGCCAAGGACTGATTCTCTACGCACGTTCTAAAAACCTCACCATAAACCCCTTCACCAATCTTTGTGCTTTTAGACATGACACTGTGTACAGAAATCATTGCATACAAATTATTATTATGATAACCTTAAAAGCAGTTTGGATGAAAATATAAACTATTAAACACAATGCTGTTTTTTTCTTAGCTTTTATGAACAGTGCCCCCCCCCCTTTTTTTATAAAAAAGAAGTGGTTCCCAATAGGTGGCAGGTGTATCATTCTTGTGCTTTGCAGAGGTTGAGGATATATTGAAACAACCAAAAAAAAATACTGGAAAAACAGCAACAATTAAAGGTTAGAATGTAAACAAATTAAAGAAAGGTGTGCTTATAATTGGTGAGGGTACTAAATCATGGTATAATCATGGTTGCTGGAGAGATAAAAACTTGGGAACCATTGCACTTTGGGAAACACAAATTGTTTTACCTAAAATATGTTTAACATAAAAAATTAGGGACATAATCATAAAGGAACGATATTACATTTTTAAATAAAACATTGTATAATAATAAATACAGTTACGTCTAATCTGTTAGAATTATTGATTTTAAAACCCTTAGTATTAAATGATTGAGCTATTAGTAAAATTACATTTCCATTTAAATATGTTTTTATAAAGTATTTAGAAACCTATGGTAAATAAAAAAAGAATATGATACACTCATTAATTGACCCTAATTTATGTTCTCACCTTACTGTCAAAACCATCAGCATTAGGTGTGGAAAGTAAAATGCAGCCGCTTGATAAGTTAAATATAATTTAATAACTGAACTTATTTTCACTGAGTAAAGCGAGGAAGAAAAAATGTACACACATATGGTAGACAATAAATACAGGGATACTCTTCACAACAAAACACACCTTTGAAAGCTTTAAATAGGTTTTAGTGGAATAAATGCTTGATGGGATTTTCCTGAACGAGTCAGAAGGGGGAAGGAAAATGTATTATTAATTTAGAGACCACGAGCAAATATAATTCTCCACATAAATAAGCCTTAATTAGATATAAATAATAATTCTAAATGAACTAGAGACCCAATTCTAAATATATAATAACTAGACTAAATCATATTAAACATGCTAAACACATATAACAATAGAAACTAATTAAAAATGTGAGATCATTATTTATACCTTTTTGGAATGCAATCATAAAAACTGATGGGTGCCGTCTGTCCACATAACTCTAAGATTTTTTCTTCTGCTGTAACAGCAACAGTATTATCAAGCAAAGAATGCCTGAGTTTTTCCTTAAAAGAACAGTTTTTAATTTGTTTTTCAATTTAATATACCAACCATAATTTACTTTTAAATGAATAAAAAATTTACATTTTATGGTTAAAATTTATATTTTAAGGTTAATAGAAAAGAAATGCAAAAAAAATTAACACCTTGATCAGCCCATTAGAGTGATGCTTTGTTTAAAATTAAAATGAAATTTGATAAATTGAAGTAAATAGTTTTTTTATAAATTACAATATATAATGATCCAGCAGTAATTATTAAAACTATCTACCAATAACCTTATGAATTTTTGTGTTCCTTTAGAAAAATCTCCAGAAGACAGTGCATAATTATGTTTAAAATAATTATAACCATCATTACAGCATGCTTAGTCATTAAGCAAAGAAAAAAAAAGATGATATTTTATGGACTCCATATAAGAACAGAACTATCATTTATGATATAAAAAACAAGTTTTAGTGCTACTACTTACACAAATTAACAACAACAAAAATGAAAGACTTTTCCAGAGTCTAGGATTACAACACTTATTTTCCAGAATTGCATCAAAAGCTTGTCACTTTAATGAAAGATAGCAAAGAATTCAAAATTATACTTACAGAAAAAGATTCATGAATGATATTTGAGTAAGTTGATCTATGGACCTTTGAATTTTCCCTGCATTCACTTTCAACTAACAAGCTCTGGCTTTCTTCTGATTCAGATTTTTCTGTCTCATAAGAAATACTATCAAGTTCGTCTTCTTCTGTTATCTCCTTTAAATTGACGCTCTTACGTTTTTCATCACTTCTCTTTAATATCAGGCAAGGTTGTAGGTCAAGGTCATCATCAAAGAGATCAATGGAAATATTGCTTAGGTTCAGTGGCTCACTTCCAACTGGGCGGCGACCATAGTCATGCGTCGGTTCTGGAGAATTCATGGTGCTGTTCAGACAAGGAACAATTTCAAGCTCGTGCAAAGACTGAGTCAAACGTTCGCTACCTGAATGAAAACCAGCAGAGCACTCCTCTTCTATAGTATTGTTACCAGAACAATTTACAGGTGATAGAGGATCAATTTTCTCATGACTAATAGTCAATGACTTTCTATATTCTGGTGAATATTTCTTGTCTTTTCTTGGCCGCCTATGTGTGACATTTAAAGGCAGCATAAAATGATCATTGTTGGTGATGTCATTTAAGGACTCACTTTTAAACAGGTCAAAATTCGAAATATTTTTTGAAGAACAGTTTCTCTGGAGGGTGAATACTTTACTTCTGTCTGAAATTCTTGTACATTTTTGGCTGCTAATTTCTTTGGGGGTACTGGAAGACAGGACATTAGGGCTCTCTAAATCAATTATCAATTCATCTTTTTCAATCGAGTCAAAATCTGGAATAGCCCTCTCCTGTATTTCTAATGTTAAATTGTTGCATTGCTTTTTTTGAAAAGTTGACTTTTTTACAACGTTATGTTTTTTGGAAGGTTTGGCATTTACATTTTTTAAGGGAACTCTTTTTTTTATATTCTTAACAGCAAACTGAAAAATGAATAAAGAAATTTTTTTAATGTATTTGACGACATTTGAGAAATGAATTTTTTTAAATAATTATTTTCTCTAATATCTTAAGTTAAAAAAAAGAGATATAGTAATAATTATAAATGTCAGACTTATAAGTGTCAGAAAAGAATTTATTTTAAACTGACAGGAAAAAAGTGAAGTGAAAAGTTCAACTGGAAAGAATAATTTATTTTTCTTTAATACACACCTCTGTGAATAAGGAGAAATTTTCATTGCTCCCATCGCTGCTTGCACTGTGATCACAGCTATCCAAGGAAGAGCTGAGGGCAAAAAGGGTTTCAATACAGCTTCAATCTTGATGGATTTATTTACACCATAACAGAAATTACACTAATTTAATAAATTACAGTAATCAAATTTCCAGGATAACAATACTGTGTGGGATAATGTTTTTAAAAAAATAATTTAGCAATTGGATAATCAAAACAGTAATTAGAAATACAATTATCAGTTCCCAAAATGTTAATAGGTTTTGAAAGCTATTATTTAATTTACTTGAAAGGTAGTTTTATACCTCAAGTAGCACTTTACTATAAATCGTTTCTGAAAGTAAATTTTAAAAGAATCATGTTGAATTGGCAAGTATCAAGTCAGTAATTGCCTAAGCAACACAAATTAGACGATGACTTTTTTTTATAAGTTCTTATTATTGCTATTAAAGTAGTATAAACAACCCCAGTTTAGATTATCAAGGCCTGTGATGTCACCAGGTAGAAAGAGGTGGTGGGGTAGGGATTGAATTTTTGTTTTTATCTGAAATTTCAATAAGAATAACAACAGATAAATAATCAATTTAAAATATAACTTTTAATAATAAAAATAGGTTTGGAAAAAAAAATAGAATATTAACATTCCTAATTAAATGTTCTTACGAATTATTTATCAACTGTTTTCTTTGCCTCAGATTAGCATAGGTACAGTTAGTCTCTAGTTGGCGTTTACTCTTTATTTGCGATGAGTCACTGCCACTGGTCCCAAAAGGGGAACTATTATCAGAAGCATCAAAAACATCTTCGAAAACCAATTGGTTTATTTGATTGCACTTTTGCTTTCCATACACAGCCCCTGTCCTTTCAAATGTCGAAGATTCGTTTAAAACTATAGTCCTTGTGTAGTTGTTTCCTTTTAATGTGTGACGTGGCATGGCTGATGCAAGAAAATACTTCTTTCGAAACGCTAAAACGTTGAGCAGAATACTTTTTAGACTGTAAAACTGTAAAATAAATTCAAATTATAATTAAGGCATGAAACAAATTGAGCATTGTTAAAAGAAAAATTGCATGGCTTTTTAAGCTCTTTCTTTTGAAATCAAATGTTCTTTAGACATTTTTTAATGATGAGCCCTTTTTCTAAAACGGAATTGGGTTTCCTTAGAACATTTTAACAGATCTTATCTCATACATTATAGAAGCTCCTTCTATAGAGAAGATTATTGCGTCCTACGCTCATCCGTGGTCCGAGTCTAGTCATGCAAATTATTATGAGATCTGAGAATAATAATCATATATATCATGATCATGTAGTTTTGTGTTGTGATAATTGTATGATTTGTTCTTTTTGTGTAGTCTGTAAAAGCAGTATGATTCACAATTTTTTTTATTCTGTTTAAATTACAAAAACAGGAAAAAACAATTCAACATTTTGTACATTAAAAACACTTATGGTTATATATAATTAAAAAAATTTGATGATGGTGATGAGTTTATAAGGTTATATGCCTGATTTCAAGCGTTTAAAACTATGTGATTGATAGGTGAGCTTGAAATACATGGGGTCTTGGTGATCGATCTTTTCAGAACCAGGTACCCCTTAGTAGAATTTGTTAAGATAAAAGTTGATGATTTTTAAGGACAAAAACAACAGCACACATTTTGTTAACCCTTGTGATTTTATAATCTATTCGTTATATCGCTAATCCCTAGTCTATTTATTCTTTAACCTCCAAATTCCTACTCTATAAACTCTACAAGCGCCAAACTCACTATGACTCCTTTTGTCCTCTCTCTCTCCAGCCCATTCACACATACATCACTCCCAATACATACACACAGATACCCACACACACTGTTTTCTACCTGGTACAGAGTGCATGGTAACATGATACTTTTACACATTAACTGACCCAGGCTAGAAAGGAATGTTATTATAATATTTAGTAAACTTAGGTAACTCTAGTCTAGAGACAGACCGATATACGGTTTCGGCTTCGGTTTTGTCGCCAAAAATAGGCAAAAACCCTTTTTCGGTGTGGTTTTGGCTGAAGCCAAAAGGTTAGTTTTCGGTCTGTTTACAGTTTCGCCCGAAACTGATATTGACTTTCCGTCATCAGCCGAATAGCTTTTTTAACTTTAAAAATTCAAATTGCTATGCTATTGCTGCATCAATTACTCTGCTTATTGATACTTTCCTTTAGTTAAACTGCTGTGAATTAATCTGTGTGAAGTAGGGATGTTAAGTGAAAACTGGATTTGGGGAGGAAATCATTCATAACTGTGTCCCACGATTTATTTATCTTTTTACCTGAAGAAATATTTGTAAAGCTTGTTTAATTAACACAAAACAATTCCTTAACATTATATTTCTTGCAAACAATCGTTTGTCAGAGGCAACTTATAGTGTTTGTTTTTTTTCGAATTCCGAATATTGCTTGTGAATTTGCGATACAAGCACATACAACAGCGAATGCAGATGTTAACGCTAGTCGTCAGTACAGACATTTCATCTACGTATTGGATACAAACAAAAACTGGAATTCCCCCCCCCCCCCCCACTGATGCTGGACGCTCCTTTAAACGACAAACAGACAGATAGACGTAAGGTTGCGAGATACTTGGACTTCAAAAGGAGGACATAGAGAGACAAAAAGAATGACATTATATTTAGTGTTTCACAATCCACAATCACAATTCAGTTTTATTACGTTAGCTGCCAATAATGGTTTATTAGTAAAACTGACACATTTTATTTAATGTAGACTGAAAAGCAGCTTAAAGTTAAAAAGACAACTTTGCAGAGCATATAAAAGGTTCTTTTAAAAAACGGTTAATTAAAATGTTCTTGTCGGACGTCTGTCAACCCAAGATAGATGTGTCTGGGATTTTATTCATATTCTACAAATATTATTTTAATGTGTGTAACATGTAGACCTAACATCCTCTGATTTATATTATAATTATAAAGGTCTAAATTCATGACACTACAACTTTTGACTTTTCTGCTAATCCAAAATCAACAATTTTTTTTTACAAAGATTTCACCATGTTCTAAGGATCAATGGTCCTTTGTATTATTTTTTAGTATAATCAATGCAAATTTGTCTTTTCCAAACTATAACTTACTTTGCCCAGGGGCGGAGAGGGGGAAAAGAAAATGGGTAAAAAAATTGGATATTTAGAACAGAAAATAGGTTTTGAGAAAAAAAAAAGGATATTAACATCCCTAATATGTGAAATAGAAGACTGCTCACTGAAGTTAATAGCAACGGATTATTTAATCACTCCAAATGGTTTACTCAAATAGAGTGCCCATAAACTAGTTAATATTACACATATATGTGCAGTCTTTTGAAATCATATTTTTGTTTCGCATTTTCGGTTTATTTTTCGGTTTCGGACGAAGTTATAGTTAAATTTTTGGTTTCGGCTTCGCCCGAAAGTCAATGTATAATATTTGGTATGGTTTTGTTTTCGGCAGAATCTAACAATTTGGTTTCGGTCGGTCTCTACTCTAGTCACTAGTCTTATGATGTTTATTGAATTTAATATATAATAAAAAAAACATTGACATAGGACATAGACTACTTATATGACATACACATATGTAGATAATGTAGTATGACATGAGACATAAGATATAGTCATTATGATATAACCTACTGAAGAATAATATGATATAGTATATAGACTTTCTAGATAGTAAAAAAAAGATAGCCTGAAAACTAAAAGTAGAAGTTAGTAAAAGTTTACTAAACTAAACTTATAAAAAAAAAATGTATAACAATTTATATAAATAAATAAAAAATAAGTAAAAAAATAAGTAATAAGTTAGTTAAGTGATAACTTTAAAAGTATTAAGTCTAAGTTAAGTGAGTAAGTCTAAGTCAATATAATTTCTAAAAGATAATAATAAAAACTTATGGTCCTACATTAAATCAAGAAAAATGGACACTACAGGCATAGCTCCACTAAAAGTAAAAGGCAGAAACAATGAAACTTATAATGAGAATGAAACTAAAGCTAATATCCTAAACACACACTTTGCATCATCCTTTTCAAATCCAGGTGACAAAGAAATATTGATAAATTTAAACAAACTAGAAGAGATAGGAAATATAAATGTAGATGAAAAAGGCATTAAACAACTCCTTACCAACTTAAAAGTAAACAAAGCTTCTGGTCCGGATGAAATACCAGCAATACTGCTTAAAGAACTAACTAATGAAATATCTCCAATCTTTAAAATACTTTTTCAGGCCTCTCTAAACCAGGGCAAAGTGCCCAAAGATTGGAAAAAAAAGGAGATAAATCTGATCCTGGAAATTATAGACCTGTTTCCCTAACAAGCATTTATATAACATGTAAATTACTTGAAAATATAATATATAGTAGTGTAGTAAATCATCTAGACAAACTTAATACACTGTGCCCACACCAACATGGCTTTAGGAAAAATAGATCATGTGAGACTCAATTAATAGGCTTAATAGGTGACTTTTCTAAGGGATTAGATAATAACAACCAAATTGATGCTATATTACTAGATTTTTCAAAAGCATTTGATAAAGTTGATTTTATTCTAGTCTTCTTAAAAAACTTAAATACTTTGGTATCTCTGGTCCCTTACATCAATGGATTCAGGACTTTCTTATAGGCAGAGAACAAACAGTGATAATAAATCTTATCTTATCTTATACATTACAGACGCTCCTTCTATAAAGAAGATTATTGCGTCCTACGCTCATCCGTGGTCCGAGTCTAGTCTTGCATTTTATTAATGTTTTAAATGATGTTAAGTTACTGGTTTTCCTGGCTTGTCCAGGCAACCCATTCCATGCCTGAATGCCACTCAAGAAGAAAGAGCACTTATATGCATTTGTTCTCGCATAAGGGACAAGGAAAGTGTTTTTGTCTTTATGTTTATCTGAGCTTTGCAACAGGTTGTTATTGGGTTGTATTTCTAAATTAGAGTTTGTAAATGCCTTGTGTATTATTACTACTTTACTCTTTGCCCTTCTGTCCTCTAGTGTTTCAAGGTTTAGTGATTTGACTAATGGTGTTACTCTTGTTAATGGGAATATTCACTGGTTATGAACCTTGCAGCTCTTTTTTGGCTCTAAGTCATCACCAATAACAGTAAACTCAGGAGTTCCACAAGAAACTGTTCTAGAGCCCCTACTATTTCTAATTTACATTAATGATCTGCCAAATTGCATCAACACAGGAACAAAAGTAAGATTATTTGCAGATGATTGCATAATTTATAGAATAATAAAGACAGGAAAAGATAGTGAACTTTTACAAAAAGACCTAGAGGAACTACAAAAATAATGGGAATCAAACTGGAGTATGTCTTTTCACCCAGAAAAATGCCAACTAATAAGGGTATCCAAGAAAAAGAAACAAATAATAGCAAACTACTTCATTCATGGTAAAGAACTAACTCAAACTAGCATTGCTAAATATCTGGTAGTAACAATAAATGATAAGTTATCTTGGAACCCTCATATTGATGAAGTAATAACAAAAAATCAAACAAAACATTAGGATTCATAAAAAGGAACTTTTACAAATGTAATAAGAAAATAAAACTAAAATGCTATCTCACATTAGTTAGGCCTATACTAGAATATGCAGCATCTGTATGGGACCCATCAACTTTACTAAGGCCTAAGGAAAACATTAAAAAATTAGAACAAATTCAAGAAAGAGCTGCAAGGTTCATAACTAGTGAATAGTGAATATTGACAATTAACAAGAGTTATGCGGATGCGAGAACAAATGCATATATATTATATATATAAGTACTCTTTCTTCCTGAGTAGCATTCGGGCATGGAATGGGTTGCCTGAACAAACCAGTTTTAACCAGGAAAACTAATAACCTAACTCCTAACACTAACATCATTCATCATTTAAAACATTAATAAAAATGCAAGACTAAACTCAGACCACGGATGAGCGTAGGACGCAATAATATTCTTTATAGAAGGAGCGTCTGTAATGTATATATAAGATAAGATATAAAAGATAAGTCTAAGTCTCTAAGTCACTTTACTAAGTCTAACTAAGACTAAGACTAAGTTTACTTTAAAGTGTCTAAGTCCTAGATCTAAGACTAACTCTAAGACTAAGTGACTAAGTGTGCAGGCAAACGCCAGTCGATGTAATTTTAAAGCGATTAACTTTAGAAAAAAATTACTTTTACGTAGTCACCGTGGCGTTTCAACTTACTTTTTGTACGTATTTAGTTTTAAATAAACATTTGTAATAAAGAAATTATTTCCAATTTATATACCGAGCTTGCCTATAATATTTTAATATATTTACTATTTGTATCTTGGCGGAAGAGGTAACCAGAAAACATTTCATTGGATATTGACTAGTTTTTAAAAAATAAACGTAAAAATCTTAATTTGTCTAAGAAAGAAAACAAATAAATAAATTACCTTAAATTTTAGTCGACATTAGTCATTAGCGCCTTTCGTTGCATAATTAATTAGACTCTATTTGTAATTAAACATTCACTAAAAACGAAGCTGTTCGTAAAATCCTCTATATATTTTTAGTCTTCCAAAAATTTCTCCCATTGCCAACAACATAGACTAGTCATGGTATGAAAAAAAAAAAAAAAAGCCTTGAACTTGAAAAGCGAATTTATTATAAAGTAGGCCCTGTTCCTATAAACTATAAAGTGCACTAGGCACTAGGCTTAAAAAAGATAATGTTACTGACATTGAAAACTAAATCAAACGTATTGAGATTGTTTTATAAATAGAGACACTATATCACATTTATATTTATTTATGATTTATATTACGCTTAGCCATCTAATGATTTAGCCCTTCGCCACTCACATTAACATAGTAACTTGGTCCTACTAATAAGTAAAGGGGGAAAAGGCCTATAAAGTGCCTGCCTAAGGATAGTTAGGCTGAAAACATTAATGCCGATGCCGTGTTGATATATTATCAAAATGATGCGATTATTTTAAAGTAAACAAACGTATTCACTATACTATATTATAGGCCTATATTATGCTTGTGAGTCCTGGACTAAAACATAGAGCCCACACAAGCCTAGCCTATGTCATATGAAGCGCCCCAGGGCAAAAGTTTTAGCAACGCCCCTTTGCATATTCTGTAATTGATTTGTTTAGTGCTATATATTTAGACTATATTTGCCGCCCCTAGGCATATGCCCCCTCGCCCCCCCCCCCCAGCTGTGAGGGCACTACATTAACATCATCGTTGATTCATCATCAGACCCGTCGTGACTCGTCGTGGATGTGCTACGATGACGCTGTGCTTAACCAGATTTCTCCATTCGTCCCGGCCAGAAGCCGTAGAAGCGTAGGCCTAGCAAGAGGTAGTTCGGTCCACTCTCTCACTCTCAGGTTGTCTTTTTTTCTGGCGACCTTTTCTGCGGAGGAGCCAGCGGAGAAGATGGGAGGACGATGTAAAGGATCTGTCCTTCATTAGCCCTCAAGACCGTGACACGTGCATGGCAACATGCAAACAACAACCAAACCAAAAATGGTTTTAACATCCCGAACAACCCACCTTTGCCCATGGGATAGACGTGAAGGTGTTATTTAGTATAATGTTATTTTGTTGAGAAACGAGTTTAATGTAGCATTTTTTGTAAAGGCTTTTAAATGCATCAAAGCTATAATAGGCTACTCAAATTGATTGCCAATGTTCATGAGGGTATTAAGGCCCACCTAACAGACTCTAGTTATCTACATAAAATATTACTTTTGAAAAATATTTGTGATTGCTGCTTAAGATTAATAATTTCTCAATGTAAACAAGCTATTGGTTTGTGAGACCTTAGTTATAACTCAAGTTTATTAATAATTTTTTAACATGCCTACTTTTTTCCCTTATATTATTATATAATAGTTTTTAAAACAGGGTGGTCTGTGGCTAAGCATTGGAATTGCCATCATGAAGGTCACAGGTTAATGTCTGGACATTTTTCTTGGTCTGAATGGTATTCATTTATCTACATAGCTCTAACTCTAATGGGTAGGCTACCTGGCATTAGATGGGTAAAGTAACGGTGGCTGGTTAAGTGACTGACCACACAACCCAATTGAATGCCATATCCACAGAAACAGGTGTAAACTACTCTATTGTCTCTCATGGTCTGATGGATACATGACACTAGGTGGTAAAAAAAGAAGGCGGCTGGACATTGTGTTGGTCACACAATCCCCTTGTATTCACTGACCCTGATAACTTGCTCCATAGACAGACAGGGTATTAATGGGATACTTTAATTTCATTTCCCTTCATTTAGATTTATTAACAAAATGTTTTATTTTAAAGCAATAACAATTGAAAAAAATGTAATGTCAATCAATTTCAGTATAGGAGTTGAATTTTAATGTGGTTTTCAAGAAAATTAAATATGCTACCTTTAAAATTTTTGAGGTAGGCAATAAATAAGTGTAAAATAGTTTGATTTCTAGGAAAACCAACCATTTGTTACATTTTCCAGTCTAATAAGTAAAAAAAAATGGGAGCACAGTTACAGACTTGAAGCTAGGGATGTTAAACAAAAAACAGAATACCAGATTCCGTTTTTGAAACTGAAAACCGGTTATGATTTTAAAAACCAGATTTTGGTTTGTTGGTTGGAAGGTAATCATTACTTCAAGTAGCACACCTTTTTTTGGTTCTGATGGAAATATAAAACAATAATAATGTTAGATTCGCACAATACAATTCTTGAAATGCCTTGCTAACACTAATTAGTCTTAGATAGGTTTATTGTGTTCGTGTTTTTCTAAATACCAAGTATGGCTTGCGCTAAAAACAACATCAAACCAAATGTTAAGTTACAGTTACAATTAAGATACATTTTTAACTTGTCGGCTCATCATTTAGATGTGCACTACTCTTTGATGTACGCAATGGAGAGACACAAACTAGCCTTTCCCTGTGACCCTGAACAATTCGGCTAGACACTGCGTCTGTGCTTTATAATTAACAGCACTATTAATAAATTACTTTTAATTTGGTGCTATGCGATCCTTTTCAATACATTATTTTCAAGTGAAAGTCCACAGTGTACAAATTATCACTAATTGAAAGCTATTCACGCTATTTCTAGTTTTAATCAATTAGCCAAGATTTTGTTTAAGTTCTAAAGAATGTTATTATAAAATGTACAAAACCATATTGTATTCACACAAATCAACCTCTTGAATGCCCTGCAAACATTAATTAAGTTTGCACTATTTTTGAAAAAATACCTACAAAACTAGGCACATTTGTGACAGTGTGCGTGGAAGGGGGGGGGGAACCGAAATCCACTTTTAATATGGTTTTATAGAACTGAACGCTGGTTTAAAAAAAAAGATGGTTTTGACATCCCTACTAGAAAGAGTAACAAAAAAGAAAATCTAAGGTGATTCACAAAACTATATCCCACATTTTGCGGGATAGTATTTTATACATGGGATTTAAAGTAGAAAGGTAATTTTGAATTGAAACACAAATCATAGATACTGAATACAAATTCTTTTTGTATATTTTTTTTAAATCAATCATTTATTTCTCTTTTTCTTTTTAATCTCAGCTAATCCAGCAAATTCAAAGCTCTTGAGTGGGTCAGCCTTACGCTTCTGTGGAATTTAAACAAACAAAAGATTATGTTTAAAGATTTTAATGCATCTATAAATAAGGCAATACCAATTAAATTAGCACTCGTTTAAAGTCGTTTAAAGAGTAAAGACAGAGTAATTCAAAACTATTCCCTTGATAAAGATATAGAAACAAGATAATAAAAGCAACAACAACAAAAAAAAAAGCAGACATACTAACTGTCAACTCATATGTTTTCTTCAACTTCATACAAAAATAAAAACAAAATGACAGAAAAATAAATGAGGGTTAAGTTCATTAATGAATTATCAAATCCTGGTATGTGTAATTTTAACTGGTAGTGTATTTAGATACAGATTGAACATTTTGTGGATTTTGTTCTTTGAACATTTTGTGGATTTTGTTCAGTGTTATTTTTTATAGAACTCATAGTAATAGTTGTTAATTATTAAAAAACAACAACAATTGGATTAATGGAAGCTTTAATGACATAATTATTGTTTAATATATGTTGAAATTTTTTTATTTTTTTTAGTTTCTTGGTTAATTTTGGTTAAAGTTACAAACTTTCCTAAACTTGGGTTTTTAATATTTCTTAGGGCTACAATTTAAAAAAAAAAAGTAATTTGAAATATTTTTTTTGTTTAATGATTTTGAAAATGGACTACATACAATCAGACACTGATGGGACGTTTATACTATTAAAAATTCCTTTCAACTCACAAAAGAAAACCTCCAAAAACAAAATGTGAAAAAAATATAAAGAAACATAAGACACTAAAGGCAAAAATAAAGAATTTCTTTTCTGGCCAGGTTTGTCACAACAGAAGAGGGTAGCAGCATTTGCCCTTTTTTCAATAGCTGCAAGGGTAATAAATGGCATGTCAATGCCCAAAAGCCTTACTTCCCTCAATCTAATGTCAGTGACTCACCAAAGCGGATCAGTCTCAAACCTGAGATCTTCAAACTCTCAATCCAATGAGCTGTTGCTAGCTTACACTGTCCAGTTACACTACCACTGTTTTAAAAGTGTCAGTGGGATGCTACCCCCAAAAAATAATATGGAAGTCAGAAAAACTGATTTCTCACAAATGTGGAAAAAAAAGAGCCCTAAGTAGTTTTTGAGATTTCTATTGATTGTTATGTTGAAACTTATATGTTTGAAATGTAAGAACTAAAATTGTTGCTAAAAATTACTGTAAAATTAATTTTATTTATAGCTTTTTAATAAAATAAAGTAAAATGTCTTCTGAAGATAAAGTTTTTGAAAAGTCAACTAACTTGTATTATGAACTTTTACACATTGACGCATATGCAAAGTTTTATAACAATCTGTTAATATTTCTGTATCCAGATAATATTTACTAATCCGTTGCAATGCTATTTATTTTAAATTCATACATCATACAGCTTTCTTTTGATTTATCTAAACAATGAACACCTATACCGTCTGTCATTTTATAAAACTTTTAACCTGATTAATTAACATTAGATATTTTCCCACCAATTTATACCTAAAATAAACTAGATATCATTAAACATCTAAAACTAAATATCTTGTATTGCTTGCTAACTTCTGCATCATTCTGTGGGGTTATATCACTAAGGGCAACACAAATAATATCCTTACTCTAAATTTTCTTTCAGCTTGAGACAACGGTTTGCCTTGTTTAAATCTTGAACTGTGAGTGTTGGATTGATTCTGTCCCCTGTTTCTTAATTTCAGAAGGGCATCAGGAACTAAGGAGAGAAATGTATATGCAAATTTTAAACATGCATTGAAGACACAATTGTTGTGTGCTTAACTAAATTAGTAATTAGCAGGTATCTTATGATGATTAATTGTGCACATGTTTTCTAAGTGAATAGAAAAAAATCATAGACTATAATATACATGGACCGCTTGCTTTATTTTTTTATTCTATTATCTTCTTTTTTTTGCAATTCCCGATTCTAAATGAAGTAATTGTTAGACAAGTTCCGTTTTATTAAAACGCATTTTTTCGACTTTAAATGAATACTTGTAGGCCTATTAATCCTATTATCATTGACTATAATAAGATGGACCGCCTGCTCTATTTTTAGAGCTTATATTTTTTTTCCGTGCGCACACAACACTGATCTATAAATGTTTCCGCTCTGTACAACTTTCGATTTCAATTTTTCATTGAGAAAATCATAGCAATTAAATAAAACGGAAGTTGTATATCAATATCTTTATTTCCTGTATAGCAATTACTTTTTTTAGAATCAGGAATTCCGAACATCAGTGTTTCAAGTCATCATATAGCAGAAATACTAAAGCAAGCGGTCCATGTATATTATTGTCTATGGAAAAAATAAAGATCATAAAGAGAAAGGAAATAACCTATATATTCAGGAACATGCTTTAACTCTTTGGGTGTTTTCACTGAATGAAGAGCTTTGTCATGTCTGAGTATATGCAAATCTTGAGGATTATCATCAAAATATGACTGAGAAAAAAAAATAAACATCAAATTAAAAATTTTAAAAATATATAAATTAATTATGCATAATTATTATTTATAATCAATATTGGTACACCATTGTGATGGGGGGGGGGGGGGGGGAGGTAATGTCATTCAGATATAAAATCCCTTTTTATCATAAAATATTTTTTTTATGAAAATGAAAACAAGAAAGATATCTGAGCATTTAAAAGTTGGAATGATTTAAAACTGGGCATTGAGGAAAGACAATTAGGACCTAGCAATAATAGAAGTGGGTTGACACTGACAGTGTGATTCCATCAATTAAAGGTTCTAGTACTACTAGTAGTAAATATATTGCATCTTGCATCCTCAGAGACCTGCGCGACATAAATAAATTTCTTTTAATGTGTACACTTCCCTAATAGTTGGATACGTATTTTATATTAAATCTTGAGTGATAATATTGATATTATCAAGGGAAATGCATAGCTCTCATTACCATTTCTACTATACAGAGAAATACAAAAGGCATTTTAAATTAAAAATAATATTATGAAGGGAAAAAGCAGAGGCCATGATTTAATTTCTATTTATTGTAATATACAGTTGCAAATTTCAGAAAAAATTGTTCCACTAAAAAAATAAAATAAACCATGACAAAAATAAAAAAAATACACATAAAAAAAAGTTACTAACCTTAAGCTTATTAGAATTAAAAATTTCTTGCCGGATTTCTTTCATTTTGGCTTCTTGAATAGCAGAACGTGTGACAGCTTGTAAGGCATCCTGTAAGAAATTACATTCATGAGCAGACCATTGAAAAAAATATATTAATGAGCTAGCATAATTGAAACTAAAAGTACTGCACTAGGTTTTATCCAAACTTCAAATGCAAGAAACTTACTTTAGCTCTATACCTAAAACCTTCTATCTCTTCCATTTTGAAGTTATAAGGCTTAAAAACACTTTCTCCTTCTGGTGCTGTGCAGTGAAAAAAAAGGTTAGATGATATTTTATTCTATAAGAATTCTTAAATATATATATATATATATAATAATAATATATATACTGTGTTGTCATATAATTGCTAGTTAATTAAGCAGTCTACTTTTTTATAAATAAAATTTACAATTATCAGCTGTAAGTGCTTGTTCCACTTCCAAAAGTTTCTCATTGTCCTTGACACTGACAAAAGACAAAGCAGTTCCAGAATTATCTGCTCTTGCTGTCCTGAAATAGCAAAGCAATATGTTTACAGAAGTGAAGGACTGAGAATGTTAAATTTCCTGCAAACACGTTATCACAAGACTTCATATTAACATTAATTCAATCCAAAAAGTTTACCTGTAAAGCTATTTCATTAAAAATTGTCTGAATTTAATACTGAGTAAATTATTCTGTCAGGTACTGTTGTACACAGCAACTGAATACATTTTTAAAATTCAATCTTAGGCAACTTTAATTAGTCCGTGAATTTCATGTAGATGTGCTACTTTACACTATGCACATATTACAAATAATGATAAAATTTAATTTGAGATGATAAAAGGAAGTAAGCCTGCTAAAAGGTTTAGAAAGAGCTTTGACTCATGGTGACTCTTTTCTTGTTAACTTTTAACTCATTTGCTACTAACCTACTTTCCAAAGACACCCCCCAAAGTACTAGTCAAAGGGAGGTAACTCCTCATTAATTTTAGTAAATTATTTGTTTTAATACTTTTAATGACTAAATATTCCCCAAAGTTAATAACAATTACACCATTAAATAGATAAATCCCCTTAGCTTTCTGGAAATCTATACTTTTATACATAAAAAATGTCAAATTATCGGTAGAATCATTCGCTACGTGTTGAGACCCTAGGATTTGGCTAAATATTTGCACTAGGCCTAGCGACGAAGTCTGATAAAGTATCATAAAGCCCATAAATCGAGTTGTAATGGAAATTCATCTAAGTCTATATCTGAAGCATCCTTATTATTAGAGCTGCGGTTAAGTGTTATATTTGGAGGTATAGAGCTATTGATTAAAAAGTAAAAAAAAAAGTAAAGTATCCCGTCGGACCAAATTGACCCATAGGCCGGTGAAGCAGCGTTCACCAGTTTCCTAGGCCACAGCATACTAGGTGATTGTGTGGCCAGCACTATGCACAGCCGCCCTTTACTTTACCCCAACTAAGGTCAGGTACCCATCAGAGCTGGGTAGACTCAGAGACACCCTCATATCCTGGGAAAAAATCCTAGCCTGTACCAGGATTTGAACCCAGGACCCTTGGATCGCCTGTCGAACCCGCTGCCGCTCGGCTACCGTGCCCCATGAGCTATTGATTAATAAACTAAAAAATTAAAGGCGAAGGCTATAAAAAAAATTACAAGACGATAGGCTAGTGAAAACTAACCCGTATTTCGAAAGCGCATCGTAAAAAACGAATCCTAATAAAAACATGCGTTTTTTTTAACCAAACAAACTATATTCCTACTTTTTAAAAGCCGTGCCTGCAGTAAAAACACCAACATAGAACGGGTGGCAGAAAAATCAATAAACAACGATAGGTTAGTCACACACGTGGGCCGCTTTTGGGCGCATTAGTAAGGAGGGGGTAGGCCGCATTCAGTCGCGGTAGTAGCAATTGAGTTAAACAGATATTTTGAATGCAAAAAAAAAAGATTCATTTAATAGTTTGGATGGAAAACTAAACTATTACCTGCCCACTCTGTGAATATAAGAACTTGGATTTGGAGGAAAATCAAAGTTGATAACATTGGACACATTGTAGAAATCTATTCCTCTTGAAACACTATATTCTTTGTCATCTTCTTTTTTGGTTCTATAAGTGAAGAGAAAAACAAAGAGCTGACAGTGAACAAGATACAGACTAACAGTTCTCAGTAAACTTTTTTTTTTTACTGTATTTATAACAACATTATAAGGTATGCAATAATTGCTTGGATCTTGTTGTAATGCCTGCTTAGATATAATGTTTAGAAAAATTAATTAATCTATAAAAACAAAATAATGACAGCAAAAGAAAGGTCTTAATATCACATTGTCACCATTTTTATAAATATATTTCCCCTAAGACTTTAGGTAGCTTTTTTAATTAAACAGTTTTAATTGTAAACCTTTATAATTATTATTGTGCCATTGTAGGGTTCTTTCTTACTCTAAGGTTATTTCAAAATTTAAAAATAAATGCACAAACCAATTTTTACAGGCAATTGTGAAATTTCTTAATGTTTACTAGCATTGTATATAAGTTGTCAAAATTTTAAAATATGTTTGTGGATATTTTTTAAGTACTATGATGGAAGTTAAGGACTACTTAACTTAATTACATGATTATCGACTGTAATAAAAAAATTAAAACACATTTTTATACACAAAGGAACAAGTTGTTTCAATAGTTTAAAGATGTCAGCAATTAAAAAAACCTTTTTGTCTTGTCTTTCTGTTTTGCAGCATTCTTTTTTGAAGGTGTGGGTGTGATGGACTCATCACTTGCAATTATATAATCATATAGACCATCATTGAATTGATCCACAATATGACACCTGAAACAGTTGAAAGCACAGTTGAAACATTTCAATACTAATCATGGCACAAAGTTATCATTTAAGATACAGTGGGTAATTCAACAAGAGAATTCAAGCTCATCAAAACAATTGTCTCAAATTCAAATGATACATTCAAAAAATAATAATTGAGTTTTCATTTTTAAAGACTAGCAAAACTTACCTTGAATTAACAGGCAATTCTGAATTAAGAATACAAGCTCGGATGCCAAATTGTTCAAGAAAGAGTTTTAATCTAAAAAAATAAAATAATTAGATTTTAAAAAATTCATAAATTAAATATAAAGCCTAGATAAACCACACACACACATACAAATAATAATAAAAAAGTGTCATTTATATGACTAAACAATATTTTTAATGTTTTTTTCCTAACTGAAGGCTTTTCACATCAAAAATAAAATAAAAAATATATTCAATATTAATGAAAATTGGATTTAATTTAACAACAATGACAAGAAGCTAAAGAAAAAACTCACAGATAGCATTTATTGACAGAATTGACAAAAAATATTGTTTTTCCTCTAACCAGGTTAAGTTTGATCAAAGCAGCAGTCAGTGCAAATTTGTCATTCTCTTCACACCTTAAAGTGAACACAAATATGTTTAGAATGCTGATTTTGCTGGGCTTAGCATTATGATAAAAGTATAACATCAATCATATACAGTTAACTAATTATTTTAAAAAATTATGTATTATTATAAAAGTCATATTGAATGCAGGTAGATATTGTTCACAATGTTGTCACTTACTTAATGTGATACTGGTTTAGCTGAGATGTTTCAGGTAGTTGAGATTCTTCTAGCTTTAAGACAACCTACAAAATTGAACAATTGAAACTCAAAAAATATCATTTTAAAAATACATTCACCAGCTAAAATTTAACACAATAAAGACCTTTTTGCTTGATTTGTAAAAGCCATTATCATAATAAATGACATATAAAAATAAAACAAACAACATATGTTGTATTTATTGTCATACAAAACTCTAGCTTTAAAATATCAACAATTGAGACCCGGTAACTTACTGCATTGTGCAAAACCAATTTTTTCAGATTTTTTACATCTTCCCCAAGTGTGGCAGACATCATGAATGCCTGGTATATTTTAGGGAAATTTCTGTGAAAAAAATTATAAAAGTGTAAAAGCTTTAAAAAAAAAAAAACACCATTACAATAATTAGTGTACAAGATTTAAAATAACAACAACCACACACATGCAAAAGGTGAGATGACAAAAGCATGACATTAAAATAATATTGTAAACAGACAATTAAAATTATGCAAGTAGTGTTAATTTCACCAATATTAAACAAAAAACATTACAATTTAGATTCTAAGTTTCACCAAACAAACTGTCATCAACTTACTCCAAGAGTTCTTTTACATCAGATTCATAACCAAAAGAAAATACCAAATCTGCCTCATCCACAACTAACATTTCCAATGTCTTTTTCACGTTGATGTTTTCTGCTCTGATGTGTGCTAGTAAACGGCTTGGTGTGGCCACAACAATGTCTGGCTTTTCCATTAGTAGAGGCCTACAGATAAATAAAATAAATACCTCAGAAGGAATATAGAGAAAGAAAAAGATGGTCCTTACAGAAAGGCTGGAAGAGATGCTTAATATAATTTACTCTTGTTTACCTTTGTGAAGCCAGGGGCGATTGAGGAGAAATGTCTACACATTTTATATCTCTAGAACAGCCTGTGGTCAAATCCTATAGAAAACAACAGCATAAGAATAACCAAACTATTTTTGAAAAAAAAAAACAACACTCTAATCTATACTTGATACTACTAGTCTATATATATGAATATGTATTTCCTAAAAGTCTTATAAAAGACACTTGCCAGTATATTTTTGTAGGCCTGGTTGCATAACTCTTTTGTTGGTGTAAGAATTATAGCCCTAGTGGCTTGCAATGAGGCAGTCTGAAAATAATTTGCATGCATGTTAGTTGTTTTGTTTTTAACTAGATATTCACATTGTTATGTTGGAATTTATTTAAACAAAGAAAATTCTTTTTTGAATATTAAAAAAGGTTTGGGGGAGAAAAACATGCATAGAAGACAATTTTTAACTGTATACAATGTTTCTTATGAAATAAATTTAAATTATTCTTTAAAAAAAACAACACCATAAATGTGTCCATAAAAGAATAAATTTTTATAATTACAAATAATTAAAATCCCAACTGTCTACCAAATTAGTAAGATGTTCAAAGTTACTTAATCTGTGGGATATTGTCAAATATAAAATTTATGGACAAAAAATTACAAATAATATGACTTAACATAAAAAAAAGTCAAATACCACAATTACTAAACAATAAATATCTCTACCCAACCATGTGTTTGTTAGTGTTCACAGGATT
This sequence comes from Anisus vortex, assembly GCA_949126835.1. NCBI lineage: Eukaryota > Metazoa > Mollusca > Gastropoda > Planorbidae > Anisus > Anisus vortex. Next base: position 21,478,255 of record OX421492.1, on the reverse strand, counting down.
GTGTACCCAGCACAATGCTAAGCTGTCTTTACTTTCCCCTATTAATCCCATGTACTCATCAATATTTATAGCAGGTCCTTATTATATACCATGAGATACAGGTATCATAGAAATCTTTAAAATTAAACATTGTTTAATCCTTTTATTTCTTCTCCAACGCAGCTAAGATTCAAAAGTGTTTTTTTATTATCCCTATATGTGCTGTCCCCCAAAAGCTTATATAAAACAAAAGCTGTTGTTATTTTTGGATTCATTGCAATGAAATATAAACAAATTTTGAGATTTTGCTGCCCATCTTTGTGTATAAAACTGCTAATATTGAATTTTCACTGACTTAATACCTGTTTGATATGAAGTAATTTCTGTAAGACAGCTATTGCATATGCAGCAGTTTTTCCAGATCCAGTACGAGCCCTGGCTAAAATGTCTTTCCCTTGCAGTGCCAGAGGAATGGCTTTCTCTTGAATTGGTGTGGGTGTAGACCATCCCAGTTTAGATATAGCCTTGGAGAGAATAAAAAATAATAAAAAATATACATTTTAAAAATACAATGTTATCCATATGGTGAAGTTAATCCTTCATTGTCTCTTTTATAACTTCTTTAGTATCAAGTTGTTGTTTTTATTATTTTTTTTTACATAGAAATAGTTTTGAATTTAATTGAACACTACTTTCCCCAGTTTCTTTCTCTCTTCAGGTTTTTCATTACTGCCGTATGCCAATTATTGATCAGAAAAAAAAAATTTAAAGTAAATCAGATTTTAAAATGTTGTATTTTGTAACCTTGTATAAATAAAGAGATTATTTTTTTTATCCATCTAGAATTTGTCACTGGTAATATTATTAATCAAAGAGAATTCACTTTCAAATAATAAAAAAAATGGATCAGATAAAAAAACAACTAATTAATTTTATTACAGTTAAGATAAATAGCTAAATAATATTAAAAATACTTTTTAAAAAAACTTTATTTGAAAGATTTACAAGTTTTTATTCTTTTTAAGAAACTAGAAGTAATTAATTAGGTCTTCTAGTCAAACAAAATTGATAAAATATCATTTTCCCTTCCTCAAATATCAACTGTTTTAAAAATGTCTAATTTGAAACATCTTTATTGCCTATTGTAATTTGCACTGTGAATTTTTATCACCCAGACACATGTTATTTTTCACTTTGTCACAATTAGATTTTTGTATGTTAATGTGTAAAACCCTTTGAATTTACACCACATAGTCCTACTTTTTTTACATCAAAACCGCATTTATTTTAAAATATTAACTTAAAAAAAATATATCTATAAACACCATTTACACATTTAGTTTCAGATTTCCAACTGTTTGTTTACGACCTACAGTAACACATTAATATAATTTATTAATTTAATTTAGGGGTACAGTAGCCAAGCAGCAGGTTCCAGGTTCAAATCCTGGTGAAGGCTAGGATTTTTTCCTAGGTGTAGGGGGTGTCCCTGAGTCTAACCAGCTCTGATGGCTGATGGGTACCTGACATTAGTTGGGGTAAAGTAAAGATGACTGGTCATTGTATTGTCACACAACAATCCCCCTAGTATGCCATGCCTGCTTAATGACCCAATATATATGGCCTATGGACCACAATAGCAGAGCGGCAGCACATTTGGCTGGCGCACCTAAAGTCCCGGGTTCGAATCCTGGTGCAAGCTAGGATTTTTTTAGGGGCCTGGAGGCTGTCCCTGAGTCTATCCAGCTCTGATGGGTACCTGACCTTAGTTGGGGTAAAGTAAAGGCGGCTGTGCATAGTTGAGAATAAAATAAAAACGCTGTGACTGTGAACTCAGAACATTAAAATTAAATCATGCCAATTTAAACATCGCCTTCCGGCACTTTATTGACTTTAACCTTTGATGTCTTTTCAAATTGACCAATGGGAATCGGATTAGGCTACAGACAAACACAGACTTTTTATATATAGCCTATATATATATATATATATAGAATATAGAAAGGCCTAGACAGTATAGATCATATAATTAAGTAAAGTACCCTTCGGCTTCGGACCAAACTGATTTTATAAATTTTATAAGTATGAGTTGAGTGTATGCTGTACACTGTAATTGTGTGACTCGCTCACTGTAACTAGTGTAAGTGTAAGTAACTGTGTGTATGAACTGTGTGACTATATTCTATATCAATCAGTTGATTCAGTCACAATCACTTCAATCAGAGTATGAGTTGACCTATCTATACTGTAACTCAAGTAACTGTTACACTAGTAAAACAGTAGGCTCTATGGCTATGCCTATGTCCTACTATGTTAACTATGTTTTATGATGTATGCCTTATCCTGGAACTTATCTAGTATTCAGTATCAGAGTTATGAATTTACAGAAGTACAGAAGAGTTCATATTTTATATTTTAATCATATTCATATATGATATATCATCGTAACTATCACTATCAATCATATAAAATCATATTTATATAGATCTATTTCAAATTTGTAGTCACGGCGACTCACGGCGTTTTTATTTTATTCTCAATTATCTTCTAATCAGAAATGTAATGTTTTATTTGATTACCTCTAAAATTCTGTCGTCTATACCCATTTCATGAAATTGCAGTGTTTCATCTTCGTCTGATTCCATTTTAAATAAATAAAGTGCAAGTGTATTGATGTAGCCAATGCAGGCCTATTAAAAAAAAATTCTCGACTACACAGTGCGGAAGTCCAGAGGACCGGAAGTAACGTGGTTTCGTTTTCACAATTGCTAATTTTTACTTTCTAATTCGAGAGCATAATATTACCGTCTACCCGGCACCGTCAATCACCGAAAAACAACAACAAAGTCTAGGTTACACGTTACAGTTATTTTATTTACTCAATACTCAATAAGCTTAGTTTAGTAGCCCTAAACATATCATTAAAATACTAGCCCCAATATATAATTAATTATATTTCATCATTCCCTTGACCGTTTGGGGAGGTGGTGGGGGAGGCAATGGACACCTCAGCTCAGAACTCTCTACACATTTGCCGATCTTGAGCGGTAGTTGAGTTAACTGCAGCTCTGTCCAATATTTTATGCTGTCGAACCAACATCTCCGCTGACGGTCTCTCCGGCGTCCACCTTCTACCGTGTCTTGGAGGATTGTTTTTGGCAGGTTATTAGGCCTATGCCGCAACACATGACCGAACCAATGTCAGTTTGCGCCGTTTGATTGTTGTCAAGGTTTTCTTGAGATCCTGCTGTAGGCTATTACTGTATTCTACGTAGGGGATTCGAAGTCTTTTTCTTATGCATTTATTTTCGAATGCCTGCAACTTCTTTTCAGTTGCTGATGCTGATAGCAGCGCCCAGGTTTCACATCCATACAAAACAAAGGGTTTTGACAAGGCGTCACAAAGGCCCTGGAAAGTCTGACCTTTGTTCAATGTTGGGAGACTAGGTGACTAGGCTAAGCTAATGCTTAAAAAAACAACTTTATTAGCCTTTATATTTATAATATATATATATATATAGTTAGATAGCAATATAGCCTATAATATATATTATATAGGCCTATAAATTATATTTAGCTTTGCTATATTAGTAGGCTATATATTTAAGAATCGTAAGCTTTATCTGGTAGGCCTATTAATAATAATAACTTAGATCTTTAAACAATAAAAAACTTTATAAAGTTTAAAAGTCAATTTCTACGGCTTCAGACTCAAACTCATCAAACTTAATTTTTGAAATGATACTGAATACCCGAGGGTGACACATACATCAGTTTCAGTCTGTGATACACCACTTTGTGATTATGTGACTTATATATCTATATATATAAAAAGACAGTGTTAAGCCCCGCGAGGATCCCCATTGGTCAATTTGAAAACACGTGTGTCACTGACCTATCTAGGCCTAGCCCAATATACCGTCTAATAATTTTTCACATCGGACATGTGTCTTCGATAGCTCAGTGGTAAACGTAGTGGACTGCTATACGGGCGACCAGGGTTCGATTCTCCAGTTAGACTATACTTTTTTTTTCGACAATTAATTTTTCAAACTTTTAAAAACAAAAGACATTGTAAATCTATAGGCAATATAGATTTTGTTAAATAAAAATATTTGACTATTTTTTTACCCTATTACAATATTTATTTACTTTCCTAAAAGTATTCAGTAAGTGTAGTTTACAAATTTGTTATCTGTACCCCAGACAGTCCTTTTTTTTTTCACCCGGGCAACGCCGGGCAATGTAGCTTGTATATTATAAGAAAAGGCTATAGATGTAGAGGTCGGAAACTGGGAGAACCTTGCTCAGCACAGAAATAGTTGGAGAGGCACCTTACACATCGGTATAAATGCGGCAGAGGGCGGAGGCTAAACGAGCAGCGAAGAAAAGTAGGCTGCCCCTAACAATCTCCAACGGTCCATCTTTCAAGTGCCAGAGATGCGACAGAGCCTGTCTCTCAAGGATATAGGTCTCCACAGACACAGTCAATTTTGCAGGGCTGGCCAAATCACAGGAGCGCAAATCTAATAGTCTTTCGAGACTATGGAGCCAATGATATATATTATAATAGACTATAGGCTATTCATTTATCTTATGCCTTGTGCAAGAACAAAATGCATATATAAATAGGCCTACTCTTTTTTCCGAGTGGCATTCAGGTATGGAATGGGTTGCCTGTACAAACCAGCAAATACAGTAACTATTAACATAATTTTAAACATTAATAAAAATGCAAGACTATAGACTCGTACCACGAATGAAGGTAGGACGCAATAATCTTCTTTATAGAAGGCGGAGCGTCTGTATATATAATAAGATAAGATAAGATAAAATTATTAGGCTATAATAATTTATAATAATGATATATCAGGCCTATGTCATATAAATGCTAAGCTATATATTACCGGTATGTCATATAAATGCTATATATTAGGCCTACCGGTATGTTATGAATTAATTATTATATATATATATATATTGGCTATGTGTGTAGGCCTATATATAATTTCTATAATATAACTTCTATAATTCTATAACTTAAACTTAACTATAATGTCTATGTATGTCACTTCATTACCAATATAATTAATAATTAGGCTAATGTTGTTGTTTTTCAGAGCAATTCACGTTGTATGTGACATACCACATAGGCTATATAGTTGACATAGACTATATGTCGCTATAATTGATCTACTATATGATAGCCTACTGGCAAGTCCGCAGTCATATTATTAGATAAATTACAAGTCAACATATCACAGAGGACACAATCGAGCCTAGGCCAGGGCATGATGATTGAAATCGAAGATCGATCACCACAGCACTCGATCATCATCATAATATGATTGACATGGATATAAAAATGTCAAATCAATTCAAATATAAAGATGCCAAAGAAACAAATAAATGTACAGTTTTATTCATATTACCACATAAATTTCAAAAGAAAAGACTGAATGACATGAAACTATCAATGACCAGTAAACATATTCCATTTGTAAATATTTTAGAGTAAGTTATTAGCCTACCTATATAGTTCTATGATTATAATGATAAAACTAGAAATGCGTAATGAAAAATCATAATTTAAGTTATATGTTTTATCATCCTAATGATGCTGATAATTTGCCAATTTTTTTCTTAATTGGTTTAAACTATTAAATGTATGGGCCTAATAAGTTTATTGATTTAATATATTATAAGCTTTTAAACTAGTGTAGCCTACGTATAATATAAGCATGCTACCATAATTTGCACATGTAAATGGGTATAGGGTTGCCAGGTGTTTGGTTTAGACTTGGCCAGTCTGGTATTTCAGCAGACTGCAGATGTTTATAATGGGTGGGATATATTATAAAACGTTAAATTCTAACTCAGAAACACAACACATCAGCAATCTATTACAAAACTCAGATATAGACATAGGGATTAACACTAAGCTTTTCTTATTTCATATGCAAGATTGAACAACTACTTATAAGTTCTTTTTCTTCCCAAGTGTCATCTGGGAAGGAATGAGTTGCCTGAACAAACCAGCGGGGAACGCCAATAACTTGATAATATTTTAAAACCTGAATCACCTGCAAGACATTCAAACCACTGATAAGCATAGAATACAATAAACTTTTGTCTAGACGGAGAGTCTTAACATATAAGATTATACCAGGGGGAAAGTGGCCAAAGATTGGAAATTAGCAAATGTACTACCCTTCCCTCTACAGATAATAGGAAATAAGAAATTATAGACCTGTTTCCCTTACAAGCATGTACATGTAAAATACTAAGACAAATAATATATAGTATATATTATAGTCAATCACTTAAAATTAGATAAACATAACGTATGCTGTGAACACATCAACACAGCTTGAATGACTCTATAATAGTTATAGCATATGATTATATTATAATTGTGTCAACAGTACTGCCATTGGCCATTGTACGTTACCGTACTATATTAATATCTTTAGCCAACAATTAAAAAATAGCATTTTTACCATTAGACCTGCCCCCTCCCCATTTCTTATTACTGCAATTTGTTGAATCTGTATATATTTAATATATATATATAGGCTATATCTGCACAATAGTAATATATGCACTTTTTCAGTAACACAGAATTTTGTTTTCTTTAGTTCAAAGGTCACACATATAGTTACTGAATGTGTGAATTATGACCAAGTAATTAAATTCATGGAAGCTGATAAACTAGAGGTGCCAGAAAGTGCTTTAATTGTCTCAACATCCTGGCTTGTGGAATGTTTAAAGAACTCACAAGTTATGCCTGTGCTTGATAGTCACATAATCAAAAAGGTAAGTCGTATTAGTTTCCCCCAAGCGATCGGTGCAAAATATTCTATTTGCAATAGAAAATGTGTGCTATTCAGCTTTTAAGGGGTGCAGTGGCCTTGCATTGTCATTCTGAGAGTTTTTTCCTAAGGTGTGATGGATATGTTTTTTCTTTTTGCTGATGGGCATCACATTTATATGCCTTGGCCAACCAAATTAGTGAAGGCTGATTCAAAATCACTAGATCTAATACTATGGACTTAAAGGAACACATTAAATTCTTAGTATAGGCCTATAAATTAATGTGGGTCAGATAAATATTTTAAAAAAAAATACAGGAAAAAGTGTGATAATTTAATTAAACATATATTTTTAAAATAAAAAAATAGTTTAAGTAAATTTTTTTTTTTAATGTGGTAAATTGGCCTACAAACCATTTTAACAAGATTCGAGTTCAGCGTAAAATAACATCAGAGCAGTAGTGCAGGACAAATTTGGAAAGATATAAACTATTTGGTAAGGGAGAGTAGATGGTAAGGGTATAATGAAGGTTCCGTACTGAGGCCCCTGCAATAAAACAATGTTCTGTTTTTTAGAATCACATTTTATTTTGTAATACATAAATATGATAATTAATGTAAATACGTATCTGCAGAATGAATAGCCCTAGATATTGTGTCCCACTAATCCCTTCGATGAAGTTGTGTTACAAGTGGGGATGACATTGATTTTTGAAGCTTATGTGTTGTTAAAAATATTTGTGCAGACATTTCTTTTGTTATTTATATATACCGTTTTTCCTTGTGCATTTGTGATTTTCAAGTCTTACAATTGCATTTTAATGGAAACAACAGGTATTCACAATCAATTGTGCCTACTGTATTTATCAATTTTTCTTTTGTCAATTATGGGCAATTTGAGTTGACAATACTTTTTACGTATTAATGGCTAAACCTTTTCCCCTACAATAAGCCATTTTTGGTGCTATTTCTATTCTATGTAGGCCTATACTATTATGCATATATTTTAAGTACAGGTAAGTAAATCACCTTACTTATATTGCCCCCCCCCCCAACTACTGTCCTGTCGGGTACCCATCAGAGTTGGGTAGATTCAAGGGCACCCTTCAGACTCTGGAACAAATCCTAGCTTTTACCAGGATTCAAACCCAGGACCTTTGTTACATAACATTAAGCCACCATGACCCATATATATTTTGGAAAAACAAATTGTATAGCTAAATTACCTCTTTAATAAATGTACACCTTATGATTGATCTCACAGGTAGAAAAAAGTGTTACTTGTATTGTAAATGCTGTCAACAATGCTGAATGGGCTTGTGAAAGAGGAGCAAAACTATCACATCTTAATGAAAAATTTACAGTAGGTTGCTAAATATTCTCATTTTGGCTATGTAAAGTAATTAATCCTATTACAAGATAATCAATCAGTATTTCAGTTCATATCGATAGCTTAATTTTTAAGGCAACTATCACCAACAAGTTTAACTTTGGAGACTTCAGTGCTAGAAACAGTTCATCTCTAAATGTCTTTCAATAAATAGATAGGCCTACTAGTTATTTTAATACCTGTATACATAGTTAATTTGATACTTCATTTTCATGACTAAAATATCCATTAAACATATTTCTTTTTTTAAATTTAAGGAACAAAAAGATGAAATACCTGCCATTTTTTGTTGATGTTACCTAATTAAATTATTTACAAATTAATATAGAAGGGATGAAAAAACTTAAATTATTTTAAATTTTAAAATAAAACAATTGATGAAACTATTTCCCTGTTTAATTTTTTCTTTTCAAGGAAGCCCTTGAGTTGCTGCAGAGCCATGCAGAACTGCGGAATGAGACTAGTGATTACTCCAGGGCTCTGGCTTTTCGCAGGGCATCCTGTGTGTTAAAATCCCTTCCTTTCACATTAATAGACGTGCAACAGTTGATTGGTTGGAAAGATATTGGTGAACATGTGCGAAGAGTTTTAGCTGTAAGTTTAAGTACTTAAAGTGTACTCTGTCATTTGTTTATAATTATTGTTTGTGATGCTTTTTATTTTATGTGTATTTAAATTGTGGACTCTTTCCTCGGTTCTAACGGGGTCTCCACAGTATTATGAAGAAGAAAAAGTGAGGTTTCATTGTGTATGGCTATAAGAAGAACCGAGTCACGAGAAAGGTGAGGTGGAACTAAGCCTTCCCCCCTGACATAAAAAAAAATAATTATTGAACATTTTTTGTTAAAGCTGGACAAAATTTATTAAATACCTATGATTAAATAAATTAGCAGACAAATCAATTTTGGGGATTGAAATTTGTTTTACATCGCATCATTTCAAAAGTTTATGAGTAGCAATAGATAATATGTTGATTTGGTTTCCAAAGTAATAATGTCCTCACTTCTTTGGCATTTGAAATGATAAATAAAACATATCAATTAAAGTAGCAAGTTATCTTTGTACAGATATATATTATAAAAAAATTATTTTATGAAGTAATATTGTAGAGCAGAGTTTGAGAGTCCCAAATTTGATTGTTGTGAAATGCTGGCATTTTTCTTTTGATCTGAATGGTGCTTTTTTTTGCATGGCTGCACCATCCACGCATGCAACAGCCATGAAAACTGATAGTAGTAGTAATGTCTGTAAAAGAATATTTTCTTGCTATGCAATATAAACAATGTTCCTTATTATTTCATACTTCTAGGATATACTGGATTTTGGTTCAAGTTCTGAAGTTGAAGAAATTAGACATTCTGATTGGTTTTGTAAAATGAAGGTATATTTATGTAAAAAATTACATCGATTAAACAAATAATTTTTGTGTGTACAAGCCTTTGACTTTTTCAACGAGGATCAAGTTAAACTCTGCAATGTTAAGCTAAACTCTGCAATGTTAAGTTAAACTCTGCAATGTTAAGTTAAACTCTGCAATGTTAAGTTAAACTCTGCAATGTTAAGTTAAACTCTGCAATGTAAAGTTAAACTCTGCAATGTTAAGTTAAACTCTGCAATGTTAAGTTAAACTCTGCAATGTTAAGTTAAACTCTGCAATGCAAGTTATTTCTCACTAAAATACTTTTGCCTAGCACTTATTTTATGTTTTTTGTTTGAAGCTATTTGAATCTAGAATTAATAAAATACTTGAGCTAATTCAGGTTTAAATGTCTCTTACTCAGAAGACAGATCATACAGAATTTTCTTTCTCTTTGTACTTTGTATTATGAATCCAATCTAGAAATGTGTAGGAATTCTTATTTAGCAACATACTAAGTGATTTATTAAAGTTTATATAAATTGCATTCTTTCATCATCATCTGTGGTGTTACAGTCCATGGAGGGCTCTGACCTGCCTCTCCACCTCCATCCACGCAATATCCATTGCTATCTTATCTGTCCATCTGTGTCCTTAACATGTTTAGTATACACATTTTACCTTTATTAATAATGTTATTTTAGAGTAGAGTAATAATTGACTTTATTTATCCACTCAGCTTTTTACTAATGTGTTTGGTGTTGGGCCTGCCAATGCTAATAGTTGGATAGACAAGGGTTGGAAATCTCTAGAGGATGTAAGGCAAGCACATTCTGTTCACAAAGATTGGAGGATTACATGGGGTAGAGTACTTTCTATTAAAACTTATTTTATGTGTGTTTATATTATACTGCAACTTTTGTTCCACTCTAAGTTCACTAATTTCACTAATATTAACTCATTATTTGCCACAGAAACTGACATAAAGAGTGTGGTAGATTTCATGTTACTGGGAATATTAATAGGTTATCAGTAGATATGAGGGGATAATGTTACCAATACAGAGTATTTTATCTAAAATATAACCATCAAAATCAGTGGAATCTGTAAATAAACCCATCTTCTTTAAACATGAAAAAGGTAATTCTGAAATTTTTATCTTTTCTATATATTTCCTTCAATCATTATTCAATATGAAATAAATAAAAATTGTTTGCTTTTCTTTGAAAAGGTCTTGCATTTTACGAAGATCTTTCAAGTCCAGTTAAACTACAAGAAGTTGAAGCATTCGAGGCGTTTTTACGTAAAGAAATACACACAATTTCACCATCATCCATCATTACAGTTACTGGTGGATTCAGAAGGTTTTTTTATTTTTAAAACTTCTTCTTATTGCATTTTACTGTTAATTAGGTTTAGTACCATTTCTTAAAAAAAAATAATGAATTTAATCCTGTAACAAGAGTCCAAATTGGACATTTATAATGTACACCCTGCACAATTTATACTTATATTTATTTATGTATAATTTATACACTAGAGTAGTGGTTGAGAACCAGACTTGGCATGCAGAGCAAATTTCAATAGCATGCTGAAGACCCCCCCCCCCCCCCATTAAGGGCTATTCAAGTTTCTTCTATAAGAAAATAGCATGATGACAGTTGGCAGGCTGCATAAATAAGAAATCTTTCTTCGACACTTTATTGTTAAAAGGTTGCCGACCCCTGCACTAGAGGATAATATAACTTTGGAATTATTGAAGAGAAGTTATTTTTTTAAAAGGAGGAATTATTTTGTAATAAATACATTTACCAGTATGTAGGCTGTGCAAAGTTTAGTGGTCATTTAGGACAATGTTATAAGCTGACCACAAAAAAAACACAAAAAACACTTATGCTCTAAAAATAGAGCAAGTGGTCCATTTTATTATTGTCTTAGATTTTACTTAGAAACTATAAAAAAAAGATTACACATACATGTACATTTTTCATTTTTTTAAACCGTATATTTAAAAAAAAAAATGATGGTTTATATTACTTTTTTTTTTGTTAACTAGAGGAAAGCAGACTGGTCATGATATTGACATACTTATCACCCACCCACAAGAAGGAGCAGAAGTGAACATTTTACCAAAACTTTTGGAAGCATTGAACATAAAAGATTTTATATTAAAAGGACAAACTATGAAGAACAGCTTTAGGTAAACTTCTTTTTTATAAATCCACTTGTAATATGTGTGTGATTTAATAAAATTCATTATATTCTACTGTCTTAATAACCTTTTATGCAATATAAAAGGTAGCTGAATAGTATAAAATGTTTATAGTTTCCATTGGTAGAAACAACAACATTAAACTTGTTAAATTTGTCTCTCTCTGAACAGCTCTGAAATTCTCCACGAGGACAGCAAAACCAGTCTTCGAAGCCATTTTGATCATTTTGAAAAATGGCTGGGTATTTGTAAATTCCCCAAAAGTTTTCAGATGAAGAGAAAGTCAGGAATGGTTGAGGAGAACTTGGGGGATAAGTTACCTGAGAATATAAAGTCTGATCAAGATCTTTTACAACCAATCAATGCATTTCATGATGCATCAGCTCGTGAACAAAGCCCAAACAAAAGCATTGTCAAAAATTCAGAGAATCCCTTGCATTGTTCTATTGTAGACCAAGAGAAATATGTCCAGAGTGAGGCATCAGCAAAAAAAAGAGAAAGAACTGATAATGATCTCAGCATGCCAAAACACAAGAAATGTAAATATGAAGACTTGGGTGGGGTAGAGGTCAACTTACTGGCCAGTCGGGACAGAGACTGGACAGCACGGCGTGTTGACCTGATAGTTGCTCCCTACTCCCAGTATTTCTATGCTCTGGTGGGATGGACAGGCAGCAAGCACTTCAACCGTGATGCCAGGCTTTATGCTCAAAAAGTTCTTGGCCTTAAACTGACCAGTCATGGATTGTACGACATGAAGCAGGTGTGATTGTCTCTCTGTCTAGTTATTGAAAGATTTTGCTTGAATAATGTTTTTAATTGTATTTCAAACTAAGTTATAGTTTATACTCTACAGGTTCTGTGAGAAATTATATTTTTTATCCTGATAAGTTTACTTAATTTAAATTTAAAACTTTTTTCACATAATTTTCAATATAAAGATGAATGGGACATTGATTGAAATATGAAATTCCTTTATGTTTACAGCATGAAGCTTTGTCTGCCTATAGTGAAGAAGATGTTTTCAGACATTTAAAGCTACCTTTTCATCACCCCACTGAAAGAAATTGTTGACACCAAAAAAAAATAGGTACCGCTAATGCTTAAAAATATGTTTCCACTTCAATGTGCTGTGGGATAGTTTCAGTGAACGTGATGAGTTGTTTCCCTTGTTATTAAATATACTAGAGAAACATTTGCCTACAATTTTGAACCAATTCTTTTGTAAATGTTTTGAAAATGTTTTTATGCATTATCCAAATTAAAAGTTGAGGATTGATTATTATAATATAGGTCTCTGCCAGTAAACATCGATTTATATCTTAAAAATCACATGACTTTTTTTTTTAGTCCGCATAATAGCTTCAAAAATTTTTTATTTATTTTTAGGAATTAAAAGCATTGTTTAGTGGAATTCTTTGGTAGAAAATGAGCAACATGTGATTGTTATTTCTTCTTTTTGTTTGTTCAATGAATTGATTTTTCTCTGTATAGTTATTGTACTGTGACATTTTTAATAGTACTTAGTGTGTTAACTCCTGTTTAGTTTATATAATACTGAAGAACTGAATGTTAGAAGAAAAAATTCTTGTCACAAACAAGTGTAATAAACTCATAATAAACTTTTTATTTTCCCTTTTGTAAAATGTATATAGTCTTAATTAAAAAATATATTTTTGTTTCATTTTTTATTTATTTTGAGAGCATTATAGCCATTTAGTTGCAATTCAGTCATCTCATCTTAAAAAGAGTTTGAATAGACTTTGACACAATTTCCCAAAGGATAATTCAAATAGGAACATGTATTTAGTAGTTTTTTTTTCTATCAGTCAAGTGCAGTCTTAAGTCTGTCTTTGATGAAAGAAAACCTGTAGCAAGTCATGGACTTGTTGTTTGTTTTAGCTGTTTGTAGGCAGCTAAAGAAACCCTCCCCGCCCCCCGTTTTTTTACTTTTCTTGATTTAAAGTGTAATGTCTTTCTCTTACAGAATCAATGTTTTTCATAAATCTAAAATGTCCCATAAGACTATGCTTTCACGTCATTTCTCTCTGTCTTTTGCCTGGGTATTTTTTCGTTAGTATTGTCATGAAGTGAAGTTAACCAAGTAATAATTTTTATGTCATCCATTAGGACTTTCAAACATTTTTTTAATTATGGAGATCCTTTTGTTGCATTTATTAATACTGTACATTATTCTACATTCTAATTGAATTGGACATCATTTCTAGTTGGTGCCAGCTGCATGACCCTACAGTTGTTTTTGTCCAAGGATATTACATCGTCTGCATTATTCTCAACTTGTTCTTTGCATTTTGCTCCCACTTCCGGGGTAGTTCTTGCTGTCTGCGCGTCTTCGTGTATTTTTGTGAGGACCACTTTTTGGCGTGGAATAGGAAGAAGGATGCTACCACTCAGAATACAGTTCTCCTGCACTGGATTGACGCTGCTTTCCCATAAGCTCAGAGCATCAACAGGTGGCTTGTGATCAGACTCTAAGGTACAACTGTCTGAGAGGTCCAGCAGTCTCATGTCTTTGTCATGGTCACCATCGTCTCTGGAATCCTGCGAATTGTTCAGAGTTATATTTTTCTCACCATCAAACTCAGGTTCTGAGATTGTCAGTGTCGAGTCTGATTCTTCCAGACTTCCTGACTCAGAAGTTGACCCGGGGTTGTTTTGCTGATTCTTATCTTTTTTCTTTTTATGTTTCTTTTTCTTCTTTGCATCACCTTCTTTTCCTTTGTCTTTGTCCTTTTTTTTCTCTTTGTCCTTTTTTTTCTCTTTGTCCTTCTTCTTGTCTTTTTTCTTGTCCTTTTTCTTGCCACCTTTTTCTTTTTTCTGCTTTTCTCTTTTTGACAATGGCATGCCGGGAATTTCAGAATCTGTGGAACCGATGGAGCTGACTGAAGGTGGTCTACTTTCCTTTTCTTCATCAGGCTTTGGCGTTAAGTCATTTGCATCGTCCCGTGGACTCGCTTCCTTCTTTCTCTTGAATAAATCTGTCAGAAAACTACTTTTCTTTGGGCTCTCGCCTTTTTCTGGCTCTTTCTTGTCTTTAGACTTCCTGCGCTTTCTCTTCCGTTTCCCCTTTTTGCCCTTAGAGTGTTTCTTTTTGCCCCCTTTATGTTTGTCAGGCGTAGAGTCCTCACTATCACTTGATGTGTTTGAAGGAATTGAAGACTTCCTCTTGCCATCATCCCCAGATTTTTTCGTTTTCTTTTTTTTTTTAGACTTGACATCTTTACCGTCATCTTCTGAAATCAGCGAGTCGTCGCCGGATGTGCCAGAGATAGACTTGGGCGTCTTTTTCCCTTTCTCCGCCTCTTTAAAAAGTTTGGAACGGAACTCGGGCTGAGGCATTTCGCCATCGCCGCCCTTGTGTTCGTCCTCCTCTGGCTTGAGATCCTCCCTGACATAGACCTCTTTGAGGGAGGAACTTCTTCTTCGTTTAGAGTTGTCTGCCATCAGCCTCGCCTCCATTTCACTTATGTCCTCTTCCTCAGGCTTGTGCAAGTCAGCTTTATCTTCATCATCCTCATCTTGGGCGAAATAAACACGTTTTGCATTTCTTTTTGTGTTATCCCTTGAAAAAAAAAGGTTTGCAGTAAAAAATATTTTTTATTTTGTCTAATGAAATCAACACATCATTTAGATCTAATTCATCAAGTCTTAATTTGTTTCATTAATTTACATATTTAAAAAAAAAGTTACAACTGAATTTAAAAAGGTGTTTGCCTCTAGTATGACATGATTCCCACAACCACTTACGACTGTTTTGTGACTGTTCCGATTTCTCGGTTCATTAGTGTCATATACTTGAGAAATCTTTTATCAAACTCCTCCACCGTTGGCTGAGAACAAACAATATGAGTATTTTTAAGGGAAACATTTTTTATTTAAAAAAAAAGTAAATGACAGTCAGTGTCTCTCACTAGTTTACTATGGTAATTTTAAATTAATTCCACAGTAGGCTACATGTTAAAATTAGATCTAATAAAAATGAATTAACTGTACAAATTACCTTTATATAAAAAAAATGAATTTACGCTACATGTAGCCATTGTCTTATTTAAATAAATGCAGTGCAAGTTATTTTTCACAAGCTCACAAAGAGGGCAGGAAAGAAAGAAACATATTTTGTTATTTCAGACCAACCATAGGCTTAATATCGACGGTAGCGCATTCATCTGTCGTACCAAAGGTCCTGGGTTCTAATCCTGGTGAAAACAAGGGCTTGTTCCTGGGTCAGGAAGGTGTCATTGAGCCTTCCCTGCTTTGATGGTACCTTACTTTAATGAGTGGAAAGTAAAAGCGTGTTTGGGATTGTGCTGGACACACGATCTCCTAGCATGCCGTGGACACAGAATCGTGTAAACGCTGCTTAAAAGGCCATACGGATCACATTTTTCGGACAGTAATACTACTATACGTCTAATCATTCGCTAGGACAGTAATAGTTCATAAAATCTTCATATTTTCACCACATACTTGTTCTGATTGATGATTGCCCCAAACTAGCTAATATCGGCTGGTCCAGCGGTTACTTCACCGGACTGTCAACCAAAAACTAACTGACACGTCGCGGGTTCGATCCCTGTCGCCCTGCAGGAGTTTTTGGCATAGTGGACGTAATACTCTTCTATCTAGAAGGAACGTCTGCAAACTTATAAGAGAGACAATATCAAACAAATAAATAGAATCTATTTCATTGCTGCCTCAACCTACCATATCCTGGCACTCTCTACAACAACGCAGCACAGCTAAAATAAGGACATAGTCTATCTATACGTTTGAGAGACATTGACCGCAAGAAAGCATGGTTCTTCGTCCAGATTGAAAGAAGAAGATGTCCTGATAGATAAAACCATTTTGCTGATAGGGTCCTACTACTAATCACACATAAAAAAGTGATCTCGTCGAACTAAATTGACCATAGGGCCGGTGAAGCACCAGTTTCTGTGGACACGTCCTACAAGGGGATGTGTGGCCAGCACAACTAATGTCAAGGACACCCTGGAAAAAATATTAATCTTCACCAGGATTTGAACCCAGGACTTTGTTACACCAGCTACTAATCACGTATCACATTACTAAACTTATATGGCGGAGGAATAATCGCACAATAATAGTATGTACTATATAACTTGATGTGTATTGAACGCGAGAATAGATGATGAAACACGATGTGATATATATCTATTTATATCTAATATTTGAACTCACTGCAATGTGAGGCGTATCTATTTATATGTAATATTTGAACTCACTGCAATGTGAGGCGTATCTATTTATATGTAATATTTGAACTCACTGCAATGTGATGCGTATCTATTTATATCTAATATTTGAACTCACTGCAATGTGAGGCGTATCTATTTATATGTAATATTTGAACTCACTGCAATGTGAGGCGTATCTATTTATATGTAATATTTGAACTCACTGCAATGTGATGGGTATCTATTTATATCTAATATTTGAACTCACTGCAATGTGAGGCGTATCTATTTTTATGTAATATTTGAACTCACTGCAATGTGAGGCGTATCTATTTATATCTAATATTTTAACTCACTGCAATGTGAGGCGTATCTATCAAACACTGACGTTGGGGGTGCTCCGGCAAAGACAGCGGATCTTCAAGCCCGATCTCACGCGCGTGGCAGACCCTGATGATTAGGAAACAAGAAATAAAATGCATGGCACTCTGACTACTGTATCCAATATTCTGCTAAAGCGTCCCACTTATCATGGGACTTGCAATTTGGGATTGAATCTATTGTAAAAATAGTCAATTTTAGTTTATCACTCTTAATTGGTTTACAGCCAATTCAAGTCTCTTTCTTCTACAAGAAAGAAAAATGGAACATAGAGATCTACTGTTGCACACAGTGTTCGTTGCCTTAGACGAGGTTAAGTCTTGTATAGAATCATTTCTTGTCTGGTAACTAAATAAGTAGTATTTGACATTGTACAATTTTCGAAGAGCATTCAAGAAAATGGTGCTCACTAATTGATACATGCTAATTACATTCAAAAACTTTGTACGCTCTTTTTCATTAATTAAACATAAAGATAATTAGCCTAATTCTAAAAAGAATTGAATTTGTCTTATTATTTTAATAAATACAAGATGCTTATATACTAGCATAATATTATGTATTGTTGTGATTACTAATGTTTACAAAAAACCTCGAGTAAATGCTTTCTTACAACTGTTAAAGTTAAACGTAAATTAATTTTATACCTCCAATAATTAGTTGAAATAAATACCATAATGCTAGATTTGTAAAAAGAAATATAATTTAATAAGTAATAATAGCTATATTAACAAACATAAACTGTTTGGCATCTCTATTGAATCAATTGAATGTGGTAAGTGGAAACCTTAATTTAATTAAGGGGAGACAATTAACCCGTTGTTTATATTTCTAAATGTTTTCTATATTGTCTTTATAAAAAAAGTAAGTAGCCTACAGTCATAGCTATAGCTTTAAAATGATAAAACTAAAAAAAAATAGTATAGATAAATATTATATACCGGTAAGTGAAGAATGTATATGTAAATTTTTAATATTGCGTTAACTACCCACTTTGTTTGATAACATTGTAACTATGCCGCTTTATTGTACTTGCTATATACTTTATTTGGTCATTGGTACTAAAACATGAGAGAAAATTTCAGCCTGAGATTAATTATAGATTAATATATGATGAATGTTTAACAGGTGCTCGAATTAAATATTCTGACAACTACATTAAATGTTTAGGTTTAGGCATAAACCATTAACTGGAGAGTTAACTAATTAAATTTTGTAGTTACTATAAATGCAAATTTAAAAAAAATGATGATAATCACAGCCATTAAAATTTTGTTAAATAAAATATAAAACGCTTATCGATTTTTTCTAAAACTTTTATTTGCTTGTGACCTTTGTCTTGCTACGGCGTTCAATAAATTGTCTTATAAAAATGAATTGAAAATATAATAAAGCAGGTTAACTTTCAGGCTGTTTAGAAATCCTAATTTGGAACACGATTAGCAAAATGTTGCCGACCCCTGTCCTATTGCATCCAACATATTCAGTACCTGCGTAGTTCATTATTCGCTTATAGTTAAAAGTTTGTTTGTAACAATATATTGTCTTGCCTGGACTTAAACAAAATATGATAATAAACGATGTCTCAAAAAACGTATTGATTATTGTATACATTTTATTCTTTTTATTCTAAAATAAAATATAAAAGAATAATAATTTGGTTAAGTCTAGACTATATGTTTTTCTTCAAATCTAATTTGATCTGTTTCATTTGATGATATATGATAATTCTCTGCTAGTTATTGCTTGCTAGTTTTATGTAGTGATTGGTTAACATACTATTCTATTGTATAAAAGTGTATCAAACATAACATATATTTGTTTAAAATCTTTTGCTTAAATTTAAATTGTTCATTGATTGAGCTGTAGAGCTCCAATGTCCAATGCAAGCATTAAACTTTCAATATAGGCCTAACAACATGTTAAAGCGTTACTTTTTAAAGCCTTCCAGCATTGCATAAAAACATCTAACTAATTCATTCTGTTATACATTTACACGGGTACATTCATTGCTACTGTTCAACTTAAGGGATTTTTTTTTTATAGTACCCATATCCGTCAAAAGTTTTCCATTCAAAGCCAAAATCAAAAGTTATTCATTCCTTTGGTTCTCCAAAACTATAGGCCCTATATTTAAAAAGAAGGCAATATTGAACGATTTCGACAGAATGTGGGGTAAAAATGCCTTTGATTTTGTCATTTTTCTTGTACGTTTTTTTTTAAACGAAAGCTTTTTTTCGTATATTTCTCAGTTTTTTTTTCAAATATTTCATGGTCTAAAACAAGTAAGGTCTTTTAAGATCATCTTTAGCGACTATGGAGAAATGACGTATAGAGCGTTCCCAGTAGGCGGAGCTTAAGTTTTTTTGTGTACATTTAGTGACGTATTTGTGTAAATATAGAACCCACTTGAGGTACAAACATAACGTGGTGAAAGTAAATTACTTCTTTATCATGCAAAATTCACATCTGAATATTGGCTATCCTACTCAAAAATAAGGAGGTAAATAGTAGTACTGTAGATTAATTGATTAATGTGATTAGGCTAGGGCCGGCTAGACCTATTTACACTTTCAATTTCACTTTATAGGCCTACACTTTTAATGTTTCGTAGGCTAGGCTACGATGTCAAGTGATATTGTTGGTGAATAGGCTATCTAGTCAAGTAACTATTAGGCTCACATCGTCTATGATCTATGTCTATGATAATAATAAAATAGCCTATTTTATTTAACATACATAATACAGCTTAAATCTTAATAAGACTTAAAACACAACACATCATTTAAAAAAAGCTCGATCCTATATGAAACTTTATTAATACAGCGGCCATATTTAATTGTACACCATTACTCAAAGTAAACACAAATCACGTGCTTTTTGTCACGGGATTGCAAACGCCCTATAGGAGCCAAAAACTTTTTTTATGGGAAAATGGGAGGACACTATATATATCTAGTTATTTTCTTTAGCTTGGCTGATTGAAATATTCTATCTGAAAATTGGGTTCTTCTCTATAATATTAAAACTGTAACCGACTATTTTCCAGTGCCATCTTACAGATGTTCATTTCGTAAAGCCTTGTGTATTTGTAGCCCAGTTTACTATTTTAGAAACAAACAAAACAATTTCCATCAATGTTGTTGTCGTTGTGATTTTTGGCTTTTACATTTTTCTTTTTATTTGACAATGGCAAATGTAGATTTATATTCATCTAGCTACAATGTAGTCTACAATGGGCAACTTTTTTAATCAGCCGATTTTCAGATATTTTTGTCACAGGATAATGACCTGAGTTTCTAAACGTTATTTAGCTCAATATCAATAATCTGATATGGAGACTGATGTTGTGAGCTAAGGGACGACCAATCCCACATCTCAGTACAATAGAACTACACACGCCAGTAAACAGATAGTGACAAGAAGAAAATATTGCGAAGGTGGCAGCAGACTGGGATGGGAAGAATAAAACTCCCAGTCCCAGCTCAAAGATTGTCATTATCATCGGCGTCGTCAGGAGTGCAAGTTGTGTGTGTGGGAGGGGGTGATAAGGTAAACGTGTGTGTGCAATAGCTGGACTGCACTGGCTAATTCTGAGCACGTGCACAATTTCATTCCAGATGAAAAAATTACTTAATCAAACTATCAATATCTCCAACTGTTATCGGCCCTATTCTCATCTTATGATCCAACATTTTATCCAACAAAATTTGTACTAGGCCTATCTAATAATCACTAAAACTCAAGTCAATCTTAATAATGAAAGCACTGACACTGTTGCCGGATAATCAAACAATGATGCAGCATGTTCAAAGGCATCTCTAAGGTAAACCAAATTTATCAAAATTTTGAACAGCACAAAATGAGCGTAAACCATAGGTACAAGAATTAACCAGAAAACAAAATAGACACATATTTAAAGCACAAATGTCCATTTAAAAAATATGTTGCCTCTACACAACTGTGTGTAGAGTTGATAACGCATTGTGCCACACAACCTTACCCACTGAAAAAAAAAGGAATTTGTTTAAAAATATGATAATATTACTAGATCACAATGTACTGATATATCGCTTGGCGAAACTATGAGAATGTCAAAGAGGAGTGAGGAATGGAAGGGTGGGGGTGGGTGGACTGGTTTGACTTGGGAGCCCTTAAACCCAAAACGGTCTGGCAAACTTCATGGCCAGGTAACGGGATAACAATAATAATCGTCTCTTTTCGCCTGACTTACCAGTTGGCAGTTATCAACAGCCTCTTGCATTTTTCTGATAGTTTGATCATGTCCGTTACTTTAGCACAATCCATGAGTTCCAAGGATGTCATACACGTAAAGCGCACTTCCGACAAGAGCTGGAGTTCAAATTATAATAAAGCTTATGATTTTAAATATACATATATCCCAATTGTATTAATAAATGTTTTAAAATAATTATTTTGAGTAGGTGTAGCCTACTTTCTATGTTTATACAGCCAGGGTTATTCGGTTATAAGTTGAAAAGTATAGCTTACGTCGAGGGTGTAGTGTTGCTGAAATTTTAGATGGGGATTCAAGAACGCTTAAATACATCCTAATTAAAACTAAGGAAAATAATAGTCACAATTCTGTTCTTTAGTGTTATACAAGTTTAAGAGGAGGATTAAATACCGACTACTCTGTACAGTGTAGGAATAGCAGGGAAACAAATCACCGATATACAAGAGCATCGTAATACTAACACTAAGACTCCAGCTAAATTTTAGTGTGGACATACCTAGAACTGACGCAATAGCCTACATATATTTAGCAATATTGTCCTTTCTAACACGAACCAATCCGAGTTATTGATAAACTAATGAAACAAAAAGGTTAAATATAACCATATTATGTAATCCTTCCAGCCCAAGAGTTCTAAAATTTGAGCGTTTATACCGTTAATTAAAGAGATAAATATAGAAAACATACAAACTTAACTAGGCCGATACGTTACAATCGAGAGATACTATATTAATATTTATCTAGAAATAAATAAATAGTTTAGGATTTCACGACATAGACTATTTATAGCGTTTGCTAGTTGTTGTTTTTTTAATAAATAACGCACTTAAACAAATATAATATATCAGCCACAATGGAAGCCTTGGACCTGGGACGCCACTCTTGGTCGCCGCCGAAAAGCTATTTCAGACTCTCGGGAAATTTCTTTGTTAATCAGAAAAATTCTTTTAACAAAGCACTTGGTGTGATTGTCTTCCTTAATGTGTTAAAGGTCGTCCTCGCAGCTGAAACCATATCGCATCAACACCGTTTTTTTCCCCCTTTATATTGTTTTGTTAAGAAGGCCACCAATGGCAATTATTGATCATGTCAAGGTAGCCAAAAGAACATTAACTATAACATCACTATACTTAATGAAAAAGAAGTAGTTGCCAATCAAGCCTTCCACCATCTCCCCATAACAATAAACAAACAATAACAAAGAGAAAAAAACCATCCGACCTTGGCAAATAAAAGAACACTTTTATTTCGTGGATCACTGTAGGGAATGTATCACCCGAAATTCGAAATTGTTTAAAGGCCCTATACAAATTATGTCGTTGTCTTGTAGCTTGTTATGTCAAAATCCCATCGGCGTACCGTCACCATTTTGATGGATTATTTAAAACAATGTAGCCACTTGTTTCAGCTCTTACGAACCGAAATCTTGGATTCGATGCACCGAAAATGTAAACATAATAAACTTTGGTGAACGACGTCGAAGCAGTTTCGCTTTAACAACAACGCAAAGTTTTGTTGCCATCAAGATTTGACGATTTCGACAATGCATTATATTTTGTTGTTGCGTCTAACCCAGATGTTGTACGAATTTCTGGGCGTTTTCAAATCCAAAGTTTGCGCGAAGTTTATGTAAGTCCCCAAGTAGCATTCCCTGTTGTTATGTTTTTATAATGCGTACCGGTATTCAGTAAGAATGCGCTCGTTAGCCGATCCACGACTTATTTACTTATGCCTCTCGTCCCACCTGGGACATAGGGCGCCAACTAGAGTCCTCCAGGTATCCCGATCTTGTGCCAATTTTACCCCTGTGAAGCCATAATTTTTTGGCGTCAGTTTCCATATCACGCCTCCTGGTCTTTCTTGGCCGACCTCTTCCGCTTTTTCCCTGGGTTATTCCAAGTGAGCGGTTGCCGAGTGCAAGATCCACGACTACTATTGTAAAAATTACCTAATGGTCTTTCAATTGAAAGGACGATTTTTAACGAAAAAGTTGGACAATGCTGACGTATTTAATAAAAATGACGAGCTATTAAAATCACCATGTAACAAGAAATCCATAAAAACGAAGTTTTTATTATACTCCCTTTATTTGCAAACTAAGTTTACCATCATGTAATTAAATAATTGATTGACTACTGCAAATGAAACGTTCAGAAAAATATATGTGTCGCAAATCTCAAAGATATCTCCTTACTCCGTATGAATTGTTCTAAAAATAATCTTAGCGCATAATTTTTTTTTTCTAGATTTGCACCGAAAAACGATAAAAATTTGCCCAGCATTTTTAAAGTGAAACCAAAATTTTTCTTATACTTTCCTTTTAAGAAATGAATATTGTCATAAGTGTAGTATTATTAAGTTGTTTTAACTGAAAATTTGATAGAATGTATTTTTAGTCGCCACAAGTCTGCTGTCCAAATTTCAGCTCGATTGGACCACGGGAAGTGGTCGAAAAATCGAAGCCAATTCTTGCACGATGATTGCAACCATCCAGACAGACAGAAATTGCAACTTAAAATAAAGGGAGTAATAAAAAGGTTACATATTTTTTTTCTATTCTTATCAACTTTGTGCGGATTCACAGAGACGAAGCCATTTTCAGTGAGACTTTCTAATGTTTAATCCATATTTGTCGATTTCTAATTCTTTGTCATTACATTTTAATTCAAATAACAGCTAGATCTATATTTAATTAGTACATCATCTGTCTTCCACGAAGGAGTTTATTTGAATATTAATGCTCTTTGAACTGCAGACTTATTCAATAAAAAATGGATTAACAAAAGTGCCCATTAGCGTCATGTGAATATTGATTTAAAGGGCGTACAGTGGTGGAAAGGGCCCCGTATATCCTGTGGAAATATTTCATGCATCCCGCGTATCTAGCATACCTGTGGGAAGTGGTTTACTCTATTGGCGTAATCGTAGGCCACCCAGAAGAGGACAGCCCAGAAAACATCAAGCTCTGTGTTGACGCACAGGTTATCGCCGCTGATAATCTCAACGAAGTTTTCAAAGCTGAATATCTGAAGTCTTGTATCATCCATGACGCTCTTTCAAAACATAGAATTAATATTGAAAACATAATTCACATTGATAACATAGATTTCACTTTCACATTGAAAATATAGATGTAGAATTCACATTGAAAATATAGAATTCACATTGAAAATATAGAATTCACATTGAAAACATAGAATTTATATTGAAATCATAGAATTCACATTGAAAACATAGAATTCACATTGAAAACATAGAATTCACGTTGAAAACAGAATTCACATTGAATCAATGAATTCACATTAAAAACATATAATCCACATTAAAACATAGAATCCACATTGAAAAAAAACATATAATTCACATTGAAACATAGAATTCACATTTAAAACATAGAATTCACATTGAAAACATAGAATTTATATTGAAATCATAGAATTCACATTAAAAACATAGAATCCACATTAAAACACAGAATCCACATTGAAAAAAACGCACAGAATTCACATTGAAACATAGAATTCACATTAAAAACATAGAATCCACATTGAAAACATAGAATTCACATTGAAAACATATAGCCAAGTGGAATTAATCAATTATATGCATAATATTCATTTATTTAAAACATCAATACAAGTAACTGCTTGGGTTTTTAATGTAGCTTTTAATTACAAAATATATTTGCACGACAATAAAAGTTGAAATAAAAACTTTAGATACGAAATGTATTTTGGAGGCGACACCTTTACAGGATGTACAATGAAGTTTAATCTCCATTGCCACACTCATAAACTGCACCACCTGCCAGACAAATTCACTTCATTATAATGTTGGAGTCCTACGGCTTGATTTAGTGAAATATCTTTCCAAATTTGAAAAGTTGAGTTGTTCATTCTGTAGGATACATTCGGATACTTTTCTCTCCCCCCCAACTTTCCGAAACCAGCAATGTATTTTTAAATTAACATTTCGTTCTTTAAATCGAGCGAATATTTTAGGATTGTTTCGTTGTTTTTTTTTGGTTCCTTTGCTCGTTTTTATTTTGGCAGCGAGACTCTATCACGTGATTACTTGAGCTGCATTATATCTTTATTTTTAGCACAGCCAGCTAAATTGAGTCACACTTTCTCTCCCAATCACATTATATCAACTGATTTATTTTACCATAGTCAGTAAAGTACCCGTCGGACCAAATTGATCCATAGGGCCGGTAAAGCAGCGTTCATCAGTTTCTTTGGTGCCGCACGGCCACCGTGCCTCTGCTACATGAAAATAAAATGACTCTAGATCTATTACCTTGAAATTGGACTTGACAACTTCAACTGCCATAGGCATAGCGTCTTCATCTGTGTTATTTACCAATATTTTTATTGCCTGCGTTAGAATGTAATTAAATTATTCAAGAACTTTCGATTGAGTTAAGACAAAAATATCAATTAGTATAATCTTCAGGCCTAACCGGAATATAGCCTCAGACATTCAACCCGGCCCAATATCCATTTGTTTTTGTTTTTTCTGCTGTTCTTTTTGGGCACAATTGGCCTCGGCAAAAAATATCCGCTCAAATACCTAAAGTAAAAACTCTGTCATCTGTTTGTAATTCTTGTTTGTGATGTTTTAAAATTTTATATGTAGTTAATTTAAATTGTGGACTCTTTCCTCGGTCCTAACGGAGTCTCCACAATAACATGAAGAAGAAGAAGAAAATACAAAAAAAAAGGTATATTATCAAGATCATAAGGACTTGCCCATGATAGCTAAACTCTGAAGTTACCGCTACTACTAGGATCGTTCCCGGATTCGGCAAAAATCGTACGTCTAAATACCCGGATTTGGTACTTGGTGGAAATCATCTATTTGGTTAGGTCCTATATAATTAATTGAACTATTTTCCATCAACTTAACATCCCAATCTCTTAAGCTCCTTTCAACGACATACAATTTAATTTCCATGACTGTAACATTTATTATCTTATATAGGGCCCATTTATTTTACTATTTTTGTTGTTTTTTTTATTTTTTATCCTTGATTTACGTATTCTAACTAACTGCTATCAGCTTTCTAATAACAATGAGTCTCACTTTTTTTTCAGGACAGGGATGTGAATGAGTCCATTTGACTCAAGTGGGAATAGCAGGCCAAGATGAAGATAGTCGATAAGGATGAAAAGACTAAAGAGATTTAACCCTCTCTAGGGTAAGCTTCCCAGTTTATTTTCTTCAGACGGTTTCTAAATAAATCCACAGTTACAAAAAATAAATAAATGGTATTATCTCGTAGAGCTAAAAAAAAAAGGGGGGGGGGAGCAAAGGATATCCTCGAAACGAGTTAAAACATAAATGAATATGCATCTCTAAAGCAAATAATAATAATAAAAAATACACATGTCCCTATTCATGACACCCACAAGGCTCAAACTGGCTTGGTAGTCACTTTCAGACATTATTATCGAATGAATAAATTACAATGCATGGTTACTGAATTGGCAGAAATATATCAACTGAACTATGTGGCCCAATATTAAAATTCCTTTGACGTATTGAATTTAAACCAGTTGAAAAAAAATCTAAATATCAACATCACCCAAATAAAGACCGATTTGATCCATATGACAGAAGAAGCATCGTTTTAATTTTGCTTGGCACGGTGTAATAGGTGATTGTTTGGCCAGCAAAACGCCTCAGCGCCTTTACTTCTCAACTAATCAGAACTTGGTAGACCAACTGATACCCTTCAAACCCTGAGAGAAAAAAATATTTTAGGAGGGTTCGAGCCCTGGATCTTCAGTGTCCTAGTCAACTGACCTGCCGCTAGACCACCATGCACAATAACAAAGTTAAGGACCTGCCGCTAGACCACCATGCACAATAACAAAGTTAAGGACCTGCCGCTAGACCACCATGCACAATAACAAAGTTAAGGACCTGCCGCTAGACCACCATGCACAATAACAAAGTTAAGGACCTGCCGCTAGACCACCATGCACAATAACAAAGTTAAGGACCTGCCGCTAGACCACCATGCACAATAACAAAGTTAAGGACCTGCCGCTAGACCACCATGCACAATAACAAAGTTAAGGACCTGCCGCTAGACCACCATGCACAATAACAAAGTTAAGGACCTGCCGCTAGACCGCCATGCACAATAACAAAGTTAAGGACCTGCCGCTAGACCACCATGCACAATAACAAAGTTAAGGACCTGCCGCTAGACCACCATGCACAATAACAAAGTTAAGGACCTGCCGCTAGACCACCATGCACAATAACAAAGTTAAGGACCTGCCGCTAGACCACCATGCACAATAACAAAGTTAAGGACCTGCCGCTAGACCGCCATGCACAATAACAAAGTTAAGGACCTGCCGCTAGACCGCCATGCACAATAACAAAGTTAAGGACCTGCCGCTAGACCACCATGCACAATAACAAAGTTAAGGACCTGCCGCTAGACCACCATGCACAATAACAAAGTTAAGGACCTGCCGCTAGACCGCCATGCACAATAAAAAAGTTAAGGACCTGCCGCTAGACCACCATGCACAATAACAAAGTTAAGGACCTGCCGCTAGACCACCATGCACAATAACAAAGTTAAGGACCTGCCGCTAGACCACCATGCACAATAACAAAGTTAAGGACCTGCCGCTAGACCACCATGCACAATAACAAAGTTAAGGACCTGCCGCTAGACCACCATGCACAATAACAAAGTTAAGGACCTGCCACTAGACCACCATGCACAATAACAAAGTTAAGGACCTGCCGCTAGACCACCATGCACAATAACAAAGTTAAGGACCTGCCGCTAGACCACCATGCACAATAACAAAGTTAAGGACCTGCCGCTAGACCACCATGCACAATAACAAAGTTAAGGTTAAACGGTCGCAGCCCCCCCCCCCAAAAAAAAACAACTTTATTTGTTTGCTAATCGCCTACAGCGATTTCCAAAACAGGAGTCTCCCCCCCCCCCCCGCCACTCTTCCAACACAAGACTGCTGAAAGCATTGATATAAATATTCAAAAAAATAAATAAATTACCTCTTCTAAGTTCATTGCTCCAGTTTCTGCCATAAATATCATCAGTTTGGCCTTCAAGCTTTTGGCCTTCAAAATGTTTGCCAGTCTTCGAAGCGCGTATAAATTGGACAAATTAACCTGTAATGATACATATACATACATACATAAATTACATATTAATCTCGTGAATATTACACATTAGATACGCTTCATTATCAACCTCTCAATTTCAGGGCTAAGGAGAGGGTCGGTACATTGCTCTGGGGCCAATGAAGTTATAAGGCGGCCATTAATGTACAGTACACGTAAAAAAACAACAACACATTTAGCCCCATCTTTGAACTTTAAAAGTGGCCTATTTCAGCCTAGCTCCTGCATATCATATTCCACTCGGCGGCCATGCTCAAATTTATCAATTGGTTAGTATTGTTTATATCAAGAGATATTATTATTTTACAAATAAAATACTAGAGAAGGGTTTTATGAACATCAAACAATTATAGCCTATTTAATATTAAGTCTATTATCAATTTTTTGTCCATTTTCAAATTATTCACCTTTTTAAATAATCTATGTCTCTTATTTACTCTGACTATTTGGCCCACTCTTTAATCAAAACAGTACACAGAGACCCTGGTCTCAATGGCACACATAATTAATATATTTTTTTTTTGTTTTAAATATAAAGAATCTGAAGATATTCCGATTTTTCAAATAAGCTCTAAATGAGTATGGGATGTATGTGCCAACAATCCAAATATGCATGCTGAATTATAGGTTATTAAACATTATTATTCACTTGTGTTGGTAATTACTCATTAGTATGCGTTCGAGTTAATAAAATCAGTAAACTAACTACATTAGCTAAACCTTTTTTTTTTTATTTTTTAAAGCTCTCGACAATTCTCACACAACTGGGAATAGAAATGTGATTCCAACACCGACTTTGGGAATGGGGGAAGTGGTGGTGAGCAGAAATAATTTTCAAAGAGGGGTCTGTGAGCCGAAAATGGTTTGGGAACCTTTGCTGTAGCCCATTTCAGCCATCACAAACCATCGACCAATTACGCTAACGTCACGATTGGTGGATATTTTGTGCTCAAGAGACTTATGAATGCATTACTTACAAATACGTCACCGGTGTAAATGAAGTGCAGGAACCTCTTGAAAATCTCCGGATCAATATGCTTCAGAGTGATATCCGTCACTGCGTACGGGGGGATGTCATTCTCGAGGAGGATTGTTGCGAAAAACTCTGAGTGAGTACACAGGACACATCTGTGAGCATAAAAGCTCTGAATTCAAATGGAAAAAACTTCTTAGTTCAATTTTAACATAGAAACCAATCCAGTTATATTTTCACATAGAAACCAATCCAGTTATATTTTCACATAGAAACCAATCCAGTTATATTTTCACATTTTCTCTCTACCGCCCTTTTCTTTCTTAAAATCTTTCTTTCTATATTTCTTTCTATATTTCTTTCTATATTTCTTTCTATATTTCTTTCTATATTTCTTTCTATATTTCTTTCTATATTTCTTTGTTTCTATCTTCCTATCTATCTTTCATTATATCTTTCATTCCAGCTTTCTTCCCTTTTTCTTTTCTTTCCCGTTATTTCTTCTTTTCTTTCTATCTTTCTATCTTTCCATCTGTCATTCTATCTTTTTTCCTTTTTTTCATTTATTTTTTTCTTCTTACTTTATTCATTTTTTTTTTATTCATTTGTGTTTTTTTTTGTCTTTCTATGTATCTTTAATCTTTCTCTCTTTATTCTGTCTCTCTCTCTCTTGATTTCGCTATCGCTATCTTTTCTGATTCTATCACATTCTCTCTTCGCTATCTTGTTTACCCTAATATTAACTTTGTGCTCAACATAACCCCCCCCCCCCCTTCCCTTCCCACTGAAAACAAGACGACATAGAGTAATTTGGTTGTCCATTAGTCATGTCAGTGATACATTTTGTTTGAGCTATTAAAGGTATGAATAAACCAGCATATAAGATTATTTTTTTTAAATTAGATGAGTGCTTTGTCAGAGGTACTTAGAGCTGAGCACCAAGAGTTTATCTCAGGGATATCAGCAGTGGATGCGAGAACAACAAAAACAAAGAAGTTTTACCAAAGACTATAATAAGATGGAGCGCTTGCTATATTTTTTAGAGCTGAAATGTTAGTTTGCGCATGTGCGACCTTCAATACGTCCTCAAGTTTTCCGGTGAACATCAAAGACTATAATGAGCTGGACCGCTGGCTCCATTTTTAGAGCTTAACACTTGTTTTTTCACTGCGCACACTATCTTTAATGACTCCTAAACTTTTCAAAGACTTCCGCTGTATGCACCTTTCGAGTTTAATCTTAATTTTCCATTGAGAAAATCTTAGTGATTTACTAGACCGGAAGTCTAGAGGACTTAGAGCGATCGGAAATTCCGAAAAGAAGATATTCGAGTCATCAAATATCAGAAATATTAAACCAAGCGGTCCATCTTATTGTAGTCTTTAGTTTTACTCTATCTTTAATGTGGATCAGAACATCCACGAGCTTTCGTGCCGCGTAGAGGGAGTGCAGGCTTTCTCCGTTCATAGCATAGTGGTGGATTCGCTCCATGCTGTAGGTGGAAAACTGTCGAACAGCACTGACGGCTGTCTGCTGGTTCAGAAACTTTAGAGCCGGACCGATGGGAAACTGAAATAATTTTAGAACAACGTTTGAACTCCACGTGCTGATTAGTCTACAACGGGGTCTAGCAGGAGCAGAGCCGGGATTTTTTTTCAAGGATTGGAGCCAATTGGGCTGATCTTTCTCGTGACAAGCATTTACCAAAAGTGTCGCGAACTTGAATTCACATTTTTTTTTAATATTCACATTTATTTTCCCTTAACGTCAGGGGAAAGGTGCTAAGTTCACTTTCCCTCTTCCGTGGCTTTGGCTCCTGGATTCTTGTTTTGATATTAACATAATAGAATTGAAAATAGGCAAAACCTACAATACGTGTTTGAATGAAACATAGACCTAATTATCGCTAATTGTATGGTAATTGCAAATGCTAATAACCTATGACTATCCATCCATCCATATGGCGCTACATCCCATGTATGGCTTTGGCCTGCTGTACCACCTCCTTCCATTCGGGGCCTATCCCTGGCTTTCCTCCGCCATGCCCGCACACCAAGTGTTTGCAGATCCGACACTATAGCTTCGAGCCATCTTTATATTCTATGTCGCAATTCAGAAATCACGTCCGTGTTCAGGCCTATGATCACTGAGACTTATATTCTTTAAATAATTTATGTCAGCCTTTCCCAAACTTAAGTTATTCGTGGTGCGGGCGTTTGTATATAAACCCACTTTTACTGCGTGACCCCCTAGTAAGTCTACGTTTAAATATTTACCCAGTTAGGTGCCCCTGACTTGTCCAGAAGATACACGTGAGCCTTAACCATGGGGAACGACCAGTCCGGGTCATCGTGATATTCCGCCCAACTTTCAGCATTTTGTATGCTGACTCTTGCCTTTCTGAACATGGCTCTGAGTTTGGTAGGAATAACTTGAAAAAAATAAAGTTTTTTTTAATAGATCATTTGTCCATTGAATGACATGTTTATTTTTCTGAATACCTTCTCCTTTCATTCTCTTTTTCAATCTTTCTATTAACTTTTTTTACAGGCACGATCTACCTGTACAAAAACAATCATACTTTACACATTTTCGAGAACATAAAAACAACAACAAACAATAACACATAATTAAATAAATAAATGAAAAAAAAAATGTCTAGATACAAATAAATACCAACTAACTAAAATCTATAAGGTTTTCTATCGTCTAATTTATGCAGATTTGTTGAACAACAAAAAAAAGTTGTAGAAAAGTTGACAGCACTTTATTAGCAACTAAACCAATGTAAAATATAAGTAATATGAAACACTCTGATAAAGCCATATTGAAAAGATAATATTGAAAACAGTAAACTTACATGCTTGATACCAAGGCACTGTCGAAGACATTACATTGATACAAAGTTAAGGCTTAACCAAACTACATTATAACATTTTCAACATAATAAACATAAAGACTATTAAGAACAATATGTACAGTTTTATCCTTCTCGGTATGTTAAAGAGTATGTTAATCTTTATTTCTTTTTCCAAGTGATTAATGTATCTGGCGTTACTAAAAAATGATTTTGTTTTGCCAACTAGAAATTTGTATGTTTCATTTAGCACCCTTGTTTTGCTTAGTTGTCAAGCTAACTGGGGAACATCACGATCTAACATACACCCACGCACGCTTACATCCACACATCAACTTACACACATTTATACCATTACATCAACTTACAAACACCCTTATATCAACTCACTGAATTACATACCCTTACATCAACTCACTCACATGCATCGGTATATTAACTCACTCAATTAATACCCTTACAACAACTCACTCACATGCATCGGTATATTAACTCACTCAATTAATACCCTTACATCAACTCACTCACATGCATCGGTATATTAACTCACTCAATTAATACCCTTACATCAATTCACTCACATGCATCCATATATTAACTCACTCAATTAATACCCTTACATCAACTCACTCACATGCATCGGTATATTAACTCACTCAATTAATACCCTTACATCAATTCACTCACATGCATCCATATATTAACTCACTCAATTAATACCCTTACATCAACTCACTCACATGCATCGGTATATTAACTCACTCAATTAATACCCATACATCAACTCACTCACATGCATCCATATATTAACTCACTAAATTAATACCCTTACATCAACTCACTCACATACACACCCCTAAATCCACACATCAACTCTCTCATACACAAACTGTCAAATCAATCGCCAAAATTATATGCCTCCACACATGTTCACAAATTCAATCACATACTCAACTACACATTTACACATCCACATACAAAATAATTCACACACACGCCTACTGGCCTCCCCCCCCCCCGACACACACACATATAGCAATTAACTTAAATACACATCAACACATGTAAACGTTCACACACCAACTCGCTCACCCCGCCCCCTTTGCACGTTTAGGAGAATGGCTTTGTTCATTTACTATTAACCCTTACAGTCCCGGGCGCGTATAGAGCGGAACTGAAGGCAGCATAGATAGAAGTAGGTCAGTACGGGAAGGGTTAACTATTTAATAAGTTTACAGAAGAAAAAACACAACTAATTAAATATACAGGAACATCCTGTCGTCCCTTAGATGAACTTACAATGTTCATTTATCGAGTCCTCACTATGTAGAGAACTGGACCTTTTTTCATAGTCTGAAGAATAAAACATCAATACAAGCAATTTTATAGCAATACATTATACATTATCATTCGAGGATAAAAAAACAAGCAAACATGTAATTTTTAAAATGTACATGTAATATGTAAAATAACACAGTCCTAGACTGCTAAAATACGGTAGGTTTTTTTTTGTGGAGTTTTCAGTAACAAAAAAAAGAACATTTGTTTTTAAGACAACGCCAACAATCAAATATGTTTATTTGTGCTGATTTTTCAGGTAAGTGTAAACATCTTCATCAGACCAATTAGATCCACAGGGCCAGGGAAGCACCGTTCACAAGTTTATTTGGCCATTATCTACTAGGGGGATTATATGACCAACACAATCCCCGCAAACGTCTTTACTTTATCCAAAAAACGTCGTGTACCCCATACGAGCTTGGTAGACTCAGGGACAGCCACCAGGGAAAAATTTCGTGTACGCGTGTCTCTTGTATGCGTAATGTGTTTATAGGTTGTGTTTGTAGAATGTAGACAGCTAGAAAAGTTAGTAAAGCAACACTACCTTCTTCGTACTTGCTCGGTGAATCCGTGGATAACAGAAGACTATCCATCATGGATTTATAACCCTCTTCCTTACTTTTCGTTTCATTCTCGTCGGCCTCTTTGCTTTTCGTTTCATTCTTGTCGGCCTCTTTGCTTTTCGTCTCATTCTTGTCGGCCTCTTTGCTTTTCGTCTCATTCTTGTCGGCCTCTTTGCTTTTCGTCTCATTCTTGTCGGCCTCTTTGCTTTTCGTTTCATTCTTGTCGCCCATATCTGTCAGTTACCTGCAAAATTAGACCTTTAGACCTGCACTGGTACTGTATTTGGTTTTACACCAACTTTTGACGATTGAAACAAGTTTTATTTTTGGGTGTCTCTCGACTCTTTAAAAGTCCGTGACATACTTTCGGATTTTTTTTCGAAAATCCTTAAAGCTGTTACAAATCTGGAAAGCTTATCTTTGAATTCCCCACATTGTAGAACTTTTTGTCAACTTGAACAAATCTTTTTTTTTTTTTTTTTGGGGGGGGGGGGGGGGGGTGAATATTTCGCGTGCCATAAAAAAATCGCTCTTCGTGCCAGGTTTGACATGCATTACGTAGGTTGCTGATCTCTGACGAGGACTATAAACGTTCAACTTTTAAACGGTTGCTAATTATTGAAACTGTGGCCAGTGAATAATTCGTAATTATTTCGACAACTCCTTCTTCTTCTTTCTCAACAGTGGCGTAGCTAGGGGGGGGGGCAGGGGGGGGGACATATATACCCGGGCGCTGGGGGGGGGGGGGCGCCAAAATGAGTATTAAAACTAATTATTTATATAAGCTTCATTTATTATTATTATTAATTCTCACCCACATAAATCTGTCGACTGGTCTGTTGAAGCTGACAAGAAACCCAAATAGATTGTTGTTTGATTTCAGCTGTTCAAATCTCGGCTTCAAGGACTGAATTGCAATGTCCACAATTCAGTTGAAGCAATTTATCCTGTAGTCATCTTCAGCATTTCCAGGTGTGACGTTTTCCACATATTTATCATACTGCCTTTTCCTTTGACGTTTGGCTGGAAAGATTGCAATAACTTCCGTGTTTTCAGCCAATTCCTTTGCTGTTCCAAGAATCTGAACAAGCCCATCAACTCTCTGTTTACTTAGCCAAATCATGAAGTTGTACGAATCCATTGCAGTGCTCAAATCTACTGTTTCACCGTGCAGTTCTTTACTCACAAAATCGACTTGGAAGAGCACGCTGTACCATAACACAAGTGACACTAAGAATTAGTCCATGTTTCATACAGTGTTTTTGCATCACTTTTAACTATCGCATCACTAGCCTATTCAGCTAATTCATCGAGTGCGTCACAAATGTCATTTTTGTCCGAGAAGGGGAGCAGACTTTGTGTCATGTCCCCGGGCGCAGATGACCCTAGCTACGCCACTGTTTCTCAAAATGATTTTGTGGAGATCAACAGAGACACAAGTGCCACAACTAGCTAAGAAAAGCAACATTATGTTGAACCCTTTGTTTTTTAAATTTGCAAGACATGACTCGAACTACGGGTGTACATCTAGATCTAGTTAGGGCGCAACAATCAAATGTAGTGTTGAAGCATTTGTAAATTAAGTGACAAGAAGATACATGTTCGTTGCTTTTAGTGCTATTCCTTCTTTACTCTAAATTGACTAATGCCACAATGGTTGCGTTCAAAATGTTGAGTTACTTTAAAAACCGAGGATCATAAAAAAAAATAGGGCCCCTACAGATGCATCACTATTGAAATAAATAGGTTTGGACTATGAGAAGTATATATATTTGCCATTGTTATGAGAATTAATTTATAAAGCTAATGAAGAGAACTCATTAACCTGTGAAAAAAAAACTACACTGGCTATCTAGACACTTAGGATAAAATTCAAAGTTCTGACTATGCTCTATAAAAGCCTTCATGGTCAATCTCCCCAGTACATGAGATCCATGGTCGAGCTACACACATCAGAGAAAAGAGGACTGTGTTCAAACAAAATCCATCTAAAGCTCAAGGTACCAAGCGTAAA
This sequence comes from Anisus vortex, assembly GCA_949126835.1. NCBI lineage: Eukaryota > Metazoa > Mollusca > Gastropoda > Planorbidae > Anisus > Anisus vortex. The sequence goes on along the minus strand of OX421492.1, from coordinate 21,441,720 downwards.
AAAAGCAACATTTGCAGCTCGCTTATACAGCGTCGTTGCACCTCTGTGATGGAATGTACTTCCAAACACAATTAATCAAGCCAACAATATTGACATTTTTAAAGCAAAATTAATAACACACTTTTTCGATTTATTTTAATAACACATATGGTAAATGTAAAACGCATTCGAAAACTTTGTTATGAATAGCGCTATATAAATATGTAATTTGTAATTTGTAAATGCGTTTATTCTTGCATTTGAGATACAAAAAGTGTTTTTATCTGCATGTTTATCTAAACATATCTAAACAGTTGTATTTTTAAATTAGAATTTAATAATTTATGTATTAGTACTATTTTGCACTTTCCATTTTTTCCTCTAGTGTTTCAAGGTTTAGTGATTAAACAATAAATTGGTAGCCTATTATTATACCCTTTTCCGCGTCGCTATCTTTAGTAACTATCATACCACTATTATAATTGCTTTACCTTGTTTGGTATCAGTCACAAATCAACTTGCCCAGCAGTTTGAGCTCGATCTATCAGTTCAAGGACCGCTAAGAAAGATATATATTGTTTTCAAATGTTATGTAGTCTCCCCTTGAAAGGTCTATTTCATTTCAATGCTTCTTGGTGCGACATCGAATTATTAAACTATATTTCGTTTCAGTAAGATTAAATTTTTTTTTACGAAAAGAGTTTTCATTAAGTGAACTATTTAGATAAACGCGATATTTAAACGAAGTGAATATTCAATTATAGTGTTTTTGAGATACATTTCTTGTTGGCTTTTTATTATTTAAAGACCAAGTGAAGAGGTTTTTCTCAAAGGAACGAGATTTGGAATAGCCTCATACGGCAGTGACGTATCACAAGGGAAATAAATAAATAAAAATAGACGCTATAAATCTATATTTAACCATTTTGTTAAAAATAAGAACCGGGAAAAGATTCAAAACATGTGGCAATAGATTCAAAACACGTGACAATATTCAATTTTCCTAGTCGGAATCCTTTATGTTACGTCACTTTCCTATATTGCCGGAAATAAAAACATCTCAAATGGCTACGAGATTTGGAGTAATCATCCGAAAAACACACACATTTAAGTGCAAATATTGAACTAATTACTTAAAATGTATCTTTGATATTTTGTATAAATGTTTTTTTTAACATTCAGATACTGAATACACTATTTACTATCAAAATCAAATGTTAACTCAATTTTGATAAAAAGCTCTTCACTTGGTCTTTAAAGTTGTTGTTTAGGAGAATTCGAAATTTCAGACAGTTTATTAGGAAGGCTGGAAAAGTATAGGAATAAAATTATTAATGTTGTACTATTCACCTAAAAAAAGGGCGCTTTTACCATAAACTATAATATACATGGACCGCTTGCTTTAGTTTTTTATGCTATTATCTTCTTTTTTTTTGCAATTCCCGATTCTAAATAACGTAATACAAGTTCCGTCTTATAAAAATCGCATTTTTTTCGACTTTAAATGAATACTTGTAGGCTTATTAAAGACCAAGTGAAGAGCTTTTTATCAAAATTGAGTTAACATTTGATTTTGATAGTAAATAGTGTATTCAGTATCTGAATGTTAAGAAAAAACATTTATACAAAATATCAAAGATAAATTTTAAGTAATTAGTTCAATATTTGCAATTAAATGTGTGTGTCTTTAATCCTATTATCATGGACTATAATAAGATGGACCGCCTGCTCTGTTTTTAGAGCTTATGTTCTTTTTCCGTGCGCACACAACACTGACCTATAAATGTTTCCGCTCTGTACAACTTTCGATTTTAATTTTTCATTGAGTAAATCATAGCGATTAAATAAAACGGAACTTGTATATCAATAACTTTATTTCCTGTATAGCAATGACTATTTAGAATCGGGAATTCCGAAAATCAGTGTTTCAAGTCATCATATAGCAGAAATACTAAAGCAAGCGGTCCATGTATATTATAGTCTATGCTTTTACTAATCGCCATCTTTAACCTCCTCTTTCCGTTTTTCCCCCTTCACAGGAATTAGCAATACGAATCTACTATAGTATTGTAAATGATTTATGTTTAACTCTTACCAGCTGAAGATCTCTCAATTTCAATTAGCATTCAATTTCCTTAATACTGAACAATTTGGTTATAATATTTCGTTACATTGTTTTAGTCATATTTTTTTGTTAAGCTAGATCTAATGTAAAGATTTTAGTTTCAATGATAATGATGGCCTAGTTATTAGTAGGGTGCTGGGTGCCCAGTTATAAGGTATCGGTCAGATTTCCAAATTTTGTTTATCTGCAGCATTCCCTCAGTATGTTACCAACCATGATGTTCTTTGCAAACTAAAAGAGGTTGAGCATTGTGTCGGTCACACTATCCCAAATATGTAGTTAGGACTGTCTCGTGTCAGGCGGCACCTTAATGTACACAAAGGGAAAGGGGAATAAGCAGCGAAAAAAAATAAAAATACAATTTGAAAATGTAAGAATTTTCAAGACTTGCACCAGCACCATACCGAGAAAATCTACCTTATGGTTTACTCCACAGCGACCACAGTAACAATTGTGGTTCATTAACTCTATGGAATAATATAGCTTCTCGCTTTACATTAAACTCTACGAGATCAACCAAACAAGCCACATAACTATAAAGCATAACTTTAGGCTAATGCAATTCTTTTGATAGAAAAAAAAAATGCCGTAATTTGGGAGCATGGCGCTTGGAGCGAGGTTCGAAATAGGTAGGCTACACATTTATAGTACCATGTTTCGTTTATTATACATCTAAATATACTTTTCAATTAAGGATAGCAATAAGAGGCGCAAGTGTCATTTTGGCGCCTGTACAAATTTTGGCGCATTAGGGCTGGCACTACTTCCTAAATCCACCATCCTAGGTCACTTTACTGTCCGTAAACAAACATTCAAAATGAGGTCAACAAAGACAATACTGTTTTGTGTTAATTTCATCACACGTTCGCAATTTTATAATTCAGAACTTTATTTTTACAAGAAAGCATTACATTGACATCAACATAAAGAGATTGTAATGACAAGATTGTATAGTACAAATACAGATTGTAATGACATGATTGTATGATACAGATATAGATTGTAATGATATGATTGTCTGGCACAAATAGAGATTGTAATAGCCTAATATGACTGTAAGATGCAAATAGAGATTGTAATGATATGATTATATGGTGCAAATAGAGATTGTAATAATATGATTGTATAGTGTAAATAGTGATTGTAATGATATGATTATATGGAACAAATAGAGATTGTAATGATATGATTGTTAATTATATGGTACAATTAGAGATTGTAATACTATGATTGTATGGCACAAATAGAGATTGTAATGACTGAATATGCCAAACTTAATAGCATGGATACAAGCGCTATATAAATAACCATTAACATGATGATATGGTACAAACATATTGAATGTAGCACTGTTATCCCAACACAAAAAGAAAAGTATTTATAACAATATTCAGTAAACCTCAGCCCCTCCAATAAATTCAGCTGATGAAGACTTTAACATGAAAAATAAATAATTTTCAAAGGCAGAATTGGGAAAAATAAAAAATCCGAGTAGAGATACTAAAACTATATACAGTTTAACCAGCCAGTTAGATTCTGTATACAAAGAGATAAATAGGCCTAAATGCATTTCTCTTCACCTTCACCAAGAATTTGTTAAAGTGTTTTCTATAACAACGTCCGAAAAAGCTAAATATAGTATATGTATTTATATATGAATATACTTTAAAAATAAAGGATTACTGTTTCAAACTTACTTTACCTACAAAACAAAAGCAACGATAGATTTCTTTGGGCTTTTATTATATAGATGTATCAATTAAAGGCTTATGTTGTAGACCAAACCAATAGTACGGGTGATAAGAAACGGCTAATGTGTCGTTTATGTGGACAGTGAAGCGATGGAAAGTAAAAAAAAAAAGAAAATTAGCACTTATACGATTATTCGAACTCTTCATACTTAAATATTTTTTTTGAGATACCAACTCAACCATTTGCTCACATACTCACTCACTCAATCACTCGTTCGCTCACTCAGTCACTTACTACCTCATCCACGCCAATACTCATTCACTCTTTAACTTATTAGCTCAACCTGGTACTCATTCATTCACTCTCAAATCGATCATAAACTTGATTGTTTCATAACACCAAGACCAACTCTACTCAACCGAGAGAACATTTTAAACAACGCATAAAACAACACTACGGATTTAAAATTCAAAAAATTAGTTTTCCCATGTGAATGTTTTAAACAAATAATAATTTTATTCGTGTCCCCTTTTGTCCAATTCGCTGAATACCGTTTCAAGACTTGCTGATTCCAATCTTATTTATCATTATTATATTGCAACTCACTTAATAAAAAGTTTTATCTTCCAGTTAGAGGTTGAAAAAAAACTAACAACAGAAAACAAAACAAATTCAAAATGGTTCACAAGGGAGCACTTGGCCTTTATAACGATACATCATAGGTTTTGGAATCAGTTTACATACAAAGGGACCCATTGACACGACTAGTTGGTTGGTGGTATACACGAATTTTAGGTGGTCAACCTTTTTCCAAGATGTACCTAATTCATGTCGTTTTTGGAACCCCACATGATTGCTAAATGTAGGTTATTGAAAGATACTTCACCAAAAAACAATCAGGTATATCGACGAGTACTTGGAAAACTGTCAACATTTTCTTAGACGTTTCATAAGAAATTTTACCAGCTCTGTGTAGGCCATGAAAACCAGCAGTGATTGGTTTAAAATGAGCCTCCATGACCTTATCTGCCATCTTTGTAATAGCAATGGACGGTCACTTGGAGAACCACTGCAAACAAGCCTAGAGGCCTAGATAACTTCCCAACTAGAAGACTGCGACTTATCAGATGATGTAGTTCTCCTCTATCATTACCAATAAGATATCCGAGACAAAAAAAAGTTTAGTACAAATAGTCCAAAAAGACCAATTACGGACAGACTAAAAAGTAAAAACTAAGAGCTCTCATTTTTGCTTCAGAGTGGCTTTCTAGAAGAGATAAATAATTTTAAATATTTTGATAGCCATACGCTTTTTCATCCAATGGTTGCATTGAAATGGAAATCCCCACCAGAATAGATATGGCAGCACTGACCTTCAACAAACTCGGCAAGAACTGGAAATAATCCTCACTGCAGCTTGGGACAAAACTGAAACTTTACAAGTCAGAACTACGTTCAGTCCTTCTCTATGCTGCAGAGACACGGAAGACTGGCACAAAAGTTGAAAGCCGCCTTTTGGGTTTTGAAGGGAATTGACCCTGGCTGATTTTAAAGATCTACTAGGAAGACCACATCCCCAACAACGAAGTTAGAAATAAAACATGTATGATCAACATCTTATTAAAGGTAATAAGATAGAAATGACTAGGCAATGCGCTTCAAATGGACAGCAAGAGGCTCCATAGCAAAGCCCTGAAATAGAAACCGAAACTAAAAATGAAAGAGAGGAAGACCACTGGAAAGCTGGAGAAAAACCATGGAAGAAGAAGAGTTGGCCATTATTAAAACCTGGCATGACGTCTCATGGCTCATCCAGCACAGAGAGGCATCGCGGAATTCGGTAACTGCATATATATTCTCTGCAGGGATCTTTAAAGAAAAATAGAAAAATATGTTTTAGAAAATGTCTCAAAAGGCAATACTTGAATTGATCATCGCACAAAATAAATACTTAAAATGAAAACGCGACAATTAAATGCAGTATCAGATGAAAATAATTACTCTTTATTTTGTATAAAGATATTAGCAAAAGAAAGAATTGCATGTATTTAATTATATTTTGGTTGAGGATAAAAAAAAGAATCCAACTCATACATCTATAGAAGCAGCTTGAGGATGGGAAAAAAGAACACAACTTTTGTTTAGCGATGCTTTAGAATGGGAAAGTTGAAATAGATTGATTGGTAATTGATTTTGATAATATAGAACGCATATAATGCCCAAAATGCAACCAGAAAGAGAGAGAGAGAGAGAGAGAGAAAGAGAGAGAAAGAGAGAGAGAGAGAGAGAGAGATTGTATGGCTGGTCCTGCGGTTAGTTCCCCGGAGTGATAACAAAACGGCTTGGGTTCTAGTCCTACCGCTGACCAATGCCTGCCGCCTTGCAGGAGTTTTGGGGCCTAGGGGACGTAATATTCTTCCATCTAGAGGGAACGTCTGTAAACTTATAAGTCATGGTTTTGTCCTTGCATAAGACGAATGAAAAGTGTTATTATCTCTAGAGCTATAGTATAGGCCTACCGTATTTTTTAAATCAAATTTATTCGATGAATTGAAAGTTATCTACGTTAAATTTGAATGTATATTTAAAACACGTACAACATGTCAACTAATTTGATTTTAGAACTTCCTATATGTAAGGGCTTATATTGATTTAAAATTGGAATATTGATGTGATTATTTACGTGAAACGAACCTTTATTTCTTAATTCGATATGGGTTTTCAAGATGCATAGCATATTCTAATATAGGTCTACCTAACCGTAAGATAGCATTTTTGTCTTATTTCTTGTAACATTTATATGCTAAAATGTTTATTTAAAAACCGTTTATCCTAACTTATTTATGCGTGATATATTCATTTACGATTCCTCTTAAACACAAAGCATTATTTGATTTGCATTAAAGTTTTTAGTTTAATAAAATAACTGACATTATTTTTCCCTTTTGTTTGTCTACTTTTACAGTGGCCCTAAATCTTTATAAAAACATTATACAATAGCTTTTCAATATTTCCACATTGTTTGGATTTTCATATGTACGAGATATATGTATAATATTATAAGTTTAGTATCGTCTAACCAAAGAATAATATAATATCCAAGAAAAATTGTATCAGCATTTAATAAAAGGATCAAAAATATGAGTTACATCAAACTTGTTATAGTACATTGAAAAGATGTTAAGTTGAATGCATTTGCTGCATGTGAATGAAACGTTAAGATAATTACATGTGTAAAACATGGCTGAATGGATAATTTAAATACATTTATAGTGTACGAATGACATGATAAGACAAACACATTTCTTAGGTTCCCATATTTACAATCAATATCTATGTTTAATAAACACAAATTCCTGGCACGAACTTTAACATAAGCAAATATTAAACACATTAAAATTGAACACGATCAAATGAGTGAGCGAGAGATAGAGTGGGAGGAAATTAGACAGATAGAGAAATAGAGCGAAAGAGTAGAGTCTATCATTCATATAGTAGACAATACCTAGTTCGATTCTGAAACACTTTCTACTGTGTATCGTCAGTAACTGCCTTGAAGGCCCACCCACATAGTTTCTAAAGTCAAAAGGGTCCTTAACAGAATTATCACCTGTTTGTGTAGATTGACTTCAATCTTAACACCTGTGTAACAGTAACGATTAGACAGCGTCCCCGGTGTCTGAAATATCATTGGTATCTTGTTCCACAGTGCTGTAGTGTGACATTGTGGTCATCCTTGTGGCGTGAGAATAGGTTCCGTTGGATATCCCGCGTCCAACGTTCGCCTTCTTCTTCCAACAGCAGCAGTACATCCTCAGAACCTTCTGGAAGGCCCGCCGGAACTTGGTGGACACGGCGTTGTAGATGATGGGATTTCCCGCGCTATTCACGTAGATGAGCAGACGGCTGAAGTATAAGAGATTCAAGTAAGGTTCCACGCCGAGCTCTTGATCGAGGCTGATATAGGGGGCAAAGAGGAGCCAGAAGGACATGATGCGGAAAGGCAGCAAGCAAATGAAAAACAAGATAATTATCCCCAAGAGCATGCCAACCAGTTGACGTCTGTTCTGCTGAGATTGGTTCTTGGCGGATTCTGTCATCTGCTTGCAGTCCATGTTATCTCTCGTGATCTGATAGAAAGAAAAAGGATCGGTCATTGGTTTTGCATAAACAATTTTTATAAAGTTCTTTATGTTGCAGACATTTTTCTGACAGTTTAAACCTATTTATTCTGCTACACATTTTGATATTCACAAATGTCACAATTTTGTTATATTTAAATAAAAAATTTCACATTTTAATGTTTGTGGATTCTATTTTTACAATTTTAATTTCTTTGCACGTTTTATAATCACTGCAAAATAAAAATGTGTAAGAATAAAATAATAATTTGTATTACGTTTAAAAAAAAACACAACAAAACAACAACAGTTAAAAGGAATAGAAATCGTCAAAATCATTACAATCAGACAGTTAGGAAAATATTCTTTATTTGCTTTTGGAATAACTTAAAATGCTATTTTAGTAAAATAATTAAACGGACGTAATGGAAACAAGGGACATAAAAATATAAAGTTAATGAATTAAAAAAAAATATTTTAAAGGGTAAAATATATTACATAATCATCATTTTCAAAAGGTCTTTAACAGGTAGGCATATATAATAGCACATACGTATAAAAAAATAATCTTTCTTTGTAACATATGTTAGCTTTTTTTATATTTCGTAACAAAGTTCACTTTATGGCGTAGCAGGCGTTTACTCTGAGTGTACCGAAGGTTAACTTTGTGTGTACCAAATGCTTGACCTTGTGTGTAACAAATGAATTCTTTTTTTTTGTTAAACAAATGTTTACTTTGTGTGGAATAAAAAGTTTACTTATTACAGTAAACAAAAGTTTAATTGGTGTGTGTAACAATAGTTCGTTTGTGCGTAAGAAAAAGTTTACCTTGTAGATGATCATGGCGTACATTATGGCCAGTAAAATCATTGGGATGGCAAATAAAAGAACAAAGCTGCCAGCGACGTAGACAATGTGCCAGGTGTAGCTCACTGGACAGACGCACACATCCACTAGCGTTTGCTCCAATATGTGGTGCGATTGGATAGTGTAGGACATAACCTGGCAGACGATCAGTGTTCAATGGGTCAACAACAATGACAAGAAATATTTTTTGTTTTCATAAGCCCTGGGCTGAACAGGAATACTTGTCATCCATAAAGATACAATTATTTGCAAAAAACTAGCGAATTGATTGCAAGAAAATAAATACCCAATTGATTGCACACAAATAGCGAATTGATTGCACGAAAATAAATACCCAATAGATTGCACACAAATAGCGAATTGATTGCATGAAAATAAATACCCAATAGATTGCACACAAATAGCGAATTGATTGCATGAAAATAAATACCAAATTGATTGCACACAAATAGCGAATTGATTGCATGAAAATAAAACTCTGTATGATTCCCTATGTATGCTTACCCAATTGATTCCAAACAAATAGCAAATTGATTGCATCAAAATAAATACCCAATTGATTGCACACAATTAGAAAATTGATTGCATCAAAATAAATACCTAAATTGATTGCAACAAAAAATACCCAATTGATTGCACACAATTTGAGAATTAATTGCATCAAAATAAATACCCGATTGATTGCACACAAATAACGAATTGATTGACTCCAAATAAATACGCAAGTAGTATATTAAGTCACATTTAGGTAGTATTCCCCCGCTCATTCCCCCGCTCCCCCGCTCCCCCGCTCATGCCCCCGCTCCCCCGCCCCCTCCCCCGCTCATTCCCCCGCTCCCCCACCTTCTCTCCCCACCCCCGCTCATGCCCCCGCTCCCCCACCTTCTCTCCCCACCCCCACCCATTCCCCAGCTCCCCCGCCCCCTCTAAGGGTAAGGAGGGTTGTGACGTCAGCCCCCGCTCCCCCTCCCGACATGTAGCACACGTGACATTTCGTGACCTCCTCCCCCATCATCTCTGTATTCCTAGGGCATTGAACTTTTGCCCTGGCTTGTACATACTTAAAACGCCACCACTGGATCAATAATGTATAATTAATTAGATGAAAAGATTCATCCTCTCGACATCCTTCCTCCCCACCCCCTGTATAATGTCGCATATGTTTACAGCTAAACTCAAGCCCACATCTATAATTAAGATGTAATTTCAATTTATAATGCGACGTATGATTATTGACCTTTTGCCCCTATCTCTCGTTCAAAACTCACCTTCTCTCTCTCGCTCTCTCTCTCTATCTGTCTATCTATCGAGCTATCTATTTATCTATTTTCTTCTCTCTATCTGTCTATCTATATAGCTATCAATCTATCTATCTATCTCTCTATCTGTCTATCTATCAATCTATCTATTTATCTATTTTCTTCTCTCTCTCTCTATATATATATATATTTATCTATCGATCTATCTCTCTATCTATCTATCTCTCTATCTATCTATCTCTCTATCTCTCTATCTTTCTATCTATCTATCTATCTATTTATCTATATATCTATCTCTCTATCTATCTATCTCGCTGTCTCTCCAGCTTTTTAGCTATCTCTCTTTCTACCGCGTTTTACGTTACTTTTACTTACAAAGATAACAGGTGGTATGATTGTGTTGAACAGTTTAGAATATTCAGGGGAAGGTCGATCAATACGTGACTTTTACTCCCACCTCCTGTATCCAAAAATGTTTATTTAATTAGATGAAATACGGGAAATACTATATTCACGAGAAGATCTACGTGGCCAAAAAATGTATAATTAATTAGATGAAAATGCGGGTATTCACGGGAGCTCATTATACATTCCGACACATTCACCACAGATCAATAAGTAATGACTTTTTGTCCTTTTGCTACACCAAAAAATTAAAATGAAATTGCCATTTAATACGGATACCTGAATAATTTGGATGTGTTGAATGTTAATTTTATCATGGTAGGAATTAACTTTTACCAACAGGTGTTGTATTAAATGTCAATTTTGTTTATTCCGCGAAGCATGTCGGGGTGGTAATCCAAAGCTATCGAAATACGTGAATTGTGATAGACCATTGAAAAATAAACCCACCCAATGACTGCCTCCGCCTGTGGACGAATCCAAATTTATGATGAACACCGCCCTCTTGGTTCTATCTATACGTGCTGGTAATTGATCGCACGCTAAAACGGAAAAGCGAGATGTGCGTTGTACAAATAAATCAGCGGCAAGAATATTCTGTAGCTCTTTTGTATTCATCGTTTTTTATATGTTGATTTAGGCGGTGTAATCTGTCAACACTTGTCTCGTTTTCGAAATTTCTAATACCGAATCCAGTTCAGCATACACAATAACTTGAATCGGCTCAGATGTAACTTGAGAAAATTTAAGTTCAATAGAAACAGGTCCAGATTTAACCAATTCAAATTGTTCCCCGTCTAAAAGACTTGGACTTAAATCAAATGCAAACAACGTATAACCGTTCTTAAAATGTTTATAGTCTATTCCATTCCCAGCATCTTTACCAACCATACCAAGAGCGAGGTTTGTATCGAAAAAGGCTCTAATGGATTGGCTCTTATCAAAGTCCATGACAAGAGGTTTTCCGGATAATGAGCGCCCATCAACGCTGACATTAAGATATGTCAAGTGAAAATGTTGAAAATTGAACGGGTTTTTCTTGTAACTTCCGTTAAAAGCTGTAGATGTGACTAGACCAATTACTAAACGGGTGGGTGTTTGGCTCATGTACAAATTGTCTTGGTTGTGACTTAACATACCTCTCGGTATAGCAAAAGTCTTTAAAACAATGCGTTTAAAAGGATATTTCGCATTCATTCTTGTTAAAGCCTTTTCGTGTGCAATAGAAATGGCAGGGTTAAGTCTGGCCTTTCTAACCAGCAATGTAGCGTACGTTATAACCGTTTTATATTGACTGGCTTGGTCTGTCAAGAGATTGAAAGTGTCTTTAGCGGGTGTGAGTTTAATTTTAACGTCAACACCATTCAGCATATAGCGATCTTGGGCAAATATGTCAGAGTGTATACGACCCATCATATCGATCTCATGACTGTTAGCGGCGGTGGTGTGTCGTATTTTATACCCTCTGTTACTGTCATCTTTGAATTCATCGAAAAAAAAGGGTGAGTCCCTGGCATAAAGAGCTGCCGATAGAAACCCATTCTTGGCGTCTTCCCCGTAATTTAACGTAGCCTCCAGATAGGCACGATAAGGATAGGTGTTCTCACTGGCGGTAATTAGCGTATCATTTAGAGAAATATCCACTTGTGAAAATAAACTGTGCAGAAAATAATTGACGGGGGCGACATCAGAGTCATCTGGTATCGAGTCGCCATTCGCTAAAGTGACTTTAGCTCGCACGTGTAAAAAGGTATTGAACAAATCTAGATAGTCTTCACTGTTGCCAGAAATTGTAAATTCTATAGGTGCACTTTGTGCCAATGATGCCAGAGGGTGTATTTCAATAAATTGACCTTCCTCGACGGCCGTTTGTGTCGGGGGTGTACTAAATAAATCCAATCCAGAATGTAAACACTCACATGAGCTGGGGTGAATAAGAGCCATCATTAAGCAAATATATCTGAATACTTGGGTTGATTCTTCTTATTCTTAGTATGCGCTTTCGAATGCTTGTGACTTGGTCTGTGTGCTAGTTTTATCCGTTTTTCGAAAGGTTCGCCTGGTGGTCTCGACGACCCACGCTTTCTTTTCAGCCCTCTACCTGATTGGTTGCCCCCAAGGTGTTCAGCGGCGCCTTGCAACAAACGATGTCCAGCTTCCTTGGCGTGTTCTTTGAACGATTCCCCAACGTTTCTTCCCGCTAATGCGTCGTTTGCAACTTGCAAACCGGTACTGACACCTTCCCTCAGTAAGGCCTTACCCCCCGTCTTTAACCACGGAAGAACCATACGTCCTAATCCGCTAAAGAAACTACCAATACCGTGGCCTCTCTGATTTCTTCCACCGATGAAAACTGGGAGACCATAGCCGTGCTGGTTACAGTAAAAATCTTCGTACAATTTAGGGTTTCGACGTAAAAGTGTGTGCTTCACCATGTTTTGAATTATTCCAGATCAAAATGTTTACGCGTTCTAAAATGTAGTGTCAACACCGACGTTCCACTTGTGAATGGGATCGTTTGTCCCAAGTCGTTGGATAAAAGTATTTCCACAGTGTCGAACGAAAAGCGACTCAGGGGGACGTAGTGGGGTTTGTCGTAAATACGAAAAATAGAACTTGATCTCTTCTCAACGATCGGGACTGCCCGAAGCAAGGGGACCATTACGTCTCCGACCGGTCTCGATGCTACGAGGTCGCAATAGACGAATACAGTTTTTATTTCACCTTCAATATCGTTCTCTGTTAATTTACTGGGAGCAACCATATATCTTTTCAACTTTTCACTGATGGTACTTTCGATTCCTGGTTCAATTACTTTTACGACAACTTTCTTCAAGCCATCGTTACATTCCGAAGTTATAACTTCCACTTTTCCTTCCTCTAACTCTGTTTTTAATAATAGTTTTTTTATACCTTTGATAACCAAGTCGACGTTTTGGAATTTAGTCTGTCGTACACCAAATAAAAAAGTGTTAACGTCTACGCCTTCTCTGACTGAATAAAACTGGATCCAAACTTCATTTTCTCTAAGAATACAATACGTATTTGGAATTTGAATCTCGACGAGACCAACCTCGTAGTGCGAACTCACATTGATAGTTTGTGGTAATTTAACGAAAAAATGTCCAGCCTCATTGTTTGGAAATACAGTTGGTGATGCATTGCTAGGGAGAGTCACATAAAAACTCATTGTGAAATTTTGGTCCTTGCAATTGTTGGGTTAGGTAAAATATAACCAAGACAGCTGGATAACAACACGACCCAGAGTTTTCCCTCTTTGTCGTCGGTCGTTCCACGAGTCAGATTGAATAATGAAAAAGCGATGACGACGAATATAACTAACATTTGAGACATGAAAACGATTTCAGGGCGTGTCCTTAGTTTACCAAGCCAGATCGAAATGGTCGAACCGATAGAGGACGTGGGGGAGATTGGTCTCACCTCACTCTCACCGATAGGTCTGAGAGTTTCTTCCGTATCATCCATCATTAGTCTTTATATTTCGAAATGTGTCTAGCTGAAATCCAACTGTTGAATGAGGGTTTATAACCGAACCACTTGACTAAATACTCTTTACCTCCAACACCCTGTCTTTCTTGTATAATTCGTTCGATACGGTACACCTTTTTGTCTCCAACTTTCTGAAGCTCCTCTTTGTAAAATGAACCTTTCAACTCCTCACCTGAATCATCTTTCAATACGTACGTTACGGGTGTTGTTGCGTTAACTCGGCTGACTGTAAACAGTTCTTCGGTCCACGAAGGAGTATAGCCCTTTTTAAAATTGTGTCTGCTTTGTCCGATTCTCACACGGTCCCCTTCATTAAATACTTTTCGGTAGGTAATATCCACGGGTGCGTATAAAGTATTCCACACGCTTTCTTGATTGCCCAAATTAACATTTACGGGTGCCATGTGAATGCTCCTGTGGTAGGAGTGGTTATAATTGTTGACCAAATGGTCTATCACGTTGATGTAACGAAGACGATTTGTTTTTGTAAAGTATCGCCACATTTTTTCTTTTAATGTACGATTGAATCTTTCAACTATGGCCGCCTTAACATCTTCATTCTCCGTGGTAAAGAAATGTACATCCTCATCTTTTAGAAATTTTAAAAATGTCTTGTTGACAAACTCACTACCCTTGTCTGTTTGAAAATTTATAGGTTTTCTACTCGCAAATATTTTACGTACAGCCTCCACTAAGGCTTTACCTGTTTTTTTCTTTATGGGAATGGCCCAAGCGAATTTGCTAAACACATCGATACAGGTCACTAGGTAAGAGACTCCGTTATTGTCATTTCGTAAAGTTCGCATATCTATGAGATCAGCTTGAAACTGTTGATTAATCCCACCTGTAATGATGGCGCGCCTTTGAAAGCGTCGCCGAAGGGGTTTATGCAACGTATAGGTATCCTGATGACTTAACCATTCTTTAATTTTTTTAGTTCCAATTTGGGGGTGCTTAAACACACCGCCGTAGGCACCTGCGCTACTCGGATCATAGTAATGCCTTCTTAGTGTTTGGTTTGTTGCCACGCGTCCCATCTGGTAGTGGTTGTTTTACTCTTGTTACTTCTAGTACGTTTAGATGGAGGGTCTTTTTCTTGATGTGTCTTCTTCTTAGAAGGTCGAGTTTTAGTTTCGGGTGAGGTGGTTTGTTTAGGTGTCGAGTCGGGTATTTCGATCGCTTCTTCCTTTTTAGGTTCGCTTGTTATTTTTTGTTCTTGTGGTGTTTCAACTGAGGTCGTTGGTGTATACGGGGCGGTGGGTGGTTTCACATCGATTAAACCTAGTGGCTTGTTTCTATAATCGCTAAGTCGAGTGGTATAGAGTTGTAGTGTTTTTTGATATTGTTTCACTTTGTCGTGCGGTGACAAATCTTCCCTATTTAAGATATGTTGCATTTGCATATCCAAGACTCGTAGGCTATCGTTGAGTGAGTCGGGTGGTACATAGGGTTTTTGGTTCATAGACTCTAATATACGAGGATCCATTAAAATCATTTTCCTGGCCATCCTTAAAATCCCAAGACACCTTTAAGCACGCTTATGACTGGTCCTAGTAAAGCCCCTATGAATCCACCAGTCTGCAAAAGCTGTTTTCGTCTTTTGACAGTCAATTTCTTTTTGGTAAGCTGTCTCAAACTCGCTTTGTGTCGACGCAAGCGTCTCTTCTGAACTGGTGTGAGCGGAACGTTGCCTTTTAAGACATTGTGACAACATTCACATAACGTTTGTACGAGTTGCGGTGAGGCATTTTTGACAACCGCTTTCACGACGGGTGGTTTAGCCCGAGCCAAAAAGCGTAACATTTCGCCTTGTCGTTTTACCGAATCAGACATGCTTGATTATTTTGGTACGTAAACAACTTGCTGGTCGTAAGGAAATATACAACTTCGTAATCTCAGATTATCCGGTGTTTCCTGTCGAAGGTCGACCAACAAATAACCATGAGGGGATGACGTTGCGTCTTTAAAACTTTCCTGGACATAGGAGACGCGACCTGGGTACATTTGCTTTGCCAAATTAGTAATCTGCGAACCGTCTCTGGGGTTTTTGAACAGCACGATGTAGTGCGAATTGAGACTGATAGTTCTTTGCTCTTTATTTTTTCCGAACAGGTTTTGGACAATGTACATGACGCTAATGTTACGATGGTGACTACCTTTGGTAAACAATTTTGTAACCCGGTCATCTGTTTCAGTCATCAAATCATCTATGACAACTAGACGACGACGTTTTCCATCCCCCATTGATCCGTTTTCTATGTCAGGAAGACCTTCCACAAATTGAACGTCTTTCATAGTATCGTAAATTGGTTGCCATTCACCGTAACAATATATAATTTCCTCAGGTACGGGGTCAGTCATGTCTGACAAATGGGATAAAAACTTATTTACGAAAACTGTTTTACCACTCCCGGTTGGCCCAGCAATGAGAGCTGTAAAGGGATGTTTCCACCTAGGATCCATGGCATTAAATAATTAGTATTATCCCAGTAATGCTACTTATAGAATATTCACATACAAAACATTCATACACAAAATAACAAACACACAATTTTTTTATTTTTATTTTATTTTTCAATTTTATTTTTTTTTATTTTATTTTAATTTTATTTTTTTACTTACAAATATGACACCCTTTTGGGCTGACCCTCCGGCGTTTCGCCGGAGGTTCCATTTTGTTTGCTTCCCCTAAGGGGCGTTTTCTTTTCGGTTTATCCATCGGCTCTTGAAATAGCCCGTAACGCGGGCGTTGCAAGTAAACCTGCTCATATTTAATTTCCATTTTGCCATCTGACGTTTCTATGGTGCCCGATATCATCTTAATGGGCATTAAAGGTTGGCTGCCTTGGGGTAACTTTATTTCATCTGGGCCAATGTCATAGCCCAGATTGTTGGTCACATCGCTATAAAGAGAAAAAAATAATAAATAAATTACACAAATGTTACATTAAGGACTTTTAGAATACTGAAGCTATGAGGAAAAAGATATCAGAAATTAACATTATTGAAACCAACCCTGCTCGGTATTGTCCACAAATTTTTTTTCGAAGGGGTATTGAGTACGGTCGGTATCTGTATTGTTTTCGTGTTTTTTTGAATATTTTTGTGTGTCTGTTGTTTGACGAGAAAAAATTAATCAATTTATCATGCGAGAAAAAATTAATCAATTTATCATGTGATGAGTATAATAAAATTGATAAAAACACACATTTTACTTACTTGACTGACTCCATCGGCTCTTCTTTAATAACATTTTCTTTGTCCATCTATATTTAAATAATAAGAATCTCTATTTAAAATAGAATACCACAGATACAACACTTTATGACTCACAAACCAATCGACACAACGTTGGACAACACAATAATTCACAAAAGACCATTGAAATTTATATACATTTTATTTGCTTAAATATGCATTTCAGCATATGTCTTAAACATATAGTGTCATACAAGTCATGGTTCATGGACAGAGTTTTCATTAGTATTTATAGTGTCATACAAGTCATGGTTCATAAACAGTGTTTACATAAGTATTTATAGTGTCATACAAGTCATGGGTTATAAACAGTATTTACATAAGTATTTATATTTACAAATGTCAGAATAGCATTATATGGCTAAGGGGGATGTTGTGACATTGTCTGAATGTACTTGCCTTTTAATGTAAAAGTAAGAAAGTGAGTTTCTGTGTTGAGTGTATGTATAAACACCTGCGTTAAATGCCCTGAACCCTGTATTTGTTCCACCCCCGGCTTGTTTTGTCGTGAGGACCTGCATAAATGTATCTTTGTCTAGTGTATTGTGGTTTTTGGACAACCCCTTCGTCGAGGTCTTACAATAAGTGCCGAAACAATGGTAAGTTTTGCTGCATAACGAAATCATCCCATCTCCTTCATACTCTAATTTAAACAACCCCGGCGTTCTCTTTTCATACAGTTTCCTAGCCCTACATGCCTGACAATTTAAAGCTACCGTACCTTTGCCGCTAATAAATTGGGATCTATGGGAATCACATACTTCGGAGGGGAACCACCTATCATACATTTCAAAAAACTCCTGTCGCAGTTCGGGTCTAACGGCTTTGACCAAATCATCGGTACTTAAAGCTAAATATAGACTATCTGTGTCCATCTCACAGAGCTGAAAGTCAGCCCTATCTATATATTTATCTAGAAAGTCATAATAAAACGCTAACATCCTAAGTTTGGCGTACTGGTAAACGAAAAAACCTATCTGTAGAGGGAGATCCCAATCTATCTTCTTTTTTAACATTTCTACCTCGTAAGCGTCCTCGGAAAGTTTTGTCATTTTTTTAAAGCGCGGGTTATTAATACAACTACCAACATCACTATCGCTACAGTACGACATGTCCGCGTGTCGTGCTTTGTTCGTTAAAGTTTTACCGTACGCAGCGTTTCCTAACAACTTCATCGTTTCGCTAGTTATCGCGTATCTATCATCTAAATCACCCTTTCTTCGCGCGTCTGAAACCGTATCCCCAAAGGTCTTAAAACATGTCGCTGGATTATACTCTATGATCTGATAAATTTTGGTGACCACCAGCCCATGGGTCAAGTACCATTTTAAAAGAGGGGTCGCTAATAAAATTTTCTCACCTACAAAACTACCAATCAAAGTACGTCTACCACTAGTCAATAATTTGTTCTCAATGGCATACTGTCTCATGAAAGTACCGATGTCGTCACGTGTAACGTTAATATTTTTAAAAATAGGTGTCATCTCACTAAAATGGTCTTTCAAATGATCAGGGACTTTAAGGTCAGCCTCAAGCAGTCCAAAAAATGAGTCGTCAAGCACAGAATCAAGGATCTGTTTTTCAGTCAGGGGCCATTTTTTACCATAGGACGGAGTCGGTGTCTTTTTGGATTTGTTTATTTTGTTTAAACATTCTTTAATAGCCGGGTTAGTTTTTTTAAGGTATCCCCACTCGCATTCCCACATTTCTATTACCTCTACATCAACAATATCGGTCAGATACCTAGTTATTTCAACAGTCTTTTCAAACAACTCAGTCAAAGGTCTATTACTAACGGGGTTTACAGTTCTACCTTTGGTTAGGGGACAGTCGGGGTGTCCGTGAAAGAGGCAGCCATGGAATTGATAAACTGTTCGACACTCCGCGTCCCACCCGTCTACTCTTATATGTCTAGACCCCAAACTAACTTCACCCCCATTAAACGCTGTTTTAAGGGTCACATCCTTTGTTTTTGAAACCCACGTTAACCACTGCCAGCTCTGTTCCCCATAATGATTTGCTTTTCGCGGTCTAAACCCATCCTCACTACTTCTAATAATTGGAAATCCGGTTGGCATTTTTTGCATGAGAGCCCATAAATAAAGCGCGTTGGCATCGTAACCCTTAATTCCCTGGACCACCTTATCACTATTCCCCCTAATGAAAGTTTCCCCCTTTTCATGATGTCTATGGAAGATTATGGATGGGCCACCCACAATATTTTTTCTTATTGTTTTATGTAAGTCTGCTTCCCTAGGAGAACACAAAGAAAAAGAAACGTCTTTGGGAAGGGTTTTGAAAAGATACTTTAAAGTGACTCCCGGGACTGAAATCGCGTCTTTGAAAATATCAACTCCTAAATCTTTGTAAAAACTGGTTTGGCGCTCGAGGGCCTCGATAAATGGTTTCACGTCGATATTATTATACCATACAAGAAAATCTCTAAGGGTTTCCATACCGTTCTGTTGCCAAATTTGCCTACATGCCGCGTAGTCCTCGTCAGAGATGTTACAATTTTTTAATTTTGAAAAGAAGGCCGAATGAGGTGGTAAACTCGTTTCGTTTAAGACAGCTAGATTTGTTACATATTCATACGGGAAAAATCCTTTTTTCTGTTCAACGTTATACGCTGCGAGGTACTTACTATAGCTAAAACCGGGCGCGAGATAGTTGACAATGTCTAAGAACTTTAACTTGCTTGTTGCAATACACATGAAAGTGTTATTTCTTTTCACTACAAATCTAAAGGGTGTGTTCTTATCTTCTTCCTCTTCTTCTTTATTGTTAGTAATAGGTCCTTCTCCTACCCCTTCTTCTGTTTTTAAATAAGCTAAAAAGTACTGTATGAGATATGGTTTAATAAGGTTGATGTCATATTTTCCTGAATTAAACCCTATAACTGGCATTTGTTTCAAGTACCCCTCTAACCTATCACTGAGAACGCCATCGAACCCTCTCTCGTTGGATTTACTACCCTTAAATTTAGGAGGAAATAACTCCTTTATTTGTTTAAAGACATGCTCGAACTGTTTTCTCAAAATACCATAGGCTACCTCAGAAATTTTATGGAGTCTGTCAATTACCCTATTCACTAATTCTTGGGGGTCCCCGTTCGAAATAAAACAGATGGGTTCTTCGTACCCGACTACGTTTGATGCTATAGAACAAGACAAAGGCACGTGCCTGGCTACGCTTTTTGTTACACTACCTATCGCGGGTAACTGGGAATGCTCAAAGAAACACTCAAAATCAAAACTGGCACGGAAAGGATAAATAAATGTTGTGTCTACCTTTATCCCGTACGAGGCGAGGAACTCCCAAATTGTTTTCTGTGTGTTGTATATCCCTCCCTTAAATTTTTCTACAGGGTCGACCCCATTGCACCCTTTCTCGTGCCTATTAAACTGCCTAACAGTGGGCCACAATTTGCTACATTTAGAACATGCGAAAGAGTGCCCCGCCCCATCTATATTATTAATATACATAAAATGGTTCTGAAACAATAAAAGATACATTGTCTCCCTAAATCTATCACGGCTTCTAAGTTTAGGACAAAGGGCCTGGTTTTCATCAAATTCAAAGATTTCTATATTTATACTAAAACAGGACTCTAAGGTAGGTATTTCAAGTAAGCTAACCCCACTAAAATTATCCAAGGTTTCAAGACCTTGGTGTACTTGCCACTGTTTCAGAAGTTGTTTTGTTGGTTTTCTAAGATCTTTAACTGGAGCCCCTTTGTGTAGAGCTAATGATCGAAAGAAACAGAAGTTGTCTGTGTATTGTTTTGAATTTGAATCATGTTGTAAAATGTTAATGGAATGATTATGTTTAATGAAATCTGGAATGTCTGTGGTAATGCATCCTATAGGAAATTCATTGAGGTTATACAGATAAAACGTTGTCCCTGGAATGGCCTCTACTGAGTATTTTGTATTGGGTCTTGTGTGTTCTGCATAGTTTAAGGTGTCTGCATTGTGTAATTGTTCTAAAAAATTGGCAAAATCGTGTCTGTTGTTAATTAACTTTGGAAGCTCTAGCACACATGCATTGTTATTACTAGAATGAAAAAAGCGATATTCTCCTGTTTCTTTATGTTTTAATATAGTGTGGTGACTGTAATTTATTTTGAATCTTTTTGTTTGTGTATTGAATATGGTGTCTACAAGTTTTGAATGCCAGTCTATTGGAGCAGTGTTTAGTGGACTGTGAAAAAAATTGAATGTTGATAGATGTTTTCCTTTGATCGAGTGTGTGTGTATCGCGTTCCAATTGTCGATGTATATAGTTTGTAGTTCTCTAGATAAATTAGAGATTGTGTCAATTTCGTCTAACGGCAAGTCTACAACATCCCCCCTTATCTCATCTACAGGCAAAATATCTAATTCTAAATCAAAAAGTTCATCTACATTTATCTCATCTAATATTTGGTCAAAATTGTCTAAGTCTAAATTTAAAAGTTCATCTACATTGATATCATCTAACGGTTGGATTTCATCTACATTAATAGCATTGTTTGATGTTTTTATGCGTTTGTTGCTTGTTAAGTTTTCATACGACCTATTTCTCTTCAATTTTGATTTCGTCGGTAGAATGTTAGTGGTAGTATGGAATGATTGCCTATCTGTCACTGACGATGGCTGGGCTGTATGTTGTATGTTAGTTGTGGTTTCTTTGGTGTGTATTTTCATATAGTGTCGTTTTAAGGTGTCTGTTCTTGTAAATATCTTGCCACACTCTCTACAGTCGTGTTTTTGTCGCCCGTGTGCTGTGTCCTTATGTCGTATTAAATGGTCTTTGCGGGTGAAGCGGCGGTCACATGTCGGGCAAATGTATCGGTCCATCTATTCATTTAAAAAAGTGCATCATTATAGTCTGTCTAAATATAATATATATAAATTATGAACATAAATAAATATATTCATATATCAATTAGGAACATTAAAAAATAATGTATAACTACTACATATATGTATATATATATATATCATATAGGACATACACTGCTGTAATAAAAGATACAATAAATAAGCAAAAGTGAATAAAATTTGCAACTTACGGTTGAAACTAAGTATTTTGGACACGAGTCAAGCAAGATTGCCTAAGTGGGAAGGTGTTGAAGACTGCTGTATTCTTTTTTTAAATAGAGATTCTTATGTGTCTAAAATAAAAAAGAAAAAGAAAAAGTTTATAAGTTAAGTGAATGTAAATTTTTAATATACGTATATATGTCCACACAATCAACTAGTAGCCGTGACCGTATTAAATAAAAGTATACTAAAAATAACTGTTGAAAAAATGTTTAGCATTTTATGTTAATAAAATGTACAAACAGACAAGTCTGGCAAATGTTAATCACATTTTTCAGTAGCGATATATTCAATTGAATAAATTATGTCCCTTACTATACAACTTAAATATAAACGGCTGTAACATACAATAAAATAATCAAAGTGAATAAAATTTGCAGCTTACATCGTTGTTGTATAGCAGTATGAATCTAAGTGTCGTGTGGGGAGGAAGAACACAGTGATGTAAACTAGTAAGAAAATAAAATAAATAAATAATAATATTTAAATTGTATCAAAGTTAATGTAAATGTTTTAATATACGTATATATGGTCACACAATCAACCTAGTATCCGTGACCATATTATATACTAATAAGTATACTAAAAATAACTGTTGAAAAAATGTTTATCAAAGGGAATGTTTTAATATACGTATATATGGCTACATAATCAACTAGTGTATGTGGTTCCCAATCAACTACCATACATGACCACTGATTAAAAAAATAAAATAATAAGCCTATATTAAACAAAAAAAATTGACAAAAAGTTAATCAAAGGGAAGTAATCAAATTTTTTATTAGCGATATATTCAATTGTCTGAGTTATCTCCTCTCACTACCAAACGACAGAACTGGAAAAAAAATAATATTTTTTAGCATCAAAATACAAAATTCACCTTACCTTTTGCTGTTTGAAGCCTGCTTTTGCTGTTAGACTCGGAGACTGCCTTGTAAAAGAATGTTTGTAATCGCTGCCACAAGCTGAGTGATTGTAACTAAAATTTGTCATGGGTTATATACACTGAGACACTGCTTCGCGGAATAAACAAAATTGACATTTAATACAACACCTGTTGGTAAAAGTTAATTCCTACCATGATAAAATTAACATTCAACACATCCAAATTATTCAGGTATCCGTATTAAATGGCAATTTCATTTTAATTTTTTGGTGTAGCAAAAGGACAAAAAGTCATTACTTATTGATCTGTGGTGAATGTGTCGGAATGTATAATGAGCTCCCGTGAATACCCGCATTTTCATCTAATTAATTATACATTTTTTGGCCACGTAGATCTTCTCGTGAATATAGTATTTCCCGTATTTCATCTAATTAAATAAACATTTTTGGATACAGGAGGTGGGAGTAAAAGTCACGTATTGATCGACCTTCCCCTGAATATTCTAAACTGTTCAACACAATCATACCACCTGTTATCTTTGTAAGTAAAAGTAACGTAAAACGCGGTAGAAAGAGAGATAGCTAAAAAGCTGGAGAGACAGCGAGATAGATAGATAGAGAGATAGATATATAGATAAATAGATAGATAGATAGATAGAAAGATAGAGAGATAGAGAGATAGATAGATAGAGAGATAGATAGATAGAGAGATAGATCGATAGATAAATATATATATATATAGAGAGAGAGAGAAGAAAATAGATAAATAGATAGATTGATAGATAGACAGATAGAGAGATAGATAGATAGATTGATAGCTATATAGATAGACAGATAGAGAGAAGAAAATAGATAAATAGATAGCTCGATAGATAGACAGATAGAGAGAGAGAGCGAGAGAGAGAAGGTGAGTTTTGAACGAGAGATAGGGGCAAAAGGTCAATAATCATACGTCGCATTATAAATTGAAATTACATCTTAATTATAGATGTGGGCTTGAGTTTAGCTGTAAACATATGCGACATTATACAGGGGGTGGGGAGGAAGGATGTCGAGAGGATGAATCTTTTCATCTAATTAATTATACATTATTGATCCAGTGGTGGCGTTTTAAGTATGTACAAGCCAGGGCAAAAGTTCAATGCCCTAGGAATACAGAGATGATGGGGGAGGAGGTCACGAAATGTCACGTGTGCTACATGTCGGGAGGGGGAGCGGGGGCTGACGTCACAACCCTCCTTACCCTTAGAGGGGGCGGGGGAGCTGGGGAATGGGTGGGGGTGGGGAGAGAAGGTGGGGGAGCGGGGGCATGAGCGGGGGTGGGGAGAGAAGGTGGGGGAGCGGGGGAATGAGCGGGGGAGGGGGCGGGGGAGCGGGGGCATGAGCGGGGGAGCGGGGGAATGAGCGGGGGAATACTACCTAAATGTGACTTAATATACTACTTACGCAATTGATTGCATCAAAATAAATACCCCATTGATTGCATCAAAATCAATACCCAATCGATTGCATCAAAATAAATACCCGATTGATTGCACACAAATAACGAATTGATTGACTCCAAATAAATACGCAATTGATTGCATCAAAATAAATACCCAATCGATTGCATTCAAATAAATACCCAATTGATTGCATCCAAATAAATACCCAATTGATTGCATCAAAATAAATACCCAATCGATTGCATCCAAATAAATACCCAATTGATTGCATCAAAATAAATACCCAATTGATTGCATCCAAATAAATACCCAATCGATTGCATCCAAATAAATACCCAATTGATTGCATCCAAATAAATACCCAATTGATTGCATCAAAATAAATACCCAATCGATTGCATCCAAATAAATACCCAATTGATTGCCTCCAAATTAATACCCAATTGATTGCATCCAAATTAATACCCAATTGATTGCATCCAAATAAATACCCAATCGATTGCATCAAAATAAATACCCAATTGATTGCATCAAAATAAATACCCAATCGATTGCATCCAAATAAATACCCAGTTGATTGCATCCAATTAAATACCCAGATTGATTACATCCCAATACCCTATTGATTGCAGTTCAATTGAATTGCTTTCGAAGAATTATAGATTTAAGTGATTGCATCCAATGAAACAGGTCATGTTTATTTTATTTTTTTTTGTAGTTGTCACGCTCGTTGATCTACAATATAGTTTACCATACAGGAAAAATACTACTAAAGCAATCCGCCCTTAGCAAGTGTCTGTTGTTTCAATTTAATCAAACCCTTAGATTTCATTAAATCAACAGCCCTCGGTTGAAATTTTAGCCACTTCCGGGAAGTTCCGAGGAAGTTAATGTCACCAGATGTTTCGTTTTTACCGTCAGCCGGGTTTTTAATTGGGTAGATTTTAATGAGTACCACTTAACTACTTTTTAGCAGGATAACAGTTAAAAGTTAAAACAATTGATCGATGGTTAGCCGCAGTGGTAAAACATAATTTTGTTATTTATTAATGATTTGAAAATTTATATAAAATAATACTAAATATCTTAATATTTGTATAATATGTTAAGGCAAGTTGCAAGTTATATGTATATATATTTTAAAAATTTTTTTCTCTTACAATAGACTTTTGCTAAGATACGTTAAGTTCACCTTAATAAACTATGTGACCTACTTAGTGAAAGAGGGGCATCTATTTTCAATTATCTCTCCTTATCTCCCGACCCATTGTAGAAAGGGGAAGTAAAACCGGATGGCGGTGGTGGAGAATGCTGTGGGGGCGGGGAAAATGGCGGAGATCACGTGATTCAAAGGAACGCTGAACGTACAGAGTCACACAAAGTTATCTCTCTCACCAGGAAAGGGGATGAGACTGCGGCAGACGTCAACCAGACGATAGCCATCATGACGACAGCCTTTGACTTGGAACCGGAAGTGTGGGTCTTCAGAGGGTAGTAGACCGCCAAGAAGCGCTCAATGCTGACCGTGAGGATAATAAGAATGGACGCCACGGTAACAAGGTTCGTCAGAAAGTAGGTCAGTTTACCTGCAGGATGAAGACAGAGCAAAAATTAATAAATAATAAATAAATTAGAAGAACGAATGTGAATGAGAGTATTCATTATAGTGTTAAGAGATATTGTTGATTAATTTAATATTTCAAATTCTGAAATACGAAAGATTGGATTAGGAAAATATTTTAATGGTGGGCACTAGACTATAGAATGAATTAGAAACATAATAAACGGTGTAAAATATAGATTGGATTAGGAAAATAGTAAATGGTGGATGCAAAAGAGTGGATTAGGAATCAAGAAGCATGGATCATGGATATAGATATGGATAAATGATGTTTTATTAACTCGAATAGTATGGGATGGTAGGGTGTTCCGGTAGTGTTTGGTTTAAGTCCTAGTTTTTTAAGACACGCTTATTATTTTCACCAGTGTTTGGGAATCCTTAGATTATCATGTTTACTGAAGAAAACCAAAGCAGAATTTGCACATAATTGTTGCTGACAACATTAACCGCATTGTAGGCGGCACCAAAAACAACAAAACAAAAAAATACAAGTGAATTATGTACAACATCCCGAGAAGTTCTAGTCAATGATATTAATTCAGTTTAAAACTATACAGATGACAATTTTAATTACTGACTTAAACAATACAAAGAGTAATTTGACCTCATCTACTTAATTGTTCCACCTCTAGGACTAGTAAGTTAAATACCCTTCGAACCAAACTGATGACAGGGCTGGCGAAGCAGCGTTCACCAGTTTATGTGCCACGACATACGAGGGGATGTGTGGCCAGCACAATCCCCAGCTGCCTTTACTTTACCCCAACTAGTGTCAGGTACATATCAGAGCTGGGTAGACTCATGGGCACCCTAAAGTCCAGGGAAAGAATACTTATCTGCACCAAGATTCGAACCCAGAACCTTCGGATCGCCAGTCGAACGCGCTGCCGCTCGACCACCGTGTCCCATAAGTAGGACTAATTGCCATCAATTGGAGTCTCGGCAATAATCACAGTCTGTGTCTTTTAGTTTACAAAATCATATTCGTTTCTGAAGGTCGTTCAAAATGATATACTGTTCTTTAATTAAAGCTTTTCCCCGATGTAGTAGTTTAAATATAACGTAGTCTTAGCTAATCCTTCATGGGCCCAGTTCAATACGTAATGACGTGGGTGCAACCATTTTTTTTTAAATATTGCACGCGCTTTTTAACACAAAGCCAGCAAAATCTTTAATTGATTATTCAACCAACTGATAAAAACAAAGCAACACCCAACTCCACCCACACAGAATATACACATAAAGCAGATAAAAAAATAAAGACGCAGAGATTGAAATTAGTTTTACCGTCTATAGACTGAAGAGAGAGTTTTTTTTTTTTAGATTTTTAAATTTGAAAGATGTTGAGACAGTGAAAAGTTTATTGAAGGGAAAGAAAAAAAAATCTCTTTCTTCCACCTGGCTACACTTCAATCCGTTTCAGAACCCCTGGGCCTCTGTTTTATAACCAAACCCCCCAAAAATTCTCTTAGCAATTGCACTTTTATTTCTATTTTCGGCCCAAACTTATTAAAGCGGAAAGAAAAAAAAACACACCAACAACAGAAAATGAGTGGGAGAAGGACCCACCCCCCCACCCCCCACCCCCCCACCCCACCCAAAAAAAAAAAAAAAGGAATGAAGTAATTCCGACTAAAGTCGAAAACAGTATGACACAGAAAAAATCGGATTCAGTATTTTATGTCAACAGACGGGATTGACTTTTGTATTGAGCTGATTGGGTGTCAGCTGAACAAGATGAATAATTAGACTTTGATGGAAAGAGTGTGCAAAAGAGAGAAATGGAAGAAAGAAAAGATAGTCAAAAAATTAAAAACTTTTCATGGGGATATTGCAATCTAAAGGTTGTTTATTTGCTTATGTCTAGTGTGCTGTTATGATTTTGAGGGGCACCGCTATAACAAAGACACCTTCCACAAGCTGATATCGTTTCCAAGCTCATTTACTTTTTGTTATAGATTAAAGCACGTGTAGCTCGACACAGATGTATATGCCAAGACTTCAAGACAGTCTTAGAGTTCTAAAACCGGTGGTACGCTTACCTGTGTGGGGTGCGCGGTGGACAAGTTGTAAAGCATACAGAATTAACCAAAGTTTAGCCGAAAACACACACCTACAAAAAAAATGGGTGTAGATATATACAACAATTGCGGTACGGTAAACCTTTTGAGCTGTTAAGGGCCACTCATTAACCACAAACTTAATCATACGATAATAAAGATCAACAATTAAGAGCTAATGGGCTAGATGCTCTTCATTAAGCTTAAGATTATGCCTTAACAAGAGCATACACTGTACAGAAAAAAAAAACGAGGCCCTAATAATTTGATTTTTTCAAAAAAAAGTTTCTCTCTCTTGTCTTTATTATGGCGATAAAAATATTTGTGTTTGAAAAGAGAATGTGCTTGATTGATAAATAAAACAAAACAATTGGGCACTAATAGATAAATTAACAGGAATGTTCAGGTGCTGTTTAAAGTCTGAAGTTAAAAGGAAACAAGATTCTAGGATCTTAAAGTTCCATTCCTTCTGTTATTCTTTTTAATTATCGTTTTTGTGTGTCTTTTATTAAGATCAACGAATTCAGGTAAGCAACATAGTATGGGGTGAGTACGGGGGGAGTAGAACATTACTACGAACGCTATGATGACTAGAAACCACTGCAATTACAAACGGGGAAAAATAATGGCGACTTAACATTGTGCTTGGCACACAGTACCATTGTCAGCCACGGCTACTGAATCTTGTGATAATATAAGTGATGTACGTTTAGTTCGTTTTGAAGGCAGTGATATATTAGGCGACATAGACTGTCTCTCAAGGATAGGTCTCCATAGACACAGCCAATTCTGCAAGTCTGGCCAAATCACAAGAGCGTAAATCTAATCGTCTTTTAAGACTATGGAGCCAATGATGAATAATGATACATTAGGCTATGTTTGGAATATTAACCATGACCGGAAAAAAAAATTTTGTCACATCAAGACAATGTGAAGAAAAATGTTTCCTCATGTACAATTGGACATTGGGGAAATCCTGGGCCTGGGACACAGGACACATGTAGTTGGAGAAGTTGAATTACGCACCGGTATGAATGCTGGAGAGGCAAATCTTCGACGCGTCACCGAAGAGAAAATAGCAGCAAAAGAAACAAGAATTGCGATGTCTGCCTCAGTCCAATGCTGGACGTCCTGCAATCAAATGTCAGCAAACTGTGCCAAAATGGTGTAAGTGCCACCTATCGGCGCAAGAAATCTAATTAATTGTCTGTCCATACTAAGAAGATAATGATGATGTTATGGAGATACATTCTTTGACAACATTGGATTTGAGATTAATTGCTATTGAAACAAAAAATTAGTGATCGAATTTTTT
Source organism: Anisus vortex (assembly GCA_949126835.1). Taxonomy (NCBI): domain Eukaryota; kingdom Metazoa; phylum Mollusca; class Gastropoda; family Planorbidae; genus Anisus; species Anisus vortex. The sequence goes on along the minus strand of OX421492.1, from coordinate 21,412,091 downwards.
TCTCGAAAATATCTTGTGTTTTTTCTTTAGATTTTAATGCCGATTCGTTTTTTTTTTAAGGGTGGATCTAGTGAAATGTTTCTCTTTGCTCTTGAGGTAAGTCAAATGCCTTTGCTGAACCACTGAAGTAAATCCTAGAAATAGGAGAAAAGTGTCTGCAGAGTTGCCTAGAGAGTAGAGTTGTATTGTAGTGTTATTTTTTATGAACAGAGGCAGAGGCGGCTCTATTAGTGCTAGTACGATCTCCTCATCCCCCATCAGTTCCTGGGGGTAAGAACGCCACTGCTTGGAACCTATGCACTATGCAGTAGACATTTGACGTGTTGTTAAAAGGGATGTGCTTTTTATTCTCTCTCTCTCTCTCTAAATATCTATCTATCTATCTTTATCTTTCCTCTCTCTCTCTCTATCATTCTAAAAAAGTCATTTTGAAGAATCAATATTATGTTCATTTTGTTTTTAAAGATCTCTAAAGACGCACCCGTAGGTATAACACATCCCTGGCTACTGCCCCGGTCGTCAGTAAATTGAGCAGGCACTGTTTGCAGTTGTTTTTTCCAAGTGACTTAGTTGAATGATTGTAAACACTATACAGCTTCAGTTGTATCTCTCCTCTCTTTCAATCGTGCAAAATTCTCTCTTCTGAATTATTCGCCCCTCCCCCTTTTTGCACCCCCAGCCCCCCGCCCTCCCTCTATTCTGCACTTTATGCCCCTCCCCTCTCTGCTGAGCAGAAATATACCCACTATCAGTTAAATCTGAGGTAACTGACAGTTGACCATTGATGTTTATTTAAAAGCCACCCGATACTCTATCTTTAAACACAAGGGAGACAACAAAAACCTAAAGGAAAGAAGATCGCAACAAACTGATGCGCCAGTCAGCGATGTTGTTTCTTAACTGGCCCAACACGTGACAATTACCAGAAATTGGATCGAAAATTGCTTGGTTTAATCGTGGCCAAGGAAAAACATTAAAAACAACAACAAAATATCTATAAAAAATAAGTAAAATAAATACGAAAATAAAGTAGAGGAAGTATAAAATTAGAGTTATTCCCCCCCTCCCCCTTTCAATCTATGTGCACGAGATCTCTTGTGCAACATTATTGTAATTAATTTAATGATATTAGTATTTAATGTAATTATTGGCTATGACTTTAATAAGAAAAGACATTAAGGATGGACACACACACACAGACACGTCATGGAAATTAATGATTTCCTAATCAGTGACTGGACGGTTTGTAACCCACACAAAAAAATATAACAGAAATAATTGTGGAATTCTGAAAATGCTGATTGGGTTTGCGGCTGTCCGTATCTTTAAATGACAGAAACATCCTCAGAGAATATATTGGATGAGAAGAAAAACAAAACGAAAAACCAAACAGGACGAAGAAACAAGACGAGTTTGATTTTTTTTCGTGAGTGTCTTTGTATGATATGTAAGATAGATAGAAAATTAGCGGGGCATGCAATGGAGCGAAAGACAAAATGAAGGTGAAAGTAGGTAAAGATATGTTTATATTGATATAGGCCTATAGATAGATAGATAGGTCAATAGATTATCAGATAGATTAATATAAAATCAGATAGGTGGATAGATAATGTGATTAGCTGGATAGATAATATGTTAGGTGTATAGATAATATGATAGGTGGATAACCAATAGGATAGGTGTATAGATAATAAGATTGGTGGATAGATAATACGATATGTGGATATTAATGCAAATAGGTGTATACTTTGATAGAGTAAAGCGAAATAGAATAAGTGAGTGAGAGAAATTGACAATGAGATAAATTGTAAGAACGCATAAAATATTAAATAATAATAAGAGAAAAAAATATGATTCACATCATTAGTCTAGGCCAAGGATCGGCAACCCTAGGCACGCGTGCGAGAACTTGGTACGCAGAACAATTTTCAATGGCACGCGGAAGACTCCTAAAAAAACTATTCAAGTATTTTCTATTAGTAAATTGACAGGGTGACTTGTAGGCTATTGGCACGCTAAATGAATTAGAAATCCCACTTTGGCACACTATTATCAAAAGGTTGCCGACCCCTGGTTTAGGCTACATTTAGGCGGTCACACTAGGAATGATAAATTACTCGGAAAGTCCCAAACGTTTGTTTCACATTTTGTTACGTTTTATTCGGACATTGATTGACATAGTTGGTCAACCTATTTACAAATGTAAACAATGTAAAAATTGAATCGAATAACCACCATGTTGGTCCATGTGCTTAGTTCACACCGGATACGTCGTACAGGGGAATTGTGTCGCCAGTCAATACCTACACGCTTTTACTTTTCCCAAGTAGATCTAGTGTTAAGTACTTATCAAAATAAATGCATGCATGATTTGAAAAAGCATGTTTTAAAACTAATACTTATTTTTTAAGATGTTGGCTCTCGATTTTACAGACCCAGCAGGCCCACCACGTCGTATCGACGGGGAAAAAACGTATTTTCCACGTGTTTTCGTGGTTTAAACGTTTTTCTTTATGTGAAAGCTTGATATTTCTGTCACAAAAACTGTGAGAGCTATCAACATTGCGTGGTGAAAGATTAAGAGTCATATTATTTCTGTTATCAAATCAGAGCAGTATGCACACATCGTCCTGTGCAATTTGTTTTTGTGGGACTGAAAACTCAATTACTTGACAACTTCATTAAAAGAGATGCTATGAGATGTTTAACCTGGAGGTCTAACTGTGTATTACCAAATACATGCATTGATCAACGGGCCCCAAAAATGACAAATTTCTGTGTGAAATGAAAAGGGAATGTGCGTTGACGTTTTTGAGATTGCAGCAAAATATAAAGCGCGATATGAACTGCGTGGAATTGAGCGAGGAATTGAGCAAGAAATATGGAGACACCTTGGGCTGACAGAGGTTAAAGGTCCCCATAGATACACGAAAACGGTTCCAGTAAGGCGCCCCCCCCCCCCCCCCCCAAAAAAAAATACAAGCAAACAACGACGCTGAGACACCAATACATTAGAGAGAGAGAGAGAGACAGACAGACAGAGAGACTGACAGAGAGACAGTCAGAGAGACAGACAGAAAGAGAGACAGACAGAGAGACAGAGAGACACACAGAAAAACATAATTTGGTCCCCACCCTCCCCTTCTACTTAAAAAAAAAACAATTTCCCTAAGTTTGAGTTTTGCGGAATAATAATTCAGACATTTTGTTTTCTTAGTTTCAAGCATAATCGTTTTCATTTTCTATGGCAACATCTTCATAGACCAGGGTAAACGCGGCTCAGAGAGTAGAATACTGCTCTTCGTTGAATAAACTGCGTCTCTCGGTCAACTCCCACGTAGGCATCCATACCTCAGTTATACAGTTTTGAAGTAAGAATTCTGTATTTTTGGTAAAAAGAACAGAAGGCTGCTTTCCTAGACACCCCTACCCCCGTTCTTCCAATATTTCCCAAATTAAAAAGTTATGCCAAAAAGCTAAAACTACAATAAAAATCTGCATTTGGTTAAGTACTTACAACTTCACCAACGAAAACTCATAAAGTTAAATTTTTGGAACTAACAATTTCAGCAGACCCTTCAAACCATAGCGAAAATAACTTAACACAGACTTTATTGGGATAGTGCCGATTTTACTGCATTTTTTAAATTACCTCCCCTCTTTTTAAAGTTTTGTTTGATTTATCTTTCCCTGTTTATGAATTCCTGGCACAGAGAATATCAAAGTGTTTTGTCTGAGTTTGTCTAATTTGTCTGCTGCAAAGTCTTCACAAATCCAGCGTCAAATATGCACAAGAAGCCTTGAATAGAATTACTATGTAGATGAAGATAAGTGATTTACGTAACTACATTTCAGGGATCTGGACATAAAGTCAGATTTATGGAGACAAATTTGGAGACGTTGCATGTGAACAGCATGAAATCTAATTGTTAAGAAAACCTTGGTCCTTTATTGAATTTTCATACATCTTTTAGAATTTTTGTTGAAAACAAAACCCTGAAAATTTTAACATTTGTTTTTCGTTTCTATTGTTTGTGTGTGTGTGTGTGTGTTAATCAAAGATGAAAAAATAATGTTGACTTATTGAATCAGGTTTTACATAATACAGAAGGTTGTGTGAAATATTGTATTTTTTTATATTTAATATTTAAAGGGAGAGATAATTTATTTTAAGAAAAACACAAAATGTAGATAAAGTTTATGTCATAACAAACATAAGAAAATCTAAACAAATTGAAGGAAAAAATCTATGTTTTAAAAAAAAAAAGTAAATCTAAACAAATTGAAGGGAAAAGTTTATGTTATAAATGACAAATATAAGGAGATCTATTATATACAAAATGAAGGTGGAACAATTCTATGACATAACAAACATTATGAAATTAATATAAAAAAAACGGATGTTCATAGGTATAAAAAAATAAAATATTAAACATTTCCGGTGGCAATAATCTGTTCCAAGGGAGATAAATCTCAGCCACTGACTAATCCAGCGGAAAAATCTTACTAATCAATAGCCGAGTGGCTAGAAATGCCCCTTGGTGAATTCAGCAAATTGTCTGAAGTATTTTCTTCCTACTTTCTACTATCTCGAGTGAACAGTCGTGACTTTATAACACTGGCTGGTTAAATAAAACACCTCGCTCTAGATCTGGAAGGCCAATGTGTCTTTGAATGAATAAGGCGGGTCTGTCTACAGGCAAACCGTAGTAGCTCTGCCCTTACTGATGACTGAGAACATAATATAGTCTAGCTAGAGCAGGGTCGGAAACCTAAGACACGCGTGCCAAACTTTGCACGGAGGGAGATTTTCAATGAGATGCGAGAGACCTCCTAGAGGTGTTTTTTTTATTGTTTAAAACAACAACAACATTTTCCGGTTCTGAATGAGAATAAAAAGACTGTTATTATTATTGCAGTGAGTTGAACTTGCATTTACCAGGACTACTGAAATGGATTTGCATTGAAACTGGACATATCTTGCGTGAAATCAATTTCAAAATATTTTAACTACATGTACACCCCTATGTTAAAGAATATTATTAAGATAGATAGTTGGCCTTTTTTTAGAAGTACATCGAAGCACTCAAAGCGGAGTTTTCTAATCAAAGGCAACACTTTAAAAATTATGGACTCATTTGTTCATAACACATCAAGCCTAACTGGTTTGATATTACTACAACTTACTACAAGCTACTTAGATGTAGATCTTTTTTAAGTGGAGGAATATTGGGGATTTAAAAATGAAGCAAGGTGAATTTTAAACCTTTAAAAAATGAGCATACAAATGTACCCATTTGCTGAAAAAATATGTAAGGAAGCTGCTTAGGAAAGTCATCTGCTATTCTCAACTGCTAAGCATTCGCTCTTTTACTTTCAGCTTTTGGTTCAACTTACACCTGTGAACAGATTTTATCGCACATCAAAGCTGTTTTAAGCATACAAAGAGGTCACCTACACTTGACCGCTTAATAAGTGATACAGATTAAGTACATTTAAACTAGTTTTTATGCTAATCTTCTTTAATTAAACATCAATTTAATTAATTTTAAAACAAATTTATTTGTATTATTAATTTAGAAATATAAAAGACTTATTTAATTGCACTATATTATGTAATTTCTGTAATTATAAATGTTTAAAATATAAACTCCTTAAATGGACAAACAATTAAATACAGGAAAAATTTATTTACAACAGTTGAACGTAAATTATTTTAATCCTCTAATAATTAAATATTGCAATGAATACTATAAAATTAAATTTATATTAAGAAATAATAATTAGTCCGTAATATTTGTTTTTTTACAAAATATAACTTGTTTGGCATCACTATTGAATCAAATGTGTAATTGTTTTTTTAAATAAGGGGAGATAATTAATCCGTTTATTTTAGCTAATATTTCTAATATGTTTTTTTATTATAAAAAATTAAATAGCTTGTAATATATAACTATGAAATTATATTAGACTAACCATAAAATGTATTTGATAATTATATAAATATTAGTACCAGGTGACCGATCATTCGATCGGTAATAAAGAGCAGGCGCTTGTACCTTAACATATTGTGTATGTAAAACAACAGTGCATATATTTTAAAAATACTTCTTTACCAGACCAATAAATTGTATTTGTCTTTTTTCTTTTTTCTACTATGAATAACATGGGCTTTAAATTCTAACAGTCGAAGTAGATTTTTATTTGAGCAGTCTAATATCTAGATTTTGCCCGATAACCCCCCCCCCCCAAAAAAAAAAACAAAACAAACAACAACAACAAAAAAACAACAGCTTAATCTCATTTTAAACAAAAAAAAAACATGTAGGCTAGAGTTGTCAGTTTTAAATCCAACAGAAATATATGTCATTTATGTCAATAAATCGCCAGGCTACAACGAATACATAAAAGTACTGCGCGTTTGTTTATGTGCAAGTCTATAAGAGACTCGGGAACTGCCCTTCTACGCTCGCTCCACTGGCTCCCCGTGAAAGCCAGAATTGAGTATAAAGAGGCGCTACTTTGCCATCAGTGCATTTTTAACAACGAGTTTCCGTCCTATCTCAAGGTACTAATCAGACCTTATGTCCCGCAAAGAACACTTCGTTATGCAAACTCATCGCTTCTGGAAGAGCCCCGTTTCTCTCTGACGACCGTTGGCCTTAGAGCCTTCTCAGTATCCGGTCCGAAGGTTTGGAATCAACTTCCCATTCAACTGAGGCGAACAAGCTCTACTGTTACTTTCAAAAAGAACTTAAAAACTCATTATTTCAATATTTACCTTTGATAACAATTAACATGCTTTAGAAACTTACTGTCTTATTTATGGGTTGGGTCGGTTAATGCTACATTTATTTGTTTTGTCTTTTTTTTAATCATCAATTTAGCTCTGTCACCTGGCCTAGTGTAATATCCGTATTCTTAGTTGTATGTTAAACGCGCTCAGAGCTTACATTATGTTTGTTGGCAGCGCTATACAATATTATTATTATTATTATTATTTAAAAGACTGAAAATGAAAAGTTTAAATTTAAAATATCGTGAATTACGTTACAATTTTTAGTTCTTCTACCCCTTCCCCTATTGGTGTACGCTCGTTTGAATCTGTGGCGCCTTCACTGTGGAACGGCTTACCTGAGACACTGAAAAACTATGTGTCAAAAAAGGCATTCAAGAAGAATTTGAAGACTTTTCTTTTCAACTAAATTGATCAAATACACATCCATCAGCAAAAAACTTGTTTGAAACTATTTTAAAATGTTTTTTTCGTTTCGTGCCTCCATCGGCCGAAACCTTGTTTAAAACTATTTTAGAGTGTTATTGTCGTTTCGATTTTTTGAGCGCGCTGAGCATGCTTTTATTAGCATGGAGTGAGGCGCTATATAAATGACCAATTAATTAATTAATTAATTAACTTTAACAACTGTCAAACTTTCCTATAACATTATGTCAATTTTTTCAACTCCTTCCCTCAACCCATTCAAGCTAACAATGAGTTACGGCCGGCAAATATGTTTGATAGGAATTCAAAAGGTCTACGAATAAATGTAAATTGGGTAAAAAAAAATAGGCATAGTCTAACTGGAGAATCGAACCCGGGTCGCACGCACAGCAGTCCTCTACGTTAAAAACTTAGCTAGAGAAGGCACATGTCAGATGTAAAAAAACTATTAGACAGTATATAGAAGTAGGCCTAAATAAGTCAGTGACACAATAGGGATCCGTGGGCACACAAACACGATCTTTTTATATATAGAGATTTTCAATGTTTTCAATGTATTATTCCAAGCATTGTTTGACAAAAAAAGTAAAAAAATATAGTTTGGTGTTAACATTATCTAATATCCTCCATTTGTGTTACTATTTATAATAAACTATCGCGGCAAAATATAATATTAATTAATTAAAACAATAGTATAAACATTTTTATGATGTGTTTAATTTCTCTCCCCCCCCCCCCGCCCCTCAATAAAACTAACAGTATATTACACTTCTGACTATTGTTATAAGGAAAATACGAATATACTGAATTTACATCTTTTCTAGTTTACCAGATTTCGAATTGACAATGTTAACATATTCTAATATATCTTACTTTGGTAGGCCTTTATAAGCAAATCATACATATTTTTAATGAAACATTCATTGAATTTTTAAAAAAGTGGATACTCATACAGTGTTTATTATTTACAGTGTAGAGTATACTGCTACATTGTATGCTATATACAGCGTAGTGTATATTGCTACAGTGAACACTATATACAGTGCAGTGTAATCTGCTACAGTGTACACTATATACAGCTATTCATTGTTTAAACACAAAAAAAGTTTTAGAGGTGTTTTTTTTCTTCAAAAAATGTCAGATAAAAGAAAGTTAAAAATAGACCTTTAGTTTGGTGAAACTTCATCTAATTCTGTTATTATTTAAACGGCAAACTATTATCTGACTATTAGATAATTCGTAAATATGTATTTGTTTTTCTTTTTTTTTTAAATTTAATCTAAAATATATTGAAGTTTAATCTAAAATATATTGAAGACGTCCTAATCTAAATAAGCCGCGAGGGCCGCATACTATCATTTGTCCGCCCGCGCGTTACCCACTGGCTGTAGTTAGGACACCCCTGCATTACATACATTACACTTGGTCTTGCTTTAAATTATTTCTATCATCGGTGCGCAACAGTAGTTTAAACAAGAAATAAAACTTCTTTCTGCTGTAGTAAGCCTACGGGTATTCCCGAAACGTCATAACTGCGACGCAACAAAACACCGCTCTTGAAAGCCGCACTACATGTGGGTCGAGCAATGGCATGTTTTCACGGCCAAAATCAATATCTACGATTAATCTAATGTGTATTTTTGTTTAACGTCCATTTCCGATTTTTATTTGTGGGGCCGAAAAGGTGTAGATTTTTTTTTAGGTGAAACAAGTAGTGCATTAAAACATGAAGATAATCGTTAGAGCGCTTTTGAAGAAAATTTCCAGACATATATACACATATATATATATAGTACCAGGTGACCGATCATTCGATCGGTAATAAAGAGCAGGCGCTTGTACCTTAACATCATGTGTATGTAAAACAACAGTGCATACATTTTAAAAATACTTCTTTACCAGACCCATAAATTGTATTTGTCTTTTTTCTTTTTTCTACTATGAATAACATGGGCTTTAAATTCTAACAGTCGAAGCAGATTTTTATTTGTGCAGTCTAATATCTAGATTTTGACCGATAACCCCCCCCCCCAAAAAAAAAAAAAAAAAAAAAAAAAAAAAAAACAACAACAACAGCTTAATCTCATTTTAAACCAAAAAAACATGAAGGCTAGAGTTGTCAGTTTTAAATCCAACAGAAATATATGTCATTTATGTCATTAAATCGCCAGGCTACAACGAATACATAAAAGTACTGCGCGTTTGTTTATGTGCAAGTCTAAAAGAGACTCGGGAACTGCCCTTCTAAGCTCGCTCCAGAATTGAGTATAAAGTGGCGCTACTTTGCCATCAGTGCATTTTTAAATACGAGTTTCCGTCCTATCTCAAGGCACTAATCAGACCTTATGTCCCGCAAAGAACACTTTGTTCTACAAACTCATCGCTTCTGGAAGAGCCCCGTTTATCTCTGACGACCGTTGGCCTTAGAGCCTTCTCAGTATCCGGTCCGAAAGTGTGGAATCAACTTCCCATTCAACTGAGGCGAACAAGCTCTACGGTTACTTTCAAAAAGAACTTAAAAACTCATTATTTCAATATTTACCTTCGATAACATTTAACATGCTTTAGAAACTTACTGTCTTATTTATGGGTTGGGTTGGTTAATGCTACATTTATTTGTTTTGTCTTGTTTTTTATCATCAATTTAGCTCTGTCACCTGGCCTAGTGTAATATCCGTATTCTTAGTTGTATGTTAAACGCGCTCTGAGCTTACATTATGTTTGTTGGCAGCGCTTTACAAATATTATTATTATTATTATTTAAAAGACTGAAAATGAAAAGTTTAAATTTAAAATATCGTGAATTACGTTACAATTTTTAGTTCTTCTACCCCTTCCCCTATTGGTGTACGCTCGTTTGAATCTGTGGCGCCTTCACTGTGGAACGGCTTACCTGAGACACTGAAAAACTCTGTGTCAAAAAAGGCATTCAAGAAGAATTTGAAGACTTTTCTTTTCAACTAAATTGATCAAATACACATCCATCAGCAAAAAACTTGTTTGAAACTATTTTAAAATGTTATTGTCGTTTCGTGCGTCCATCGGCCGAAACCTTGTTTAAAACTATTTTAGAGCGTTATTGTCGTTTCGATTTTGTGAGCGCGCCGAGCATGCTTTTATTAGTATGGAGTGAGGCGCTATATAAATGACCAATTAATTAATTAATTATTTAACTTAAACAACTGTCAAACTTTCCTATAAAATTATGTCAATTTTTTCAAATCCCTCCCTCAACCCATTCAAGCTAACAATGAGTTACGGCCGGCAAATATGTTTGATAGGAATTAAAAAGGTCTACGAATAAATGTAAATCGGGTAAAAAAAATAGGCATAGTCTAACTGGAGAATCGAACCCGCTCGCACGCACAGCAGTCCTCTACGTTACCAATTTAGCTAGAGAAGGCACATGTCAGATGTGAAAAGCTATTAGACAGTATATAGGACTAGGCCTAAAAAAGTCAGTGACACAATAGGGATCCGTGGGGACACAAACACGATCTTTTTATATATAGAGATTTTCAATGTTTTCAATGTATTATTCCAAACATTGTTTGACGAAAAAAGTAAAAAAATATAGTTTGGTGTTAACATTATTTAATATCCTCCATTTGTGTTACTATTTATAATAAACTATCGCGGTAAAATATAATATTGATTAATTAAAACAATGGTATGATAAACATTTTTTTTTTAATTTTGAGCATTAAACTTAAATACTAAATAATTAAAGGTAAAATTATGTTATTCATTGAAAAGACTGCAAATGAAAAGATCATAATATATGTAGGCTTCGTTAGATAATGTGTTTAATTTCTCCCCCCCCCCCCCCCGCCCCTCAATAAAACTAACAGTATATTACACTTCTGACTATTGTTATAAGGAAAATACGAATATACTGAATTTACATCTTTTCTAGTTTACCAGATTTCGAATTGACAATGTTAACATATTCTAATATATCTTACTTTGGTAGGCCTTTATAAGCAAATCATACACATTTTTAATGAAACATTAATTGAATTTTTAAAAAAGTGAATACTAAAACAGTGTTTATTATTTACAGTGTAGAGTATACTGCTACGTTGTATGCTATATACAGCGTAGTGTATACTGCTACAGTGAACACTATATACAGTGCAGTGTAATCTGCTACAGTGTACACTATATACAGCTATTCATTGTTTAAACACAAAAAAAGTTTTAGAGGTGTTTTTTTTTCAAAAAATGTCAGATAAAAGAAAGTTACAAATAGACCTTTAGTTTGGTGAAAGTTCTTCTAATTCTGTTATTATTTAAACGGCAAACTATTATCTCACTATTAGATAATTCGTAAATATGTATTTGTTTTCTTTTTTTTTAAATTTAATCTAAAATATATTGAAGTTTAATCTAAAATATATTGGTAGACGTTCAAATCTAAATAAGCCGCGAGGGCCGCATACTATCATTTGTCCGCCCGCGCGTTACCCACTGGCTGTAGTTTGGACACCCCTGCATTACATAAATTACACTTGGTCTTGCTTTAAATTATTTCTATCATCGGTGCGCAACAGTAGTTTAAACAAGAAATTAAACTTCTTTCTGCTGTAGTAAGCCTACGGGTATTCCCGAAACGTCATAACTGCGACGCAACAAAACACCGCTCTTGAAAGCCGCACTACATGTGGGTCGAGCAAGGGCATGTTTTCACGGCCAAAATCAATATCTACGATAAATCTAATGTGTATTTTTGTTTAACGTCCATTTCCGATTTTTATTTGTGGGGCCGAAAATCTGTAGATTTTTTTTTAGGTGAAACAAGTAGTGCATTAAAACATGAAGATAATCGTTAGAGCGCTTTTGAAGAAAATTTCCAGACATATATACACATATATATATATATACATACAATTTTAACTCGTATTATAGTATAGGATACATACAATTTTAACTCGTATTATAGTATAGGATATGAATAACAATTTTTATGTATATTTTAAAACATTTAAATATTCCTAAATTTTCAGGCTTAATGCTAATTGTACTTCTAAATCAGACTTATATTTAAGGACATCTCAGTAAAACAAAATATCATTAATATTACTAATATTAGCAGATATTAGATCGTCATCTTAACTACCTATCAAATGATAATGTTTAGACAATAATTACCATAACCTGAATTAATTTAGATATAAAACGCTTCAATCATTTTCTCTATAACTAATCACCTTTGCATTAGGCTTTGACCTTGCTAAGGAGCTAAATTATTTGTCTTATAAAAATAATTTTCTAAAGTATAATAGAGCAGGTTGATTTTAGGCTGTTGGCACGCTGAATGATTTAGAAATCCTCGTTTGGCACACTGTTTGTAAAAGGTTGCCGACGCCTTGTGTAGAGTGTAGTCTTAATTGCATTGAAAAAAATTGTGTGACTCCGATAGTATGGTAGTAAAGCTATTATAAGGGCATTGTGCTGTGGCCACAGACACTAGTGAATGCTGCTTCACCGGCTCTATGGATTAATTTGGTCCGACTGGTACTTTTTTTAAAAGCTATTATTAAGAGCGCGTGATGTTCTGTCTATTTAAAAGTATACCGTTAGTAATTTCTTGTTAGACTTAAGTTTCAAGAATTTGTATTCTTTATTTTTTAGTAAGCGTACACGTACTGCCCGTCACCTCTATAGAATTGGGCCACCAACTATAGATCTCCGGAGTTCCCTTCTATTGGGCCAATTTTTTCATTTCTTTCCAGGTGTATCGGTGTATCCCATTTCTAAAATGTCAGCCTCGATGTCATGTCGACAGCTTTTTATTGTCGACTTCTTATTCGCAATCCTGTTGTTTTCCTCTTTTAATCCTGCCTACTTGTGTTCATTGGTAGTTTTAAAAGGAGGTGTTTACCTTATCCAGAAGCATCTCTGTTTCCTGATTTCCTCTTCAACGGGAAGGTGGACATTTTATTCCCCCATATATTTATATTCCTAATGGCGTCAGGGCACCGAATTTGTAGAATCGTTCTTATCTTATCTTATATATTACAGACGCTTCTTCTATAAAGAAGATTATTGCGTCCTACGATCATCCGTGGTCCGAGTCTAGTCTTGTATCTTTATTAATGTTTTAAACGATGTTAAGTTGCTGGTTTTCCGGGTTTGTTCAGGCATCACATTCCATGCCCGAATGCCACTCCGGAAGAAAGATAAGATTACTTTATTGATCCAAATAAATGGAAATTTGATATGATTACATAAATTCCGTCTTTCAGCATACTTAAAACAATATTAAAGAACTATTTGTACTCAAACACAATAGTCACGCACACTATCATACCATTTATCATACAATAAAAAAGTATCATTTAGGAGTCAGCTATTGAGCCATTGTATTTCCTGGATGACTGATGATTCTTTTGAAAGAGTCTCACTGATAGTGGAACAAAAGTTAAATCTCTCTGTTCTTGCCCTTATTGAAAGAAGCCGACCACTTCGAGTAGATATTATGTAACTACCATGAAGCGGGTGTGCATGATCTTGAAGGATTTTATTAATCATAGACAGGCACCTTGAACTGAGTAGATCTGCAAGAGATGGTAATTATGTCTGTGTGGTACGAGAAGCTTTGTTTATTATCATTACCACATCAGCAGGTGATTGCAAAGGTTATAATTCAACCAATAGTCGCCGAGTAAAAGAGATTCATAATGGTTTTCTCTCTATGCATTATATGCATTTGCTCTCGCATAAGGGATAAGAAAAGTGTTTTTGTCTTCATGTTTATTTATTTGAGCATTGCAGCAGATTGTTATTGGGTTGTATTTCCAAATTATGGTCTAATGCCTTATGTATTATTACTACTTTACTCTTTGCCCTTCTGTCCTCTAGTGTTTCTAGGTCTAGAGATTTGACTATTGGGGTTACTCTTGTCAGTTGTAAATATTCGCTAGTTATGAACCTTGCAGCTCTTATCTGAATTAGCTCTAAGGCAGCGGTCCATGAATTTCTTTGCTTTCGTGTTGGTTGTTGTTGGTATTGAATATATTCATTCAAATTTATTAAGAACTAAATAATTATACTATTAGAAATCCATACGTTTTCTATTTAATATTTTGTTGTAAATTTCACTAAAAATGTAATAATTATTTTCTTTTTAATAGCGATATTCTATGTTAAAATGAATTAAATAGCAGTTTCTTGTTCTTAAGAACAAACGATAAAGATAAGAAGACTTCCGGTCATGTTAGCAGACGTGTAGGCCTATTATTATCTCCTGTCTAAATTTCGTCATGTGTGAATTGTAATAATATGAAGTATTGTCAAAGTTAATATGTGTTAAACATGCCTGAATAAAAAGTAAGTAATACAAATGGAATCTTTCATTTAATTATTCTGCCTCAAGTGAAGAAGAGATTGTGTAAAAATGATTCATGCAAAAACAAGCAAATAGGTATAAAATAAAACACCATGCTAAAAAGAAGCTAACACTTGAGAATAATTTTGCCAACTCGGCTTGTGTACACGGAGAATAGGACATGCCCTAAAACTGAACCCCGCGGTATGCCACAGATAAGAGGATTGTCCTGTGAAGATGCCATTACAATAACTGCCAGCTAGGAAGTAAGAATTAAACCAGCGAAGATCAGTAGACGTTTTTGTCGCGGTTCTATTCTATATGTTACGTCTGCGCGATATGTCAACACTGTATTCGTTGAGGCGTTGAAGATTCCAAAATCTAGCGCTGTGACAGAGATTCCTGTTACATGAAACCTTTGCAAAGAAGTGACGCAATTTCCTGACACTGGCCTTAACATCTTCTAGCCCGTTCGAGTGATCCACCAATCTCAATATGTAAATTAGTTAATTGGATTTGCACCTTTTAATGTTCATCCTTCAACTGTTTAAAGTTCAAAGGAATAAATCTTTGGCGTTGATTTTAGTGATTTTCGTTTATCTCTATGTTGTTGTCAAGACCTGTTAGGTCGAGGAGACCTTTGATTCTATATACTATTTACAAGAGCGTTATATTGTTAGATTTACGTTCTGGGTTACATGTGGCACGCGAGTTCTTTTTTATTGCTTTATCAGATTATCCCCGAATATCAGATTTAGGCTCTGCTGATTCCAGACAATGGCTGACTTCAATTCGCTTGCAAGTATTGACAAGGTACATAGTATTCTAGGAGCCATCCTTCTTTTTTCTTTCTCCCAAGCATTGTCTATATCTGCTTTAATATGTAATAACAATTTTCCAACGTCTTCATTCGATTTAGTCTCATTTACCCGATGAAAGAAACAGGAAATCAATTTTTTTTTGCTTGTTATCCAGTATTGTTTTGTTTGATATTAAATCAATAAGGTAAATTGAGAAGGAGGAAACATTATGCGGCCACAGAGTCTTAGAGTGTATCCAATATTTAAATCTAACAAAAAAAAATTCTTTATTTCATGCTTGCTCATGCATTAAGTAGTCAACAACCAGATTTGAGAAGTTCTTACAAAATGTGCTAAATTCACTTTTTGGAGAAAAACAAACAAAAGATGATTTATTTCCGCTGTTTTTAAGATTATGTTTTTTTTTTAATGCTGGTCTACAGCTCGACCTTAATCATTTCTCAGAATATGTTTGAGAAAATATGACACGCCTATCAAAAGATTCTAAATTGCGACGTTAAAATTCATTTTTTGTTGTTGTAAAAAATCAGTTTGTGTTGACTAAGCAACTTTTGCAAGCGGAATACTGAAATTATCTTTTCTTTTATATTACAGAGTTTTTATTTATACATATATGATGTATGCGTCCTAAGCTAATACGTGGTTTTAAATCTAGTCTTGCAACCTTCCTAGTATACGTCTAACGCACGGGTAAACCCCATTTCTACTGTACCTTGTTCAAACCGTGAAATTACAATGTTCACAAGTGCATTACAATGATCGTTATATAATTTAGAAAATCATAATTATATTGCACTCTAAACGTGAGGAAAATTATGGGAAAAAAGCTTTTGTTCTTTCACAACATGGAAAATTATGTATATTAAAATATGTGCCACTCTATGAAAATAATTCATAGTATTATAGATTACAATTTCATTATTTCAGTAAACAAGACAATTTGTTACATAGTTATAATAAAAGAATACAGTTCCAGCTACAATTCTAAATTACATAGATTTATAGATCAGGTTCCATACAAAAAAGGTGGGGGGGGGGGGAGGGGGACAAATCCACAGTAAGAAATACAATACAAAGACATGGCGTAGTATTATGTTCAGAATTTAATAAAGCTATTCCAAATATTGGGTGTGTTCTTTACGACAGATGGCATTGAACCTGGCTTTACATCACAGAGACCAAATTGTAAGCCTGGCTGGAAATCAGTTTCAATATAAAAAAATAAGAGCAAAATGGACTACGAGAAAAAGTGCCCCGATGTCATATGTCAAGAGTCCCGATGCTATTTGTCAAGTACCGCTGTAAAGGCCTGGAACACGGACCTAATTGAAAAAACTGCCCACACAGAGTTATGTCTCATACATCATTCAAGGCGAGTGGACACACTGGCCGAAGAATTATGTACAGAATAATTAACTCCATTATGCCATGATACCAAAAGATGGCCTTTGTCCGTTGTAGATTTACCTCTCCATCAACGCCCCCATACTCTATTTTTAAAAGTATGTTCACAATTATTGAGTTCAGGGATTTGATAATTAAGGAGCCGTCTACATTAGACATCCACAATGTAAGTAAAGTTGGGGTGTAAATAATATTGAAGTGAATGTTAGAGACTTATTCATTCAATAAATACAATTCTTAGGATCATTGGTACTTAAACGTTAATAGTAATGCCTGCATGAATGTGTTTAGAGTATTCATTATTTTAAAGAATTTTTAAAGAAATGTCCACGAATTCATACATGTATACGCTTGAATCTAAACATTAAAACAATTTAGATGTGCATTCAATTGATATTACGAAATAATTGCTTCACGAAAACTTTATTTAATTTTTGAAAAGTCCAAAGTTAAACAAATTTCTATTCATTGTTTTATGAGATTGCAAGTAAATAATACAGGCTGTTACTGTTTATCACGAAGCTTTATAAATATATACCAACAGGTTTTATCATATAGGTCAGTGCCTATGACAGATAACTACGTTTTGGAATGTATTATTTGCTATATATAGTTAAAATAAAACATAAAATATTAGATTTCTTTTTTAATTTATCAAATGAGATTATATTAATATCATTTTCAAATATAGTTAACCACACGCTATTCAAATGCTTTAATTTGAAATTGAAATATCCGTTTCATATTTTAGATTTACTGTGCTCAATTCGATAAAAAAAAACATAAAAATTATGTAACCTTATTTGAAATTTCTCTTGCAGATAAGAATGGACCCATTTTTCATGAATCCATTTATCAAATATGCAGTTTATATATATAGATTTATATATATATATATATATATATATATATATATATATATATATATATATATATATATATATATATATATATATATATATATATATATAATATATATACATATAATATGACATAATATATATAATATATTCTAGAGAGAAAAAAAACACAGGATATTGTGCATGTATAAAGAAATATTTATTTTTTCCAACTGGCTATTCCCCTAAAGCTGTAGACGTTATGCTTAGAGATATGTAAGACATGAACGAAGTAAGATTCTGTGAAGATATGGCATTAAAACTCATCCCGACTTGTTGATTTTATAAGAGACATCCAGGAGGTTTTTATTTTGTTTGGCTGTTTTAGTTTTTTTTTTTTGTTGATTCCCTTGTAGACACAGAGAAAAGAAGTTATAGGTTGATGTGTATTAAGAAGAAATGTCATCTCCTTTCTTAGCGGCTTAGAGATGAAATAATTTTGACGTGTGTATCCGGTCTTTTATTTACAGATAGCCCTTTTTTGTGTGTGTGTGTGGAGATAATCATTATCAAAGATCTTCAAGTGTATTGGAGGACAGATTGGGGAGATAGATAGAATAACAGTGACAGACAAACAAACAAACAAACATACAAGAAGACATTGATGGAGACTTGTGGAGAAATGAAGAGGAGGAGAAGGGGAAAGGTGTGGGGGGGGGGGGAGGTTAACAAGTCTCAAAATGTAGGATGAGGTAAAGATAGGTTTAGATGCTAGAGCGAAAATAGTGAAATGACTGACCATGTGCGTGCCTGTGTGTGGAGAGAGAGAGAGAGAGAGAGAGAGAGAGAGAGAGAGAGAGAGAGAGAGAGAGAGAGAGAGAGAGAGAGAGAGAGAGAGAGAGAGATGAGAGAGAGAGAGAGAGAGAGAGGAGAGAGAGAGAGAGAGAGAGAGAGAGAGAGAGAGAGAGAGAGAGAGAGAGAGAGAGAGAGAGAGAGAGAGAGAGAGACAACGAGAGCGATATTGAGGTAAAGTTAAACAGAGATCCAATACATGACAAAGTGGTTGAGTATGTTTTGACTTAAGAGCAAGAGAAAAATTGAGAAAGAAAAGGTGAAAGTATGAATAACAGGAGAGAGAGACAGACAGAAATAATATTTGAAAGTGTGTGAGAAGGTGAGAGAAACCTTATAACAAAGAATGAGTTCTTGTTTTTTTTGTTGTTTTTTTTGTAAGAAAAAAATAGAGAGAGAGAGAAAGAAAGAGTAGGGACCCGGGGGGGGGGGGGGAGGAATAAATTAAGAACACTAGCTGTTACGGGGAACATAGAAAAAGAAACCGAAATTCTGTATTAAAAAATCATCTGCTGAAGCTGTAAGTACCAAATAAAACAAGACTATTTAGCAGAGTAGTTTTAGACTTTGAGGTCGTAAATCGGGCTGTGGTACTCATAATTTCACTTTGTACACAAAGTAAACCTACGTTACCCATGTTGACTCTTGCTAGGTAGGTAGTAAATTACATAGAAGGGGAGGCAATTGCGAAACACTAAATCATGGGTCGTCTCCCAAAAATAATAATTTAATTTAGGTTCTCGTTTTCTTAAGTTGTGTTTTTTTTTTCCGTTTTAAGTATTTTTCCAGATTGTCATATTTAACTTAATGTAGGCTACCATGATAGTATTTAAATTTTTTTTATTCATACACTTGAATGCGTAAAGTTCAGCTAAATATAAAAAACTATATGTAAAGTCAAAAGCTAATTATTTCTTTGATAACACAATTATTGTTCATATTTACAATTAAGTTTTTCTTAGGTAAAGTAGTTCTAAATATAGAAGTGAAAGTAAATGTTTTGATTATGATTATTTAGAATAATTTGGGTAAAGCATTTTTAACTCATTTAATAAAGTAATCTACATATATAAATATATTTATAACTATTTATCTAGCTGAGTCAAGTATAACCAAATTAATAAATAGTTTATAAAAAGGAAGCAGTGCGAATGGTTGCCCACCCTGGGCGTTTTCCTTAGTTTGCCAACTCTCTGGAATTATTAATGATGTCAAGTATTGCAACAAATAGAAGATTTTTATATACATGAGCTTTTTAATTACGAAATAATTAAATTAACCTACAAAAAACAAAACAAAATATTCAATCAACTATATCTAACTTATAAAAAACTTATCAAATACAATCCTAATCAAATAAGAATTTTTAAAATTGTAATTTCTGTTATTACATAGTAAAAAAAACAACAACAAAAACCCACAAGAACATTGAAATAATATTACGTTTCAATGTAACTTCATTTCTTTTCCCCAACTCAAATTATCTCCCCTCCCCTAGGCGGTTTGACACAAAAGAAAAGATAACCCAACCGAGACAAAGCGATAGCAAGTGCAGAGTTTATATTCAAGTGTGTTATTTCCCATGGTATTCGTTGCATCGGTGCTTCTCATCATCTCCAACAAAAAGTGCCTTTTGATCATTAACTGCATCATCCATTGTTTCATTTTGTCACTAAATGAATTAACAGTCAAAAACATCACTTTCTATTATTTAAAAAAAATCTTTGTAATGAAATATCTGACTCAATTATTTTCGGCAAACAAAACAGAAAACAAAAAATTTACAACATCAACACACAAGTTTTGGATTGGAGATTATACAAAATATTATTTTTCACTGTACTAAATGTTTATCTTATCCAAACTTTAATAATATGATGTACCCTTTGTGTAACAAAAACAGACTGCAGTAACATCTATGTTTGAGATTTATCAATAACAAAAACTTCCAAGGCAATGGGGACTCTTGTTGATTACAAATTTGTGAACCTCAGAATGGGATCGGAATGAGAATTGTGTTGTCGAAAGCGGTTTTTCTGATTGCGGTAACCTATGACATTTTGACTGTCTGCAACACGATTCTCCCATCTCATTGAACCGACACTGATGAAGTTCACACCATCACAGTGTCCTGGATTACCTTCTCATCATTCATTACTTAAACCCTTGGGAAAGAATCCAGCGTCTATTGGGTACATCACTCAAACTGTTTAGACTCGTACAAGGATTCTAAATCTCTATCTATGTACAACCCCTTGTCATCCATGTTATCAGAAAGCAATGTCTCAAAACTTTCCTTTTTACTGAATCAATTGTCATGGTTTTTTTACTGAGAAGAAAAACAATATTATCTTTTGAAAAAGTCATTAACAGACAGCCATAACTAGACAGCCACAACCAGAAAGCCATTACCAGAAAGCCATCATGTTGTAAACTTTCTTTTGCTAAATCGAATCCTTGCCCATTTTCATTTCATTAAAAGGAGAAACGACAACATTAAACTCTATTATGTTAGGCGTAACAATTTCAATAAAGCCATTGCAATAATCTCATGATGTCATAAATTTCTAGCCAAATCTAATCCTCTATGTTTTTATGTTCATGAATATGACGTACACAATGCAATTTCGTTCCATTTTTTTTGTATAAGGCTGATTTCAATAAAAGCTGAATAACGTCAATAACTCTAATATTGACCCCCCCCCCCCTTTCCTCCCTATTCTCCAGAAGTGACTTTCTCTATACTATTGGAAACCCCCGCACTGTGAGATACAGTAATAACTGCCCCAAGATAAAAGGCAGAAGCAGTAAAGGGCATCGATCTCAAACTCTTGTGTAGTTTACTTTTATCAAGCTATTGATGATGTTATTATTTCGGTGTTTAGTTCGGTTCGAAGAAGAACGCACTCGTTTCTAATGTCTGTGCCGAGAATCTTTTTTTCAACCTTATTCTTATTTCAACCTTATACTTATTTCAACCTTATTCTTATTTCAACCTTATTCTTATTTCAACCTTATTCTTATTTCAATTGTATACTTATTTCAACCTTATTCTTATTTCAACTGTATACTAATTTCAACCTGATTCTTATTTCAACCTTATTTTTATTTCAACTGTATACTTATTTGAACCTTATTCTTATTTCAACTGTATACTTATTTCAACGTTATTCTTATTTCAACCTTATTGTTATTTGAACTGTATACTTATTTTAACCTTATTCTTATTTCAACTGTATACTTATTTCAAACTTATTCTTATTTCAACTGTATACTTATTTCAACCTTATTCTTATTTCAACTGTATACTTATTTCAACGTTATTCTTATTTCAACCTTATTGTTATTTGAACTGTATACTTATTTTAACCTTATTCTTATTTCAACTGTATACTTATTTCAACCTTATTCTTATTTCAACTGTATACTTATTTCAGCCTTATACTAATTTCAACTCTATACTTATTTCAACCTTATTCTTATTTCAAGTGTATACTTATTTCAACCTTATTCTTATTTCAACTGTATACTTATTTCAACCTTATTCTTATTTCAACTGTATACTTATTTCAACCTTATTCTTATTTCAACTATATACTTATTTCAACCGTATACTTATTTCAACTGTATACTTATTTCAACCTTATTCTTATTTCAACTGTATACTTATTTTTATTTCAACCGTATACTTATTTCAAACTTCTTTATGTTTTGTTTTTCATAAAATGTAGAGACTAATCTTATTTTATTAATTGCAATTTTTATGCTATTGAATCCTTTTAAGCGTCATGGGAAATATTATTCGTATATAGTTCTATATCACCTTTCAAAGCTTTTTAAATCAAGTTTCACTTTAATAATAATATAAAAAACCCCATCAATTTGACTTCTTCTTCCTTCTACCACGTATTTCCAGCTTCAGCGTTTAATTATTTACGTCTTTAGTTTCAAAATGTTATTCGTCATAGACTTCGTTTTATTTCCTTATAGGCAATATAGAAATATTAGTAGTCTGGATAAATAAAAACTCTTCCTTGATGTTAAAGAAACCATTGTTATTAATTTCATACAGTTTGAATCAGAATCTATCTAAATTTTTGTTTAAATGTCTTTAAAATAAAACAACCCTTAAAATAGAAAAAAAAAGAAATTAATTATGTTCAGAAACATGATTATTTAAAACAATACTTAACATTAAACGTTTTTTGCGTCGTCTTTCGTTGGGTATCCAGAGCCTTTACAAGCTTGTTTATCGCCCAAGGGCAAAAAGTTCAGCGCCGCCCCGTTGCTTACTGTAAATGCTTGTTTAGTGCTATATTTATACTACATTTGCCGTCCCCTGGAACTGTCGTCCCCGGACATATGCCCCCCCCCTCTGACCCCCCCCCCCCATGTGAGGGCACTGTGGGTATTATCTACATGTATGCATACTAAAATACACATTTAATTCTTTTTTTCACGATCAAATCTTCTAATTCGGCTGCCCTTTGCGTTTGTGTCTTTGTTGCATTCAAGTAGGCAACAGCTAGATGAGTACATATAATATTCAACTTATATATCTTTAACATTGCATCTCTGAATCAGTGTCAACATTCACGCATTATTAGTACCTGGTACGTAAATAATCTTCCCAACTATTGACTATATGACGCAACCCAAGTAAATCTAACTTAATGCAAAACAGATAAAGCTAATGCAATCCACGTGAACCTATGTTTTAGTGCTATTTATGTAAAGCTGACTTCTAGTGCAATCCAAGATAAGTTTATGTAATGCAATACAAGTGCAACCTATGTGCAATTTCCAACACTAGTGAGATGTGAGCCAAGGCCAGCTGAGTGTTCTTTATACAACTTAAAGTAAACATGAACACAACGATTGGACTTCATTTCATCATTGTACATTGCTCGAGTTGAACATTTTCCGATGTGTCATCAAGATTTGATTTCTTCCCTCTTCCACCCTCCGTCCTTTTCTCCCATCTTATTTTATTCTCTCTCACATATAAACCACCCGAGCGTAAATTCTGTAATATTTGATATTGCATGTCGTGTTTCATTAGGGACACATCAGCTTCCGGTCGATCTAACGTCAAGGTATTTCCAGAAGTGACAACAGCGCCCCCAATGTTTATCGATCGATTTAATCTCTTCGTCACTCTAGTCTCTCGCTGAGGACATTGCGCCTAGTTTACATCTTGACTTTCGACGTTCAAATTTCTGTGTCCGACGTACATTAAAGTAAGCACGAAATCACACAATCAATCTAGCGTGATTGACAATTGGTAGATATTGTGTAGTAAGACTGTTATTAAACAAAAAGTGCAAGAGACGCCAGACAAGAGACATCCCCATAATGTTTTTTTTGTTATCTATAGATTTATTTATTTTTTACGCACATATTATAGTCAGTTGGTTGCGTTTTCAATTGATTTACTTGTGAATCAGTTTCCTGCTTTGGGGAATGGGGGGCAGAAATGAAAATGTACTGGAGACTTGAAATGGAACGAGACGAAATGGTGGCAAACTGGATACAGCAAGAGAAACTAACTTGCCCAAGATTGAGATGCTAACCAAAAGCTCTTGTTTTTTGGCCAGGAGAGAAAACGGGCGTTATTAAAGAATTTAGTGTTTTCATTTTCAGGGCCTTCGGAGAGAAGCAGGGTTGTAACCAAACCCCATCTAGAGGACTCCATTACGGACAGACCCCCTAGGACACCACCAGGCATTTGTCTCAATGACAACCGACACCTGCTTGGTTGGCCAACTTTTCTCTTTCCTTTGGCGTTTTGTCTTAACATTTTGGCTGTTGAACTGCTTGGTAAGTTTACATAGCCCAAGATATATAAATTAGCTGAAAAGAAAAGCTAAGAAATTAAAATGGCTTCAGAAACGGGGATTTTGTGGCAGAAAGCGGGAATTTTTATAAACTTTTGAGAAGAAAAAACTGACACGCCTTCATCAAATGAGCTGCAGAGTCTATTTAAATAAAAAAGGTGCCCACTTTCAGAATTTGTGGCTTCTTTTTCCTAACATAACGAAGAACATTGTGGGACCAGAACAAAGCCCAGCCGTCTCTACTTTTCCGCTCTAACCTCAAAGCACTTCATAATAATCGGGAACAATGATAAAGAACAAACAGACTCAAAAAAAAAAAAAAACAAGACACAATCGGATTGACCATTGGACTGTAATGAAATGCTCTAGACTGAGTAGTGTAAAGTAGGCTAGACTGAGTAGTGTAAACTAGACTAGACTAAGTAGTGTAAACTAGACTAGACTGAGTAGTGTAAACTAGTGAGTAGTGTAAACTAGACTAGACTGAGTAGTGTAAACCAGACTAGACTGAGTAGTGTAAACTAGACTAGAATGAGTAGTGTAAAGTAGACTAGACTGAGTAGTGTAAACTAGACTAGACTAAGTAGTGTAAACTAGACTAGACTGAGTAGTGTAAACTAGACTAGACTAAGTAGTGTAAACTAGACTAGACTGAGTAGTGTAACCTAGTGAGTAGTGTAAACTAGACTAGACTGAGTAGTGTAAACCAGACTAGACTGAGTAGTGTAAACTAGACTAGAATGAGTAGTGTAAAGTAGACTAGACTGAGTAGTGTAAACTAGACTAGACTAAGTAGTGTAAACTAGACTAGACTGAGTAGTGTAAACTAGTGAGTAGTGTAAACTAGACTAGAATGAGTAGTGTAAAGTAGACTAGACTGAGTAGTGTAAACTAGACTAGACTAAGTAGTGTAAACTAGACTAGACTGAGTAGTGTAAACTAGTGAGTAGTGTAAACTAGACTAGACTGAGTAGTGTAAACCAGACTAGACTGAGTAATGTAAACTAGGCTAGACTGAGTAGTGTAAACTAGACTATGCTGAGTAGTGTAAACTAGACTAGACTGAGTAGTGTAAAATAGGCTAGACTGAGTAGTGTAGACTGAACGACTAAGTAGTGTAAACTAGACTAGACTAAGTAGTGTAAACTAGGCTAGACTGAGTAGTGTAAACTAGACTATGCTGAGTTGTGTAAACTAGACTAGACTGAGTAGTGTAAACTAGGCTAGACTAAGTAGTGTAGACTAGACGACTAAGTAGTGTAAACTAGACTAGACTAAGTAGTGTAAACTAGACTAGACTGAGTATTGTAAACTAGGCTAGACTGAGTAGTGTAAACTATACTAGACTGAGTAGTGTAAACTAGACTAGACTGAGTAGTGTAGACTAGACGACTAAGTAGTGTAAACTAGACTAAACTGAGTAGTGTAAACTAGACTAGACTGAGTAGTGTAAACTAGACTAGACTGAGTAGTGTAAACTAGACTAGACTAAGTAGTGTAAACTAGACTAGACTGAGTAGAGTAAACTAGGCTAGACTGAGTAGTATAGACTAGACTAGACTGAGTAGTGTAAACTAGACTAGACTGAGTAGTGTAGACTAGACAAGACTGAGTAGTGTAGACTAGACTAGACTGAGTAGTGTAAACTAGACTCGACTGAGTAGTGTAAACTAGACTAGACCGAGTAGTGTAAACTAGGCTAGACTGAGTAGTGTAGACTAGACTAGACTGAGTAGTGTAAACTAGACTAGACTGAGTAGTGTAGACTAGGCAAGACTGAGTAGTGTAGACTCGACTAGACTGAGTAGTGTAAACTAGACTCGACTGAGTAGTGTAAACTAGACTAGACTGTGGTTTTCAATTACAGACCACACGCGTGAGACATAAAAAATGTCTAAAGGAAATAGTATTTGGTCTGGACCAAACCCACTTAAAGTAATTGAAAAGTCAAGGAGAATAAAAGAACAAATTTTTGGTACTCTTACGTAACGCACGCATGCACACAACCAAATAAGCACAAGACACTTGACACTTGTCTTCCCACCTCCCACTGTTCTCAGAACATCTACAGTCAGGAATAGAAGCCCAATGTTTTTTTGTGTTTTGAGCCTCTTAGCCTAAACATTGTATCGATAATTTCAATGGTAATAACACGATGTTTCGTTATTTAGTTTCTATTTTTTTTTCTCTGGCTCTATGGTATTAAGCATTTGAAAGTTCGACAAAAAGACATTCTTAAACAATTTTGATGAAATCAATCTCAGAGAAAGCATAATTTTTGTTGTAACATCGTTATAGAATTATATTTTTTAAACAACCATTTCATCCATTGATTTGATATTACTAGCTTTATGATTTTCGCGATCTATTCGTTTGTATAATTCTTGTAATCTTCGCTGTACAATTTACAGAGACAATTTTAATTTGTTTTGACATAATATATGTATAACACACATCGTCGCAGAGCACAGTGTGTTTGACTGTTGCGGTTTACTTCCTAAACATTAGATCTATAATGAAATCATTTATTGGAAATCCGTGTTTTTACCCTTTTCTCATTTTCATTTCAGTAATTTTTTCGTTTTTCGTATTTAAGCCCTAAGGACTTTGAGAGTGTTAGATTTACACATGAATGGCATTATTGGGTTACTGAACAAATAGAACCAAATATTGAGTTTTTGCCATCCGAGGCAATCAATGTTGGAATAGTTTTTTTTAAGGACAAAATATAGTATATAGACGCCCGAAAATTGTTTTTAGAATCCTGTTTTAATCTATATTTAAAAAAAAAAGTGAAAATTGTGTTTAGAATCAGGTTTTAATGTATATTTTGAAAAAAAAAATTGATGGTCAGAAAATTTGAATTAATGGTAGAATTTTGATGTAAAAAGAACATCCATTTGATACTATATGAGACTGCTACAAAGAAAAAAGAAACAAAACAAGAAAGCATTGCTTAGTAACTTTAATGACAGACTAACGTGACCTTACAAAGCTCTTAAATCTAAACTAAAAATAGAAACCAAGCCAAAATAAAATCTAGTGAGTGCTGTGAAACGATTGATGTATAGGTCATTTCTAGATCAGCGTATTTAATGTATCACTATATGGGTGGCTTGTATGTTCTATTGTAGTTAAGCAATCGTTAGCAAAAACAAAATACATTCATAGCCTTAATAAGTACAAAATTGCAATAACTACAAAAACCCATCATTTTCGAAACATGGAAATTTATCATGGTTTTTAATTCATTCCTAGTTACTTTTTTTTACTAATTAATAGATGCGTTGTCTTACATAAATATTTAAAGTTTTTTTTTCAAATTCTAACCGTTATTAACATCTCCACCCCCCCCCCCCACCCCAATTTCCACTCTCGGTCAAAAAATGAACAACAAACAAACAAATAACATCAAATAATTCAAAAAGAGGAGGCAGCAACTACTGAAAACCACATTTAATTTATTCTATAACGTTGATATAAAAATATAGTTGAATAGTTTTAGCCATCGGCTTCAATAATAAAAGCGTCATCAAACTTGTATCAATGTTGTGTGACTCCCCAAAATAAAACTGAGCGCGTGGGCAGAATGCTGTGTTTGAACACGCATGCGTAAAGAGAAACGTTAAGCCCTCTGACGTTATTGACCATACAGTAAATTAAAGAAGGGATTCAATGAAGTTGAATAAAGGAATTGTATCCTTCCAGTTTGACCAGTTGTGCTACTTCCATCTCATGCCCAGTACTTACCTCGGAAATTTTAGAGGTAATTGTCAAATTGACCGAAAAGACTTGCTGTAAATTTTGAGATTGTGTAACTCGGAGTTTTGGCGGACAATGTCTTCAATTTCACCGAGAGAGCTTTCGTCTTTCTCTCTCCGACTCCCCGCCCTCCACACGACCGCTCATTAAAAAAGTTTTCCATTGAATTGGCTGTAATCTTCTGGTATTTTTCACACTTCTGTACACATGTACCCTCAAAGCGGCGAAGTGTGGCAATCACCAGTAGGTTTGCTTCAAGAACACACTGGTGGGCTTCGCATGGGGGATATCCCTGCTGCGCGTCCGAGACTCATTGTACCGCCGAGAGGCCCCCAGGCTCGGTGGGGAGGAAGCAATGAGTGCAGCGTTTTTGTATCACCCTCGCCCTGGTTCATGGATGCCCATACCTATAGTATATACCGGGCGACATTGCATGTATACGGCGAGCCACCACAATAATGATCCTAGGTCCTAGGGAAATTCCGCAGTTGGAAAAAAAAAGTGCACGTGGCTGTGGAAACCGTAGCCTAAGTTTACTCGCCTTAGGAGTGCCATGGGGTGGCTGGCGATTGGACAGAACCTTGGTGTGTCACCCCACTCATCTGGTTCACCCCAGAACATCAATACGTCCTGGATATAAGAGCCGGAAGTCTCGTCGTTTTCTTTTAGGCAATTATAGTATTGTATATTTCACACCCAGTTTTCCCAGTCATAAACACGATTGGAGGTACCAACTTTTCCATTGACCTAAATGGGGACACAGTGCACAACTTGCAGTCTCATATTTTATGTCTGGGCTCTGATGGATACTCGTTAAGTTATCCCAGCTCTAAGCACTATATCAGTTTTAATGTAATTTGTTTATAAAGGGACATTCATATTCAATATAAGATCCGCTGCATTTAAAGTGTTTAGTACGAAATGAAGCAAAATGTTCACACATAAACACACACAAAATTGGTGTATTATCCAAAGCACAGAAAGTGTCTAAATATAGAATTATACTCAATAATGTCTATCCATCACAGTTCCTGTAAAAATTTGCTGCATCCATTTTCTTATCAGATCGATATACAATATTTTGTAATATTCATAATGTCCCTGTATTTTGTTTTTTGTTTGCCGTATATCAAAACACGATCTTAACCGTCTTAATGTAAGGTCGAGGTTATGCGGTGTCGTCTGATAGTTTTATGTATTGTTAGTGAACGAACTAGAGAACATTAGAAAACGAAACATCAAATGAAAGAGGAAGTTAACAGTAAAAGTAATTCTCCTTATATAACACATAAATAAATAAATGATTTTTTTCTGTTCTATGACAGGTATTTTGATAGCATTCAGAAGTATCAATAACATAACATCGTAACAATAAGATGGCGGGGATCTCCGTCATTTAACTTTCTTAATACGTATGAAAGAAGAAGAAAAAAATAGCAATATTATTGTTATCATTAAATTCGAATTTCAAAACAATGAATTGGCTCCGTTAAAAAGAAGGTTGAAGAAGTGGACTATGAAGTGACAAAGTTATTAGTTATTAACTCTGAGCTAATGATATCAATACAATAACAAACAGACAATTAAAAACAAATCACTGCTATTTCATAATAAACTAATATGAACTAAATTGATGCCAGTTAATAAAGCTTTAAAAAACAAACATACTGGTATCTTAGATGTCACGGCGTTGATCGAACGTGACGATATAGATCGTTTGATGATAAACGTGTCAATAACAAAATAAATGAGGAAGTAATTTAGCTCGAGATTGTGCTTGATCCCTGGATTAACTGAGACTTTAGACTTTAAAACTTCATCCGAATTGTCTTTGAAGAGTGGACAAACACATTTTAAAAAGTTCACCTTGGATGTTTGTTTGTCCGTTTACAGATTCTCAACCTCAATTTCCAGATACATCTGAACAACAACACGGTTTTATCACATCATTGATTATGTTGGAAGCTGCTGCCCACTGACAGGGTTGTCACCTTTACCTCCTTAGCTGTCACATACAACAATAATCACTAGGCGTTCGTCAACGATGTAGGGCATTGTAGGGTAAGTGGAATTGTGGCAAAGGAGAAACATTATGATGATTCTTTTGAATCTCGTCCATGACTCCGATGAGTGACGTTAAAGTTATGCTATGAGTGCAAGATGTATATTCGAGGGCAGGTAGTCCATTGTGCCATCGAGATAACATCTTAACACTAGTTTGACTTCGGAGATAATGACGTTGTTGGGTATTGATATAGTGAATTTGCCTATGCATTACGGGGGGGGGGGGGGGTGGCGGTTAAAGAGAATATTTTGGTTCTTTAGAGTAGAATTGGTTGACTTACAATAATTAGGTTTGCAAAGATCTCTGCTTAGTCAAAACTAAAGTCGATAGGTCAAGCTAGCCTTATAGCATAATCATTGGAGTAACTTTGGCTTTTGTAAGTGCAGTACAATTAATAGTATTGTTTTTAAAGACGTAAATAGTTTTACCAACGTTCGTGATCATAAAAATTTATAGTAATTTCATTTTCACCAAGTAATGTTAGATAACGCTAGTGGAATTGGGGCCGTAAAATGGGTTGCCTGCAAGGATCATCATAACCAACAATTTAACATTTCAACCTTAAACATTCAACAAAACAAAACACGACACTAAGATCATTACAAAGTGTTGCAATCAATAGGAATCCTTTTAAAATCAATTAAACTAATTTTGATGTGGTATATATCGCTATCACGATACATAAGTACCGAGTACAGTGCAATATCGAATATCATTGCTAAATGGTACTTGGGTGATGCATTCTATGTAAAGCGGAATTGATGATAGTTGCGACCACAGAAACTCCAATTGATTTTTATACAATGTTTACAGTCTGGCCAACACTCAGAGCAATGATCTAAAAGTCAACAAAGTACTCAGCCTAATCAGTTTCTTTGTACTTAAGGGTTTAGTAGAAACACTTGGAAATAGTAAGGTTAGGATTTAATCGGGTCATTATGTTTTGTTTTTATAACTTTTGTGTTGTTGTAATACAGCATTTAGTTGTGTAACACTAAACTAGTTACAAAACAAATAAGTGTTGACAAAGAAAATGCACGGAAAGGGTTGCGTGAAAAACAACATCACGGAAAACCAACTACACAAATTCTTTTAAAACCATAATCAAATGCAAGACTGTCCAACACGCCTGTCAAACATTACTATCCAACATGACTATCCAACATGATTATCCAACAAGATTAGCCAACAAGAATATCCAACAAGCCTATCCAACAAGACTATCCAACAAGACTATCCATCATGCAATAACCGTGGGATAGCATAAGCCAAAATAGTGTTCTGGTTAGAAGGAGCGTCTTTAGCACAGAAGATCGCAATACACTGTTTCCCTAAGCATTACTTCCCTAAGATAATGGATTAAGTAAAGTAACGGATGTGGACTTCCTGAAAAGGAAATAATCGTCCAGGTTTTAAATCTGGTACCCTGGCAAAACAAACACAACGGTCCTAATCACAGCCTCTAATCGAATTTAAAGTCTAACGCAAAGCTTTCATCCATCCGCCCTTGACACTATTTCAACGTATTTAATGTTCTCAAGTATCTGTGAATTTGTTTGTTTGTTTGTTTATCACATACATGCACAAAACACATTAACCTTTAAAGTCAAACACTGACCACAATAACACTCATGCCTAATCAGTCTGGCCAAAAAACAATTGGACGTTATTGTTTAGACTGGAAATATCCAGAAATTAATCAGTTTTTTAACGTCGACTAAAGCGTAAACACGTGGAGGCGTGCTCTGCAAGCCGAAATCACCAAGATAGGTTTCAGTTGGAACCAGGATAGTGAGGATGGCCCAGGATAGAAGAATGTGGAGAACTATTGTCTGGTGACCCATACTCCAACTGGGGTTGACGGGCATAATGGAAATGGAAAATATAAACTATGAAGTTCTCGAAACAACATCTGTAAATGATTCAATATTAATAAAAAAAAAAACAACAGCAACAGTTCAGTTTTATTTATAAATGCAAAAAAAAAGTTTTTTTGATAAATTGAAAAGACATATGAAAGAAACACGCCATACATATAGTATATGTATAAACCTATTTGTAATATTTTTCAGTAAACAAATTACTTCCGCCAAGCAGTCAAAATAACAACAATACATCTGACACAAACAAGTTGAACAAAATTGAATACAAATATAATCCGCTAGACTAACATGTTTACTGATATACATTACGTAAAGTCTCACAAGTAACGGAAAACACATTTTTTTTAAAGCGAAAGAGATAAATGGTGTTTATCTGGTGCATCTTGTTATACAAAAGCTGTTCTATTGAATGGGCGGTCGGATCCCTGTGTGGGCGAACTCCTGGTTGAACTTGAGTAGACGTGCCAATATTAATTTCAATTTGAACATGAGTGGCACTTGTTTTCATAGTATCATGTAGATGGTGTTATATCTCTTCATCTCTGTCACTAATCCTCTCTTAATTTCATTGTCTCTCGCTTCCTTCCCCACTCTCTCCCTCTTTACTCTCTCCCTCTCTCTCTCTCTCTCTCTCCCTCTCCCTCTCTCCCTCTCCTTCCCTTTTTCACGAAAACAACAATCACTCAACATTGTGTGTTACAGTTTTCTAACCATCTCAAATCCCCCCTTTGACGTCATTCACTGGCTATTTTAATTGCGTGCTAAAGACGATATGGTTTTGGCTAATTTTGCCAACGAACTATTGCCTCATACAATTTGCAAGCGCATTCATAAACAAACAAATAGAGTTAAACTCTCATATTCTATCTCAAAGCTCACCAAACTTAGTAGACAAAAACAAAAGAAAAAAAGTACTTGGTGATTGTGCAATAAATATCAAACAAATTTTAAAATACATTTTTGTATAAATCTTTTATATCCATTTTTTTATGTATTAGCCTCTTTTTTTTTATCTTAACTTCCCACAAAAGCATAAACATATCTGTATATAATATGATATACCATATAATTAATTTTATTGTTATTTAGTTCATGTTTAATATTACATATCAAAACTTACCATTTTGAGTTCGCTTATACCTAATTGAAATTACCTTTTAAACCACATTTTTATTCAGATTTTTATATTACAATTAGTCTGGAATCGAATTTCTCACCAATAAGAAGGACACGAATGGATATTTAAAAAAAAAATAACTTGTATTATTATGCCAAAAAATGTGGCATGAAATAAACCTTCATGAGTTTTACATGACTTGTATAACATTGCATCATATGCAATATATTGATTTGCTTTTATCCTAGTTGAAAGCAGAGCTACATTTCGAAAGCCACACCATTCCAGAATGGTATAATTTAAATTATATTCTCGTTCAAACGATTACAAAAATAAAATAAAAAATTAAGACATGACAATTCAAACATTTTTAAAATAATAAAACATTAAAGTCTAAAACTAGATATACAGCACGAAAACCTAATAAAATATTTAGAATGACATACTTTAAAATAACATAACTTTTAAATTTAATATGAAATAAATACAAAATACATATGCAAGCGAAAGTGTGGGCCGATTGAAGATTTTTCATAGAATTATTGAAATGGAAACTATGCTTTAGGCCACAGGCCAAAGAAAGAATATTTATTTCCGAGATAGAAGCATACATAACATTTCAGCACGCTCATCTCATTGAAGTCATTGAAGCCTGAAAGTAGAGTAGTAATTTGACTATAGGCAATAATGTAACCGAGCATTGTAATCTAGATCGGCGGTCGTTAACCTTTTAATAATAGTGTTCCAAATTAGGATTTCTAACTCAGCGTGCCAACAGCTTCAAAGTCACCCTGTTTTTTTCAGGTAGAAGTGAAATGAAATGCCTTTTGGGGGATCTTCTGCGTGCCATTGAAAATTGCTATGTGTGCCAAACATGGCACGCGTATCGTAGGTTGCCAACCCCTGATGTAGATTATTCACTTTACTCTTCCATGGAATTCGACCAAAAACTATTATTTAAGTAAACAAAGAACTACCGGTATTATCGCATTTAAAAAGAAAATTTCAACATAGATCCTTTCAAGTTTTATTGAAAGTAACAGGTGGTTCCAAAATGAGCGTCAATGCACCAAAGAAAGAATATTTAATTAAAATAAAATTGACAGGGGCCCAGCGAAAAAATAGCAAAAAGCTTTCATAACTTTTTATTTTCGTTTTGAATTCATTAAGGTAAAATTCGACAAACACGGCTTTAAATAAGGGTCTTACTTAAAAAATGGCACTCGGAGTAAAATAGTAAAATGATATTTGGGAAACAATGAGACTCTACGATGACTGGAAAAAATGTCCTAATTACAACTATTGTTATGATCTTTCACGTCCGATCTCAGATCTATTATATTTGCTGTGTATATTATTTAATTATTGGATGACGATTTCTCAGGTTTTCAATTAGTAGCCAGGCGCCACAAAGAAAAAAAAAGACAACAACAACAACAACTCAAAACACATTCGCAAAAAACAACAACAACAAATAACAAAAAAAAAATAAAACAACGTTGGCCTAATCCTGCGAGTTCCGGTATATTTGTTTGACCCTAATTTGAAATGCCCTTGGCGCGAAATGGAAGCAGACAATTAGCCATCAAACAAATCTCACCACATTCCGTGTTTATTGCTTTGCGATTTTTCCCTGGGGTGTTTTTCTATGTCAGTGACAAACAAGGAAACAAGCAATTTAAATGTTCCACTATAGCTAGTTCATTAAATATGAATGTACACTAGAAGAGCTTGGAAGATGATTAAATAATACAATGATGTTTTTTAAAAGTGTTTTTTTAATGATTTATATGAATATAAAGAGATAGAAAGGGAGATATTAAGATACACAAAGAGAGAGAGAGAGAGACAGAGATAGTAAGATACACATATAGTAAGAGAGACACAGAGATTGAGAGAGACACACTAAAAGTACAGACGGCGCCAGTGAGATTGAGAGAGAGACAGGGAGATTGAGAGTGGGACAAGGAGATTGAGAGAGAGACAGTGAGATTGAGAGAGAGACAGTGAGATTGAGAGAGAGACAGGGAGATTGAGAGAGAGACAGGGAGATTGAGAGAGAGACAGTGAGATTGAGAGAGACAAGGAGATTGAGAGAGAGACCGGGAGATTGAGACAGAGACAGGGAGATTGAGAGAGAGACAGGGAGATTGAGAGAGGGACAAGGAGATTGAGAGAGAGACAGTGAGATTGAGAGAGACAAGGAGATTGAGAGAGAGAGACAGGGAGATTGAGAGAGAGACAGTGGGATTGAGAGAGAGACAGGGAGATTGAGAGAGAGACAGGGAGAATAAGAGAGAAAGAAACACAGAGAATGAGAGAGAGAGACAAATGGAAAGAGACAGATTATAGAAATAAAACTTATGATAGATCGAAAGATAAATGAAACAATTAAAAAACCTAGATATTTAGCACTATAGCTAGGTAGACAAAGACAACGATAAATTGTTCGGTAGAACGCTATTACAGTAGAATAACAAAATTATAAATAGATGGAACGATAGTAAGAGAGATAGATTGATGCTTAGCAATATAAAGAAACATAAATAGATTGACGGGAAACGTATAGAATATTATAGTCGCTAGCATAGTTGTTGTGATCCTCGATAACATTCATGGAATACTTCATTATAATACCATAGACTATAATATACATGGACCGCTTGCTTTAGTGTTTCTGCTATATGATGACTTGAATCCAGTGAATCACTGATTTTTGGAATTCCCGATTATAAATATAGTAATTGATATACAAGTTCCGTTTTATTTAACCGCTATGATTTTCTCAATGAAAAATTAAAATGAAAAGTTGTACAGAGCGGAAACATATATAGATCAGTGTTGTGTGCGCACGGAAAAAGAACATAAGCTCTAAAAATAGAGCAGGCGGTCCATCTTATTATAGTCAACAAGCTACATTGCCCGGCGTTGCCCGGGTGAAAAAAACAGGACTGAATAAGGTGCAGATAAAAATTGTATTAACTACAATTAAAAGAAAGCTATAAATCTAATATTTAAATTACTATTTTTTACTGAAGACTTTTAGGAAAGTAATTTAAAATAAATATTGTAATCGGGTAAAATAAATAGGCAAGTATTTTTATTTAACAAAAATCTAAATTGCCCGTACATTTACAATATATTTAGTTTTTAATACTTTGAAAAAAAAATGTAGAAAAAAAAGGTATAGTCTAACTGGAGAATCGAACTCGGGTCGCCCGCATAGTAGTCCGCTACATTAACCATTGAGCTAACAAAGACACATGTCCAATGTGAAAAAATTATTAGATACTATATAGGCCTAGGCCTAAATAGGTCAGTGACACATACTCACGTGATTTCAAATTTACCAATGGGGATCCGTATGGGGATAAACAGTCTCATTTTATATATATAGATGATAATAGGATTAATAGGCCTACAAGTATTCATTTAAAGTCGAAAAAAATGCGATTTAATAAAACGGAACGTGTATGATAATTACTTTATTTAGAATCGGGAATTGCAAAAAAAAAGAAGATAATAGCATAAAAAACGAAAACAAGAGGTCCATGTATATTATAGTCTATGATAATACCAAACCACTCAAGAGATGGCAAAAAGATATGAACAAGTCCAAACGCCATGTGACTTATACATGGGCTTACGTGGGTGTAGGTGTGAGAGGGCGTAGGCGTTACACAAGAAAAACCCTGTTTACAGTGACCTGTACTTTTAATATTCCATAAATAAACATCATAACATGTTTTCGTCTTTTTTTCGGAACTGTTTTCTTTTGTGTGCTTCACTTTTATCTTATAGACAATATCCCAGTCTATCCTGCTATACACTACACTTATCCGTTTTGAAGTATAGTATTACATTTTGAAAAAGGGTACTTGATAATTTTAATATGTTGAGTTTTTAATGCCTATTCCAGACAACCCATTATAATCCCGAATGTCAATCGGGAAAACCCGAAAACATATTTACCGCGATGCGCGCGGAATTTCCCGCCAAGCCAAGTAATTGTGTTTTTAAAGCCGGGCCGTGAAAATAACCTGTCACGGAAAATGCCAAATCTAAATAAAACTTACTAAGACTAGATTCAAATCCTGGGAAAGCCTAGGACGTAATAATCTTATGTATAGAAGAAGCGGTTGTAACACATTATGTTAGATATGAGATAATACAAAAAAATAATAGAAGCGAAAAACACAACATCACATCATTAATGAGTCAGAACTAATAATCCTTTCTTCATAAGTTATTTTTTTAAGTAGACTCTAAAGAATAAACTATGTTTAAAACGAAATAGAGGTGCTTGCAATTCACATTCATACAGAGCGTTTGCAATGGGCGGAGCTTAAGTTTTTTAGTGACGTCATTTGTAAATAGAAGCCACTATTGAGGAACAAATATGGCATAATATGGTGAAGTTTCTTATCATGCCAAATTCACATATGAATATATTGGCTATCATACTCAAAAATAAGGAGGTAAATAGTAGTACTGTAGATTAATTGATTAATGTGATTAGGCTAGGGCCGGCTAGACCTATTTACACTTTCAATTTAACTTTATAGGCCTACACTTTTAATGTTTCGAAGGCTAAGCTAATGGGCTAATGGCTAAGTAGGGCAGCTACAATGACAAGTGATAGTGTTGGTCAAGTCACTAATAGGCTCACATCTTCTATGATCTATGTCTATGATAATAATAAAATAGCCTATTTTATTAAACAGACATAATATAGCTTAAATCTTAAGAAGACTTAAAACACAAAACATCATTTAAAAAAAGCTCGAGCCCATATGATACTTTATTAATACAGCGGCCATTGTACTTGTACACCACTACACAAAGCATAAAAAAATCACGCGCTTTTTGTCACGTGATTGCAAACGCCCTATAGAATTGGGGAATACCATCTACATTTGATTCTACAACCACAGAGATATATTCTCTTCTCTTTACATTTAATACATTCAACATATGACACAAGTACTATTACATGTAATGGTTACATTCTATTCATACAAACAGAGTAGTTACAGTAGTTTTTAAAATTGTACATATACATCTTTAACATCTTAAGTTATATAATATTTATATAATTTTTAACTATTTTTTTACAGTCAGTTCATATCAAAATTATAAAATGTAAGCTTATTATTATTTTAGAAAAGAAAAATAAGAAACATATTAAACTATTATTATCAATAAAGAAAAGATAATTGGTTGATTACCTCCCTTTAATTAAAATAAAGTTGCTAAATTTGATTCAATCGTGATGCCCAACAAGTTCTTTTTTGTAATATAACTAATCTTATGACTAATTATTATATCTGTATACAAACCCAGCATTATGATATTTAATTAAAGGTATACAATTAATTTACGTTAAACAATAATATATATATATATATATATTGTCACGTGCGAAATCAGCTACTGACGTTAGATGATATTTTTAGTAATGTATTATTATATATTATTTTGATTCATATCCATCTTGGATCTCACAAGGTTGTATAAGAATTTATATTGATGTTATTGAATTAGATTTGATGTTTATTTGACTCGTCGCGATATGAATCTTTTGTGTATAAAGTGATTTAGATAAACTGTACCTTAATATATAGGAAATCCACAATCCTGTTTGAAATTGAACACAATTTTATTCCAACAAGTTGAGATGATAAAATATAACAATACCACAGAATACATGTACCAGTATTATATAATGAAACTTAATCAGTTGAGATTCTTCTATAATGAGTTAAGCTGTAATCCTATCTTTAAGAAAGTGGTCAAAAACAGTCCTCACACATTAGCGCCCAAACTAGAACTAAACTAAACGGTATTCCACCCTCGTGCATATGACGTATTTTATCGCTATGACGTAGTGTCTAGAC
The DNA here is from genome assembly GCA_949126835.1 of Anisus vortex. Lineage (NCBI taxonomy): Eukaryota > Metazoa > Mollusca > Gastropoda > Planorbidae > Anisus > Anisus vortex. The sequence goes on along the minus strand of OX421492.1, from coordinate 21,373,062 downwards.
ATATGCATGTTTTATTCCTAACACGGAAACATTTCGGGTTTAAGATTATTTCATTTTAACTTTAGTTAATAATAACAGAACCGATATAATATGGAAATAAATCTACTCGTAACAATATATATATATATATATATATATATATATATATATATTATTTATAGTATATATATTCTATATATATAACGTAGGTTGTGTGCGTGGATTCCGATTCCCATTGGTTAATTAGAAGACACGTGACCTTGTTCCCTATATTATTTTATATTACTTTAGCGATTTCGCTTTCTCCATGTACCCTAGATGAGTGGTTAGTGTCCCTATCTGCCATGCGCGTGACCTGGGTTCCCCACTAATTTCTGTAGTAACAATATAGGTTGGCTACTTTTTACATTTCCATTAATATTACTTTATTTAAAGATTGTAAAGAATGTAGGGCCTTAAGGATTTCCTAAAATGTTTTCAGTAAGTGAAATCTAATAATTATATTTTAGACATGCGGGCGACGGGTGTTTGATTCTCAGCCTTGGGAAAGTCCAAACATTTTTTTTAATGAAAAGACATTTTTAACCCGATTACATTATTTATTTTAAATTACTTGCCTAAACGTTTTCAGTAATTAGTCTCATTATTATTTTTTTAAGCTTTAAAATATGATAGCTTACTGTTCATTGTAGTTTATAAAATTCTAACTGTAGCTATGGGACTATACCGTATAGCCCAAGTATTTTTCTCCTGGGCAACGCAGGGCAATTTAGCATATATATATATATATATATATTGATGTGTATTTTGTTTGGATAGTATAACAGAAAAACATACAATGCAATAAACATCTCAACGTATTTTTCGCATCACCAAAAAGCATTTTAAGTTCTTGACTCGAGACTTAAAAAAGTAACGAAGTCATGAAGGGAAATACAGTTAACTATTAAAGTACATTAATTGAAAATGGTTGAAAATGTAGCTCTTTTAAACCAATGAAGAGGTTATTTGAAGTAGCGAAATCTTGATTGGGTCTATTTCTAGTTCCGTTAATTCTGGAAACTAACATTATAGCGCTGTTCTAATGTGTGTCTGACCTCTTTACATCTGAACATTACTCTAAAATTACATATTTATTTACCATTTTGTCGCCGCAGACAGTAGATTCCCCCACCCCACCCCAGCCCTTCCCATCTACAACTCCCTGACGTAGACATCCTTTCCCTCTCCAACGCTTTGTGGTTCGTCTCTAATCCTAAAACAAATTTATAGCGATATCTCCAGGTGTTCGTAGTTCATTTTTTGGTGTGTGGTTTGATTGTGTCTTAATGCGCCGATGGGATGTTGTTGGATAGCTTTCTTCGGTTTCTCTGAGAAACTTGCAAAGCTAATGAGCGACATCTCGTGAGAACAGGAAGCGACGACTCAATCTGTTCAACGATCTCCGTTAAACCAACCTTAAGACAGGCTTTTAAATTAGTACATTAAAAAATTAGTTTAATTAACACTTTTAAGACATTAAAAAATATGGATTTTTGTTTCCACCCAAAATATACACACAGCTGTTATAGAATATTTTCAAAATTTAGTTTCGTTCCTGGCCAAATAGCTTATATTGTCACTTTTTATCTAAACATCCAACATATTTTAATTTAGTAAGCTTGTTTAGGGCAAAGTGACTTACAATCTTCTTACGTCTGTGGGATTCCTGCCTATTTATGTAAGTGTTGGCAAATAATTAGAGTTAAACACTATGAAGGGTAAAAAAGTTAAAGATTTATATTCATATAATAATAATAATAATATTTGTATAGCGCTGCCAACAAACATAATGTAAGCTCTGAGCGCTTTTAACATGCAACTAAGAACACGGACATTACTCTAGGCTAGAGCTAACTGATGGTATAAAACAAATATTAAAAAATCAAATAAATGTAGCATTAACTGACCCAACCTATAGGTAAAACAGTAGGGGTCTATAGCACTATTATAGCTGGCTTTGAGCATGGATGGCCTCGACACAGATATTTTAAATCGAGACTTTATATTGGCTACACGCCCTTGCAACAGGCCAAAAATACTGAGCAGGGAACACACCCCAAAAATATTAACGCATTGTCAGGGGTTTAAAACCGTATCAAATGTCTACCATACGTAGTTATACGTTTCTTCGTATCTAGCATTTTTACCGCTCAATGATATTTGTTCATCTCTCTTAAAGAATTTGCATAATTAATTGTATTCGTAAGTCACTAGAACAGCACATTTCTCAGATAATATAATAAACCTTGGTGTACATAAATCTGCGATATACTACTACAAAAGTCTATAGAGAAATTCCTTCACATATTTTGACATTTTTTTTTAAAACCTAGAACAAAAAAAAATCTATCAGAAGCTACTGTCCCGGAATTCTCAGCCCACTCACCAACATCACAAGAGTTGTACCCCATGCCCGTGTATTTCAGACTTACCAGCCATTTTTTAATGCCTGCTTAATAGGAGGGCGTCGCCGGTTCCTTGGTTAGAACGGAAATAAATCGGCTTTTAGCTAATTTCATTTACACTAACCGTGTTCCCGAAGAACGCCTGGGAGCCATCAAAACACTCTTAAGTTGGGTTTGAAAGAAATGTTTCAACGGAACTCGGCGTAATCTTGCCATCTTCTGGAAACGAAGTCAACAGATTTTGTTTTGTAGACTTTTATTTATCTCACATACTTTACAATTGACATCACTAAAGGACACGTAAGTGAAATCCGTATAAGACATCACCATGTTTCAACTAGATTTGAATTTGGATTGATTTAATAGGGAACGAATTTATACACAAAACAATGCGTGGAGCCTTATTTTTCTCCTCTTTTCTATTCCTTTGAATAATGGAAATGGAAGAGCTAAGCAAAAGAAGTATTGTGTGGCCAGAACAGTGCCCAAAATAGGCCAGACTGAAATGAAGAAGCGTTGTGGGTGTTTTAGGAAATATTTTGTTTAAAATGAATTACAAAAAGTCAACAGTTCACTGGAAATACATTGTTTCTTTATTATTATTATTTTTTTGCATATCTTTTTTCACTGACAGTGATATATCAAACAGATCTACAAAATGCCATTAATCTGTTTGGTCACTATAAGTATGTGAGGCCGTCTGGTCTTGGGGTTAGTCCACCGGACTGTCGGACTGTCAATAAAACGGCCCCGGTTCTAGCCCTGCCGCCGACCAATCCCTGCCGGCCTGCAGGAGTTTTGGGCTTAGTGGACGTAATAATCTTCTAGAGCGCATCATGAAATGTCTGTTGAGCGCACTGAGCATGCTAAATTGAATAGCATAGATAAAAACGCTATATAAATAAATATTATTATTTATTATTACTCTATGTATAATCCTTACTTGCATGTTCTCTAAATATTGTGGTCTCAGTTTCTAAGCAAATGTTCTATAATTTTATTCTATTTACAATATATCGTTACGATTAGGACCGCGTACTAATTATATACATATATACATAACTTTTAACATTAAATATGGAACAGCCATAGTGTTTTAGTTATATTAGTAGTTATGTTATTTGTATTTCTAATAGTCTGCATGAACTCGTCTTAATTTTATCATTAAATATGGAACAGCCATAGTGTTTTAGTTATATTAGTAGTTATATTATTTGTATTTCCAATAGCCTGCACGAACTCGTCTTATAAATGCCTCATGAAAATTAATTTCATCAACTCACATGTGTTTGGAATTAAATATTAGGACACCGCCAAGTAAATAAGTAAATAAGCTTGTCATCTGTTAGTGTACTGAAATCATGAACTCGAAGAATCACAATCTCAACCTTTAGGCCTACACCTCACTTGACCTCACATCTATATGGATTTCTGTCTCTGGTCGTAGGAAACGAAAGGCTAACAAGTTCATTTTCGGACAGTTTTAATTTATACAAACAGTTCTTGACATTCAAAAATGGAACAAATTATATTTTTCTCGACCAATCTAATTTATCTAAACAAATAAATGTGGGTGATTGTATCGGTGTCTCCGGCTGGTAAAACGAATTTGTGAAACGTTTCAAATTGGGCTGTAGGTTTTGTTTCTTTTTTTTCCTTGTGGGTTTTGTTTTGTTGTTGTTGTTGTGTTTTTTTGTTGTTTTTTTTGCAGGAAGAAAAGAAAAACATTGAAATATTTGTTGTCTTTAAATTAGCAAGACAGGAAGGAAAATTTTGTGACCTTGACATTCAGCCCTCGAAAATAAGGGACTATAAAAAAAGTCTTAATAATATTTTTCTTTATTTTTTTTATATATTATATTTTTTTTAATAAGGGAAAGCTTTGTGTTGCAAATGTATTTGCATCCAATTTAGATGTGCACCCCCCCACTTTCTCTAAAAAGTCTGAAATGAAAAAAAAAAAAAAAATGAGATCCAACTCGAAGGAATTGTTAAACGATATTGCATGAAGTGTGTGGGGCGATTAAAACAGCAGGAAGGCGTAAAATGTAATTAAGTGTTGATGTCGCTATGGGAGAGATGGCGTTGAGAATTGAGATGCAAAAAAAAAACAAGGTACCACCACCCCTCTCCCTTTCCAATATCCCTCACCCCAACCTAACCTTTAATAGGAACGGACAGCAATGGAGTAAACAAAATCGGCATAACGATTCTCAAATCGGGCTGCGACGTAGAAGACTGAAGGTGAGAACAATGGGAGTCAATCATATGACATATTTTGTGTGATTTACTTCTCAACGAATCTTTTATAGTGTAGGCCTACTCATTGAAGGCTAGGATCGACGTTTGTTCCACAAGATTGTATGAGCATTACTAAACATGTAGATTAAAGATTTGTTTCTATGGGAGTAATATTATGTGCATAATTGTTTTAAAATATAAGAATTTATAATTTCACTAAATGATGACATGTTGATTGATGCGTTTTATCATTTAGAAGCTTTTACCACACACTATTGAAAGCGATTAATCGTGTGTTTTCATTATGTATACTTGAAGATAGTGTTGCCCTGTGTTTTCACTGTTTATACTTAACGACAGTGTTGCTCTGATAATGTCGAGCGCTTTTTTAATTGTTTTTTTATATTTACTATTGGAAAAAAATCGTTACAATAGTATATGCGAGCCATCCAAGCTGCCATTAGACACTGCAAGTATCAGAAATGTCATTAAACATTGCAAGAATACGATATGTCCTTAGGAATAGCAAGAATCAGAGATGTCATTAAACATTTGCAAGAATACGAGATGTCATTAAACATTTGCAAGGATACGCTATGTCCTTAGGAATTGCAAGAATCAGAAATGTTATTAAACATTTGCAAGAATATGAGATGTCATTAAACATTTGCAAGAATACGAGATGACCTTAGGAATTGCAAGAATCGGAGATGTCAATTAGACATTGCACGGATAAGAGATTGCATCAGATATTGCAAGAATGAAAGGTGTCATCAGACATTGCCAGAATCAGAAATGTCGATATTTATTCTTATAATCAGACATTTCGATAACAACACCAAGATTAATAGATGCCGTTAATAAGTTGTATGGAGACGGGGAAGTGTAAATTCGTGAAGGGGTCTGGATCAAGGATGTGACTATTCCACAGAATATTCCCAGACTTAAAAAAAACCAAACTAAATGGCACAACTGAATGACATGACCAAATGGAGAGCTCTGTGGATGGAGGAGAAAGTTTCATAGTTTGAATCGGTAATCATATGGAGGGAGTGCTCAGGGGGCATATGCCCGGGACACTTTTAGGGGGGGGGGAATTATTTAAGTTCATACCAGAAATTTTAGGAGAGTTGAAAGGGAAATAAAATTTGAAACACAAATTGTAAACAAAAGGAATAATGAATAAAGATGGTGGAAGTTAACTTCTTATTTATTTAAACTCAAACTGTTTTATAAATATGTTACACTTTTTAATAGGCTCATAAAGGTTTCATAGAATATTTGCTCATCTTTTATTTTATTGAAATACGTTTCTTTATTCATGATAATTAACTAAGCGCCGGCACTGAACAAAGCAGTGACAGTATGCAAAGGGGCGTCGCTAAAACTTTTGCCCTGGGGCGCTACATAGGCTTGTGAGGGCCCTGTATGTAGGAATCTTCTAATATTCGCCATTACGTTCTGCTTTAGGAATTGTATATCGAAGTATTCTACATATTACATGTGATGTATTACCATCTTCCCATTATCTCTATATATATTTCTATGTCAAACTTTCTTTCCCTATTCTCGCCCTCAATTTATCTTCAGACTTTCCTCACTCCATCTCATTTTCTCTATCTCTTTTTCTCATTCTCTTAACCTGGTACCCTACTTTCTAGCATCAAACTGTGTGCAGTAAATAATAAGCAAACAGACATATCGTCTTATTAAGTTGCTTTTACATGTAGTTGTAAAATAGATCATCAGAATAAATCAAGTTACGGCCTTGATGTATGATCTAGCATCAATTGCAATAAATGGGGGACAGGGGAGAAGAAAATCACGAGAAAATCACGAGAAAATGGGGTGAAGGGGTATTAGTGCTGATTTATGGACGGATAAAAGCTGCGACCTTTCAACTCATCACCGGAGTGTAACGATATAACCCACTTCTTTTTTTTTTGGTGGCCATTTTGAACCGGAAGTAGAACTGAGCGGGGCTGTGGAGAAAGTAATAACGCCGATCATCCAACGGAATTATCCGTTTTACGCGGGAAACGTAATAAAATTATATTCGAAATTTTTACGACTGAAAGGATTGATGAAAAAAGAAATTTCTGTAGAGGAGATGGACAGAATCAGGGCTATGGAAAATGTAGGTCACTTACGATATAACTTTTTATTTAAGTAATAAATATACATAATTACCGTGAGTTTGTTTATATGCAAAACTTTCCAATTCAGGAAATCATGCTTTCATACCACATCAAGCTTGACTGACTTGATCTTACGACAATCTTCTTAGATGTGGATCTTGTTTTAAGTGGAGTGGTATTGTTGATTTAAAAATGAAGCAAGTTGAATTTTAAACATCTAATAAATGGGCATCAAAATCTGCCAATTATCGGGAAAATCTGGAAGGAAGCCGGTTAGGAAAGTCATCTGCTATTCTTAACTGCAAGGTTTGCTCTACTTTCAGCCTTTGGTTCAACTTACACTTGTGAATAGCTTTTATCGCAATGAAAGCTGTTTCAAACATACAAATGAGGTCACTTATACTTGACCAGTCATACGTGACTAAATATGTACCTGACATCATGCAATTAGCGAAGAGCATTCAAGACAAGGCGCTCATTAATTGATACATACTAATTACATTATAAATAGTTTTTATGCTAATCTTCTTTAATTAAAAATAAACATAAGTAATTCTAAACAAATTTATTTACTTTATAAATTTAATAAATATAGGAGACTTATTTACTAGCAATTTTGTCATTATGAATGTTTAAAAGATAAATTCCTTAACTGGACAAAAAAATTATGCAGGAAATGTTTATTTACAATAATATATATATATATATATAATATAATAACAACTTTTTCGCAACATTACTTCTTAAGCATTGTATACAGTGCATCGAATTTAACAGATTTTTTACGATCTCGATATATTATTACGTGCTGTTGCATAATAAACTTCATTTATTAAATTAATTTTTAAAGCAACATAATATTATCAAAAATGTGTTTCTATCAGCAAATAAAAAGACTCATATCAAAAGCATCTTGTTGTTGGCCTCACAGTTACATTTATTTAAAATTGTTACTGCACTACAAGAAATTATTCAATTATAATAGAAATTATTTTATTATCAAAATGTATCTCTTCTATTATTTATTTTATACATTTCATCATGTACTTTTACAAATTGAAGTAAATTACTGGATATATTATGATGGAATCGTGTACTTTGTTCTCAAAACACGGCTTTGAATTCATGATATAAAGTCTAGCACTTTCTGGCTGAATACGCCCTATGTTATATAGCTCGACGAATTCGTTAATAGAATTATGTGACATATAATTTCGTTTATATAATAATCTGACACTAGCCTTTAATCAATTAGGGTTCAGGTTTGGACCCGCCCACGCCCCTGTCCTAACACCCTGTCCCACATTCTTGGTCTCTCTTAGTGCGGTCATCTAGATCCTCGTCTATTTTAAGCAAGTCATCAGTATGGGCAGTAATGGTCAGTAATCTAGTATTTCTCCTGGACCGGACATTGTAGCCAGTGGTTCATGTAACATGGTTTAGTGTCCCCCCCCCACCTCCATCCCCCTTCACCTCTAAATGTCAGATATCAGCCTGTGAGTGTTTGTAGCTACTGTAGGCTAAACTATTTACTGCTTCGTCATCTTCACCCCCGACGTTCACCTCGTAATATGTCAATGGAGCAAACTCTGGTTGTTTACTTCATTATCAGAGATAAAAGTACTTTATTGGTGGTTCATTCAAGAAGTTAGTTTGTAATTTGTATGTTGTACACTGAGACATTCTTAAAAAAAACAACATGTTATCAATAAAGCTTTGTACGCTACTCATAATGCTTTAGTTGACAGCTTTTTTAAACATACACATTTCTGTTATTTTTTAGGCGTCATATAGAATAGCTTTACATTTTCAATTTCTGTCACCACTATTAGAAATCTGCTCCGACCATCGATCATAAATTAAAATGCTCTTCTTTTCACAAAGCATTGTAATGTGTGAGGAAAAACATAGATTTCTATTTGGATCTGGAAAGTCTCATAAAAAAAACCCCAGAAAGACCAACAAAAAACAACAACATACCAACAATACTTTCTTTTATTCTATATAATACAAAAGTTATATTAACTCTCATTCTCCTAGAGGTGTCAAATGGCCGAGGAATAGAGCGAGATAATTTTTTAAGGAGAAAATGAACAACAGAACATGTTTTTGTTGCAAGAGTAGACTCAATAGAGGGGTAAGAAATCATTTTCTGTATAGAAGAAGCGTCAATTACATGTACGAGAACAATGGGGATTAGAGTGCGGAAGACCAATAAAAAAGTATTTAACAAAATGTCTTTTAAAAAAATATAAATACATTTATAAATAAATGAGTTTGTGATATAAAAAGCTTTAAAGACACACACACAGACACACACACACACACACACACACACACAAACAGACAAAGACAGACACACATTCAGGAATACTGAATTCTTCAACATACAAATTTATCAATGCTATGGCAATGAAAATCGACATTTTTATCACCTTTCAAAATCAAATATATGTCAATGTTGATAAAAAAAAGTGCTGAAAGTAAAGCCTTACAAACATATACTTATTTTTAAATTTTTTTTTGCAATTTTTAAATTTCATCCTTTCATTTCATGTATTTGCCCAGTTTATTGAACAAATTATACAATTTTTTTACACAATTTTGTTTTGGTCATTGAGAAAAACTAATATATATTTCTTATATTCAAGACATATCTAGGTTAACCGTTTAGTACGAAAACATTAAGTTCATGTGGACATTATTTGCTTGATGCAGATTTGCCACATTTATAGAAAGAAATGACGTAGCAGGGTCAATGGGTTCGACAAGGGTTTCTATAGAACTCATTCACAAAGTAGATAGGGTTACATTTACGTTTCAACCACTTTCCTTGAAGGCCATTGACCAATACGGCTTCGCTATCCACATTGGAGAATTCAATCTAATTGCCTTTTACCCAGACCCGGACATTGATGGGGTGAATGAATAGAAGAAGCTGTCCAGATTTCTTTTTAAAGATATTGGATTTCCAGAGAAAGGACGAAATTCGTTACACTTTTTGGACACGTCATTAAAGCTTTTCCCACTTCATCTTTACCACAACACTATATTGTACCTTTAAAAACATATACACTGTACCTTTGACAAAGTAAGTCTTGTAAATACACTAAATCCCAAGCAGTGTTTTAGCGCAAGCACCAGAACCAAAAGCCACCATTTTATGTAAGATAAGATTTCTTTATTGATCCAAAAAGGAAATGTGGTTTAATTTCATTGCAGTATTACAAGAATACAAGCACAACAACCAGAACGAACAAATACAACACATACACACTAGTCATCTTCAAATGTGCAAAACACGCATCTGGCTCTTGATTATGCTTTAGTCGAGAGCATCGTTGATATAGTCTCACAGAATAAAGAACAAAAGGAGTCCTTGAACATTTCAGTTCGGATTCTGATTGACAGGAGTCGGCCCTTACTTGTTGATTTTACGTAGTTGTTGTGAAGTGGATGCATGCTATCTTTGAGTATTTTCTCCACTTCGCAGAGGCATCGTTGAAATAATTTATCTAGGAAAGGCAGGGTCATTTGTGTGACTTTTGACGCTCTTTTTATAAGACTATCCTATCGGCGCTTCAGTTTAGACGACAAGTTTCCTTTCCAGCAAGTTATTGCATGCGTTAACAGGTTTTGTATAGCTGCATTGTAAAAGTGATTAAAAATGTTTTTATTTATTCCAAAGTTGTTTAATTTAAACAGAGAATAGAGTCTTTGATAAAATTTCTTTGCTAGAACTTCTAGGTGATCGTCCCAAGAAAGTTTGTAGGTATCCACTTGATGTATTGATATGTCATCAAATTTATATCTTCAATTAGTTGCTTTTGTTTTCTGAAATTGTCAATCACTTCCTTTGTTTTTGCGACATTTAATACAAAAAAGTTAGTAGCACACAAGTCTGTGAATTCTTTAATTAAGCTCCGATACTCAGTTTAATTTTCCGAAATTAAGCCGACAATAGCGATGTCATCTGCAAATTTGGTAACATTGCACTAGGAACATTGAAACATTAAACATTTGAACAGCGGAACCCTGAAACTTATCATTGAAATATTGGAACATTGAAACATCGGAGCATTGGATATCGGGACATTGGTTTAAGGATATAACCTGAGTGCCATTTCCGAAATATTCAGAATGATGTCCCTTTAAAAATGCTTTAAAGTTATGTGTTTTTCAGGACTGGGTTTTCCCGTACTGCGAAATATATTTGTGTATACTTTTTGTTTTGTTTAGTATTTGTGTTTGTTTATTTCATTTTGATAGTATTATTTTTAGTTTAAAATAATTAGTTAGACGTCAAAACAACCGTTCGCTACATTTTAATACCAGAAGCTTGACAACAACAATTTGTATGCAAGTGCTACGGCCAGGGCCACCGGAAAAATATATATGAAAAAAAAAAACTAAATACAGAAAGAAACGTTCACACTTCAGTTTTTATTGAAAAAATAACCATTAACAAAAAAACTAAATACCGAAATAAATGTTCTCACTACAGTTTTTTTCTCCTTTCTCTCTTAAAAAAACACACATTGTAGTCATTCGTTTCTCCGTCGTTTTGACGGGCATAACCACTGGTATAAATATAATAGCTTACTAAATGTCACATGAAGCATACAATAATTGTCGGTTCTTCTGTTACTAATGTGCATTGACAATTGTTCAGTCTGTATAATAACCATGAAATTGAAGTAGGCCTAGGCAAACTTTGCTTCAATATACCAAAAGACACAAAATATTTTATTGAAACACATTATTTAAAATATTTCTTCTCTGTTAAATAACATAACAAGTAGACCAATAAAGAACTAAATAGAATAGATTATTGGAGGTGACTACATCAGACACAAAATGTAACTTAAATACTGACCAGGAAAAGTCAGGAATACAACCATAGTTATTCAAATATAAATCAAACTATCGATCAAGTACTGATCAACTATTAAAGCGCTGAATCAGTCAGTTTAAGTCATATCAGCACACAATTTGAATAATCGACCACGAAGCTATGAAACTATAAAAACAATGATTCTAATTTATTGCCTGCAAATATCGTCAAAGTGTTTATAAATTTTAGTAAAAAATATGGCACATAGGTAGATGGAGGTTAAACCTTAGCATTAGACATTATTATAATACCGTAATGCATAAAGTCGAATTCAAAAATTGTGCTCAATTCAAAGTTGGCACATTTTTAGATAGAAAGCACGTAAAGATGTTAGCTAGAAATGTAACGTACAAACAGCTGCCAACTTAAACATTTTTAGGCTTCAATTATTTGCCTCGTTGTTCGGCCACACCCATGGCATTCTAATTTAATTATTGAACATACACTGGCAGTAATTTATTATTTTGTACAAATTTAAATTCATTAGGTAATAATTCTTCATAATATTATTTGAAATGAACGAATGAAAACGTCCCAAATTCTACAAGATTCATTACAAATTTAATTTAAAAAAAACAAAACAGTTTTAATGGTTTCACAGTTCACAGGCAAACTATGTAGTGGAAAGATGTTTTTGCTGCATTGAAAGTAAAACTATCAAATCCGCTTGAGTTTGTTTATAATATTTATATATAACAGAGTATGTGTGTTAGCGCGAAAGGCATATTTACTTTAAAAATAAAAAAAATTTAGGAACATTTTAGGAACAGTGAATCAGCGTTCACGAGTTTCAATGAACACGGCATGCTAGAGAAATGTGTGGGTAACACAAGACCCAACGGCATTTTACTATGGCTTAACGTATGCTAGGTACCCATCAGAGCTGGGTAAACTCTTGGACATCCTCCAGAGACTCCAGACCCTGGAAAAACAATTCACCAGGTATCGAACCAGGCCTTTAAGTACGCCAACCAAACGCGCTGCAGCTCCATCACTATGATTATCATACTCTAGACCCCCCCCCCACACACACACAACAAAAAAAAATCTTATTTAAATTATATTATGTATATCAGTGAACGTGGCGGTTGAAAATAGAATAAACGTTTGACAAAGTATGCGCATGCGTATAAACTGTAGTGAAAAAAAGGCAGTCTAGCAGACGACCATAATATAATGCGCCACACTTTTCAGCTGATTTTGAAATCACGTGATGTGGTCTGGATAGTCTATGGGTTCTCCTTACAAAACACAAATATTAGCGTATGACGTAAGGCTGCAAAACTTAATATATTATTATGGACTAATAATTAGTAATACTCTCTCTCTCTCTCTCTCTCTCTCTCTCTCTCTCTCTCTCTCTCTCTCTCTCTCTCTCGGTATATAAAATAAAATACACTATTTATAAACAACAGCTACCAAAGATTCTTAACCCCAAACATCGACATGTACGAGTTTAAACATTGTTTGTTTACAACATCATTAGAAACGTTTCTGCTATTGTTGTCTTTGATCAAAAGAAATACAACAACTTTACCTGCAATTTTTCAAAAGAAAAACGTCTCTTCCAATTCAGATCTCTCACTGTGTGTAAACATTAGTTGTTGTTTTAGTGTAAAATATAATATTACTTTTCAGTTCCCTTTTCCCGTGAAAGTGATGTCGGATTTAAGATATACATTTTCCCCATATACATGTTTGTGAATGCACATTTTGAAAGAAGTATATATATTTGTGAGAGTAAGATAAAATGATGTGTTGATTAAACTGGCGTTAGTATGTATCTTTTATGGGAAAGAGACTTGTGGATGAAAAGAATCTATGCTTTTGAATAGATCAAAATATTGATTTGTTGACGGCTTTAGATCAGGGGTAGGCAACCTTTTACTTATGGTGTGCCAAATTAGGATTTTCAAATTATTCAGCGTGCCAACAGCGTGAAAGTCAAACTGCTCAACTATATTTTTTTTATAATCTTGCCGTAGCAGGACCAAGACCAAAAGAAAAGGAGCGTTAAAGAGAAAATCATTAAAGAGTTTTATATTTAATCACAGATTAGCTGATTAGCCTGTTTGTTATTATTATCTTTTTTAAAAAATCTATTCATAGTTAATACACAATTTCATTAATCAACGTACACATTAATGGTAAATGTATGAACATTTGAATTTAGTTGTCAAGATATACTTAAAGCTAGAGCTATACATTCTTTATGGTTTGGTCTCAGCGAAACTGAGATTTTCTTTAATAGGGCGTTTGCAATCCCGTGACAAAAAGCACGTGATTTGTGTTTACTTCGAGTAATGGTGTACAATTAAATATGGCCGCTGTATTAATACAGTTTCATATAGGCTCGAGCTTTTTTAAAATGATGTGTTGTGTTTTAAGTCTTATTAACATTTAAGCTGTATTATGTATGTTAAATAAAATAGGCTATTTTATTATTATCATAGACATAGATCATAGACGATGTGAGCCTAATAGTGACTATCAATCACCAACACTATCAATTGACATCGGGTCACATCGTAGCCTAGCCTACGAAACATTAAAAGTGTAGGCCTATAAAGTGTAATTGAAAGTGTAAATAGGTCTAGCCGGCCCTAGCCTAATCACATTAATCAATTAATGTACAGTACTACTATTTACCTCCTTATTTTTTAGTAGGATAGCCAATATTCAGATGTGAATTTTGCATGATAAAGAAGTACTTCACTTTCACCACGTTATGTTTGTACCTCAAGTGGGTTCTATATTTACACAAATACGTCACTAAATTTACACAAAAAAACTTAAGCTCCGCCTACTGAGAACGCTCTATACATCGGTTCATATAATATTTTAGATTGGGGTTACCAGAATCGTTAAGCAGAAGAGATGCGTAGTAATGGTACAAATTGGGTATTTAATGTAATGTTTAAAAATGTACATATAAAACTTAAGTCAAATAATATTTATATAATTTTCTACTAAATTATAAAGTTTGATCATTTTAAAGTTCTAAATTGTGAGCCATTTATTTTTTAAAAGGAAACAAAAAAGAAACATATTAGAAGTATTATTGCAAAGAAAATGGGTTAACTACCTCCCTTCAGTTAAATTCTCCAAATTTGATGCTAGTGATGATAAGACGAGTTACATGTATTTGTTTTAATAAAACTAGAGTTACGTATAAATTATTATTTCTTTATACAAATTAGCACGCGTGCCTTAGATTGCCGACCCCAGTTTTAGATCTCTCATCACTCATGATGTGTTATGTGTTACGCATGTGTTATGACATGCTGGTTGATCATTGGTACTTTTCTGCTGCGGTTTTGTTCGACGTTGAGTTGTTAGAAAAAAAAAAGTAAGGTATGTTTACTAATAATGGTTTTTAACCTAGTCAGCATCTAACTATATTGACAAAAAAAAAAAAAAAAAACAACAACCGACCACACCGTTCGGCTTTGCCTAAGGAAACAAAGCATTTCTATAAGCAGATTGCAATAACAAAATGTAAGCCCCTTAAACATCATAGCTGTAAGTGTTTAATATCCCATAACATATTCTTACCTTCACGTTATCTCGTTTTTTTCCACCTCGATGGTGGAATCTACATATGTACATTTATATATAGAAAACACTTAGAGCATAAGCACAATGTCATAAAACAATGTCACAATGTCACTTAGAGCATAAGCACAATGTCATAAAACAATGTCACAATGTCACTTAGAGCATAAGCACAATGTCATAAAACAATGTCACAATGTCACTTAGAGCATAAGCACAATGTCATAAAACAATGTCACAATGTCACTTAGAGCATAAGCACAATGTCATAAAACAATGTCACAATGTCACTTAGAGCATAAGCACAATGTCATAAAACAATGTCACAATGTCACTTAGAGCATAAGCACAATGTCATAAAACAATGTCACAATGTCACTTAGAGCATAAGCACAATGTCATAAAACAATGTCACAATGTCACTTAGAGCATAAGCACAATGTCATAAAACAATGTCACAATGTCACTTAGAGCATAAGCACAATGTCATAAAACAATGTCACAATGTCACTTAGAGCATAAGCACAATGTCATAAAACAATGTCACAATGTCACTTAGAGCATAAGCACAATGTCATAAAACAATGTCACAATATCACTTAGAGCATAAGCACAATGTCATAAAACAATGTCACAATGTCACTTAGAGCATAATCACAATGTCATATAACGATTCTCCCTTTACTTTTGGTTGTTATTTCATATTTTTTCCCTTAATAGAAAGACTATGATTTTCATGTTGTCTCAGGTAACATTTTACACTTCCACAGTTTCTTTCTCTTCGGTAAATCTTATCAGAGTTATGGTGTGTTCATCACCTCTTCTGTTTTTTAAATTCATTTGCACATATATCTAGTTGTGTTGTTGTTTTTATGACGGATATATCTTTGGTATTACTACATATTTCGTTGTCTGTCTGTATTCTGTAACTGTCGTCTGCGCATAGAACTGTCACCAACGGGATATGCGCTATATAAGCACCGTTATTATTATTATTAATAACTGTGATGTTTTGTAGACAGTTTTATCACGCTTCTGAAGTAGTAATTTGACAGTTGCAACCTTTTATTGATATTTGCTATTTATTGGCAGCGTGAACAATTTTGTTTTTGTCTTGGTTGTTTATCAACACCATATCCATACTATTGTAAAATATTATCATAGGCCACTGCTTGCTTTGGTGCATGCCTGTGAAGGCGTCGGCCATATTGTCCATGCAGATTGTTTGTTATAATCAGTAGCTTTTTCATACTTTGTTTCTCGCCCAGAATCGCATTTTTAACATCATGCATGACGTTTAACAGTATGCCTTTTCCCCCAAGACTGATACAATTAGAGCGGCCGGACGCCTTTTTCAGAAATTACCAGGTACTATCCCATCATTCCCGTCTCTAGTATCTCGCCCATGAGGTAATTCGGTATGTTGTTTTACATATAATCTGGTATGGTACGTTTTTCAATTTTATCTGCTAAATCTGCTAAAATACCGAACTGTCCCTGAACTGCAAACTCTGCGTTGAAAAACCTAAATAAATAGACTATATTATTTATACTTGACTATAACTGTAAGTGAAGAAGTTGTTATAGTCAGTGCATTGAATGACTCAACTAGTTCCTGTCTAACAACGTGAAAGATTTTTTGTTATTTGAGATTTGTTACGTTTTTAGACAATTAAAACCATTTTTATTTAAGAGAACTTTTTGTTTTAATTTTTGAATTTTCACGTGTCAATAACAATTTAATATGTTGTCTAATTAAACATTTAAATTAAAGCTATTAGCAAAAAACGTGCATAAAAAGGAAGATAATGTAAATTCAAAGTAAAAAAACAACAGAATTGAATTATATTCTCTGTAAAAAAATTATAAGCATTTTTAGAAAGGGAATCAATCCGTGAGTAGGAATGTAGGAGTTAAGGTTATAGAGGGAATCAACCCGTGAGTAGGAATGTAAGGGTTAAAGTTATAGAGGGAATTAATCCGTTAGGAATGTAAGGGTTAAGGTTATAGAGGGAATTAATCCGTTAGGAATGTAAGAGTTAAGGCTATAGATGGAGTTAATCCGTGAGTAGGAATATAAGGGTTAAGGTTTTAGAGGGAATCAATCCGTGAGTAGGAATGTAAGGGTTAAGGTTTAAATTATAGAGGGAATCAATCCGTGAGTAGGAATTTAAGGGTTAAGGTTATAGAAGGAATTAATCCGTGAGTAGAAATGTAAGGGCTAAGGTTATAGAGAGAATTAATCCGTTAGGAATGTAAGGGTTAAGGTTATAGATGGAATTAATCCGTGAGTAGGAAAGTAAGGTTTAAGGTTTTAGAGGGAATCTATCCGTGAGTAGGAATGTAAGGGTTAAGGTTTAAATTATAGAGGGACTCAATCCGTGAGTAGGAATGTAAGGGTTAAGGCTATAGATGGAATTAATCCGTGAGTAGGAATGTAAGGGTTAAGGTTTTAGAGGGAATCAATCTGTGAGTAGGAATGTAAGGGTTAAGGTTTAAATTATAGAGGGAATCAATCCGTGAGTAGGAATTTAAGGGTTAAGTTTATAGAGGGAATTAATCCGTTAGGAACGTAAGGGTTAAGGCTATAGATGGAATTAATCCGTGAGTAGGGTTAAGGTTTTAGAGGGAATTAATCCTTTAGGAATGTAAGGGTTAAGGGAGTAAATCTAAGAGTTGGAAGGGAATGAATTGATGGAATAAAAGTTTTAACGTTGAAGAAAGACGTATACAGCATGAGAGAGAAAGCTAGAAATAGATTGTGGCAGAAAAATAGAATTAGATTGGGGGGGGGGAAGTCAAAAATATATTGAGGGAGAAAGACAGCAAATACACTGTGGAAGAAAAATATAAATAGATTGTGGGAGACAGACGGAAAAGGTGTTCGGAGAATAACAGAAATAGATTGCATGAGAAAGGGAGAAATCGATTATAGGTCAAAGACAGAAATAGTTATGGGAGAAAGACATACATATTTCTGGGAGATAGACATAAATATACTGTGGGAGAAATACGAAAATAGGTTGTTAGAGAGAGAGAGAGAGAGAGAGAGATAGACAGAAAGAGAGAGAGAGAGAAAGAGACGTGTTGAGAACGGATAGAGAAAGATGTAGTCGAAATAAAAGAAGAAAAAAGCCAGAGAAAACAATCATCAAAATGGCTTCAACTCACACATCGCGTTTCCCAGCATCCATTTCTCATGACAGAGGAACTCAAGCAGTGCCGAGGGTTGACAGATCAGCAGCACCAACAGGTCGGCCACCGACAGATTCATCAGACACAGGTTGGTGGACGTCTTCATTTCACGGACACAGATGACCACGAGAATGACCAGAAGGTTGCCCGACACCCCGGCCAGGAAGACCAGAATGTTGGCCGCAATCACCCACACCTGATTACAAAAATAAATATATTATATAACACATCAATATCGTTTGAAACTAAATTGTCCAATAGACTACACATTTGCTGACACACACACACAATAAATGTTATAAACAAATTGTATAACTTAGATTCGGTTTCACAAAGTAGATATATATTTTCCAATCCATGAAAATTTTATTTTAACTATAATTCAAATGTCACACTTATAATGTCTTTAGTTGGATATAGAACATCGCTACACAATCACAAAGTTATTGTTTCTTAAACATGTTATTGCTTTAGTTAGATATACAACATCGTTACAGAATCACAAAGTTATTGTTTCTTAAACATGTTATTGCTTTAGTTGGATATAGAACATCGTTACACAATCACAAAGTTATTGTTTCTTAAACATGTTATTGCTTTAGTTGGATATAGAACATCGTTACACAATCACAAAGTTATTGTTTCTTAACCATGTTATGTCTTTAGTTGGATATAGAGCATCGTTATACATTCACAAAGTTATTGTTTCTTAAACATGTTATTGCTTTAGTTAGATATACAACATCGTTACACAATCACAAAGTTATTGTTTCTTAAACATGTTATGTCTTTAGTTGGATATAGAACATCGCTACACAATCACAAAGTTATTGTTTCTTAACCATGTTAATTTTTTTTAAAGTATACCTCATGACACAAAAACATTTGTCCTTGAATATACCCAGGCTCTGGTAAGCACCTGGCCAACCAATCCCATTGTATGCTGTGACCACGGAAACTGGTGAGCGCTGCTTCACCAGCCTTACGGTTCAGTTTCATCTGACTGAATTATTATAATACCATATAATAACAGATATGAATATTCACGCATTTTTCAAAGTCCATTGACGTCTAAATTCGAGGCTAAATTGAGTTCGAATAAAACCAAAAGTCCACTCAGTCCACTCAGTCATACTGTTCTAAGTCAAGTGCCACAGAATAAGTATAGTCTATATTTATTCTGTGGTCAAGCACTTCTATATTACGATCTTATCTATATTTTTTTTACTTTTCTTCTTCTTTTTGCAACCCAATAACTTTTGATTTCTCAGCCCCGGTACCGGATCGCGAACCGCCATCCCGAAAATCGCCTTAACAAGAGCATGAATGGATGATATACGCCATGAAGGGGAAAACCTTAGTTTACTGTCGACATCGCGAGCTGTTCTAGAACATTGGTCGACATCCTTTTGCTTATTGTGTGCCAAACTAGGATTTCTAAATCATTCAGCGTGCCAACAGCGTGAAAGTCAAACTGCTCAACTATATTATTTTTATAAGGCAATTTATTTAGTACCGTAGCAAGCCTAATATGAAAAGAAAAGGAGCGTTATAGAGCAAATCACTCAAGCGTTTTCTATTTAATAACAAATAAACATGTTGGTTATGAGCATTTTTTTTAAAATTCATTCATAACTAATACACAATTTTATTTCTCAACTTATGCCTTCACATTTATGATTAATGTTTTAACATTTGAATTTAGTTGTCGAGATATTATTCTAGTAACAACTATATATTCTTTTTAGTTTAATCTCTGTATAACTGATATTTCAGCTTAATATATTATTATTTCTGCATTTGCGACTAACGAGTTCGCCCACTACAGTTAAGTGGAATAGATACGGGGTTATCATAAAAACTGCGTAGTTAATGTAATGTTTAGAACCGTACATATTAATTCTAAAGTCCTGTAATAGTTATATAATTTTCAACTATCTTTTATAGTTTGATCATTTTTAAATTATAAAGCGTAAGAGAATAACTTTTTTTTAAAAGGAAACAAAAAAAGAAACATTAAAAATATTCACGAAAAGGAAACCTCTCAATTGTCTCCCTTTAACTAAATTCTCGATGCCAAACGAGTAAATTTTTTAAAAATATAACTAGTGTTGCTTTTAAATTATTATTTCCTTGTACAAATTCAGCATTATGCTTTTTTTTCATTGTGTAATTAGATGTTTAACGTTGCATTTACGTTGTAAATAAACATTTTCTGCATTATCAAAGTCAATTTAAGAAGTTAATTTTTTTAAACATTAATAATTATTATAATTACAAAATTTAAGCCTATTATATTTATTACCAGTGCTTTTTTTTTTTTTTTTTTTCAATAGATGCCGGTACTCAGTGATGGATTGCCGAACTTTTAAAGCAGTTTCGCATTTTATATTTTAATTCTTATTGCGCGCAATTTTTAAATAATTCAATTTTAACAAATTAATAATATAATAAATTGATAATAAACGTTAAAAAACAAGAAAAGTAAAAATGTTTTCCCCAAATTGAATAAGGTGCCGGTACGCCGTACCAGTGCGTACCGTCACAAAAAAAAGCACTGTTTATTACAATAATAAAACCAACAAATTTGTTTTAGAAATAATTATATGTACGCCTAATTAAGATAAATGAGCATAAAAACTCTTTTGAATTTAATTAGCATGTATCAATTAATGAGCGCCTCTTCCTTGAATGCTCTTGGCTAATTGTCCAATGTCAAATATATATTTAATCACTTCTGAGTGGTCAAGTTTAAGTGACCTTTAGGTATACTTAAAACAGCTTTCATGTGCAATAAAATATGTTCACTAGTGTAAATTAAAGGAAACGCTGAAAGTAGAACGAATGCCTTGCAGTAGACAACAGATGACTTTCCTAAGTATCTATTCCTTTCAGACTTTCCGAAAATCGTCTCATTTCGATGTCCATTTTTTAGATGTTTAAAATGAAAAAAATTCCAAATTCCCTCCACTATAAAAAGATCTACGGATCTAAGTACTTTTTAGTAAGATCAAGCCAGTAAGGCGATATGGAAACATGAGTCCATGAATTTGAAAGTCTTACCTTTGTACCTTTGAACTACCCACTCCGCATTGAGTGCTTCATTGTACTTCTAAAAAAACTCACCCATCTTCTTATTTTGCCTTAAATTTCGGAAAGAGTTAAAAGTTTTGAAATTGATTTCAATGCAAGTGAATGCAAGTTTAATTCACTGAAACGTGTATCCACGTCATTCAGAAACATTGGCTTTAACAGTCAGTTTTCCTCATTCAATATCGTAATTTTTTTTTATCAAGATACACTTTCATTGTTTCCAGAAGAGAAACGAATCTATCCAAGACTTTATCTATACTACGTATCTCTTTCTTCTACAAGCGACTTAATGAACTATAGAATCGACTATTTAACAATTGACTCAATCACAGATCGCAAGTTCAATGATCAGAGTTTCGCCAACACAATTTATTAAACTAAAACAGTCGACGTCCAGTGTGATACCAATGTAGCTCGCCAAGCAGCACCAATTAATTATGTTGACGTACGTTGTTTTTACTTGCATTAATACAATCTTCTTGAAGGTCTCTCGCGTGCCATTGAAAATCGTTTCTTAAGGTTGCCGATCCCTGTTCTAGAGTTTTGATGATGATCAAACCCAACCAGTGAGACTGGGTTTCTTTATGAGGAAACTGAAGGCTCCAAGGTTGGGAACCTCTACATAAGCTGTAGTAGTTTCGTATCCAGTCTCTAAGGACTTAAAAGTTATTTTTAATAGTTAAATCTAGTAACTAAGTGTACTATAGAGAGTCTCCTAGGTCCTCAACAACATACTTACAATTGAACACAAAGTATATGTGGTGAGGTCGGGATTTCATGTTAGTGGTAAATAATGCAGTATTGGGGGGAGGTAGGGAGTATGAATGGGAGTGGATGCTTATAGTATAAGTGGTGAAGTGGGCCAAAGTACATAGTGCGTGTGTTTGGAACGGGGCGAGATGAAATAATGCGAAGTAGGGGCAAAAAGCATTTGCATTATTGCCTCCTAAACTACTGAAAAAAGGAGAAACTAATCTAACTCTTAGAGTGTAAATCAATGATAAGGCTGTATAAATATAAGTTGCAATCTTATCGTATCCTATAAATGTAGAGACACAATAATAATTAATTTAAAACAAAAATCAGTAATATTAAACATAAAAACAACAAAAATTTTATCGAAAAACAACAACAACCATATTTACTGGATACTAAGTGGAGACTTCAACATAGAAACACAAGGAAAAGATGGTCAAGGGGAACAATTATTCCAGTTAATTAGCTCTACACCGAGTTGTCTGGACTGCTCATGTTTATTATTCATGTCACAGTCTAGGGAATGAAATGCAACCATAGATAATCTATAAAAACAAATGATTTCTTTCACATAATGTCGGTTCAGTAGCATATTTATTCATAATACACACTTAAAACACATATTTTGCGAACCCTGTAACGTTAAAAAGAACAGCTGATTTCAGCTAGCTAAGCACATCACAGAATCAGCTTTTTTTGGGTCTGTATTATGAGGTGGACAATTTTGTCAGCATCTGGTCCATATTTTAGAAATGAGATTTCCTACCGATACGCAAAACCCAAGTTTTGTTTTATTATTAATAGAATACAAGAAATGTTTCGGTAGGCGTACCGAAGGTCGTGGTATTTGAATCCTGGTGAAGGCTAGAATTAGTTTCGAGGTCTGGAGGATGTCCCTGAAACTACCCAGCTCTGATGGGTACCTGACTTTAGCTCGGGTAATGTAAAGGCGGCTGGGCATTGTGCTGGCCACAAAATCCCCAAGTATGCCGTGGTCATAGAAACTGGTTAACGCTGCTTCACCGGCCCAATGGATCAATTGGGACCGACGGGATATTTTATTTTATTAATTTAATATTAAAAAAATAATTAATATCAAAGACTGAGACTCAAACAGATTTATTAGATTACAGCTGCGCAATTTAAATCCTAATTAAAATTATAAATAAACAACAATATTTAAAAAAGAAAACATTTTTGTGAGAAGTCTGATTTCTTTTGGAAGAACTACGTGTAATAATATCTTATGTAATATACTGAGATTGTTGTTATATGCAAAAAGTTTTCCAAATGCTCATCTTTGACTCGTATTTTACTTAGTATTTGACATGCTTCATCCGATCGAAAAGCTGTAAAATCGTGTACATGTTAACAAACGGCGAAATCATGCTTGTAAATGGCAAGATTCCTTCTCCTTCTCCAATTTTGTTAAACTCTTTCAAGTCAACCTGTTTGAATTTCTCTTTTAATAATATAACACAAAATATTTCATGTTACAATCGTAAAATCCCTTGTTACTTACTCAAAGTTTACTAAATTTTGTTGCGAATGTAACTTAAAGAGTACAGTGCTTTTTTTTAAATCTTGAAATCGGTTTTTAAATTCATGGTTCAAGTCGAGTATGAACGAGGCAAATTGAACCTTCTCGTATTTCTCGATTCAAATGAAACCTTATATTCTTTTCTTATATGTTACATACTCTGCTTTTGAACAGAAGATTTTTTCGTTATCTGTGGTTTTTTGTCTTGTCTTGCAATTAGGTTATTGATTTCAACGATGTTAATTTACGCTCAGCCGTGGTCTGATTCTGATGTTAATTTGGTGGTTTTCCTGCTTTTTTCAGTCAACCCATTCTATGAATGGACCCATTGTTAGAACTGACGGCGATACAGCTCCTTCATCCTATTCAAATTCACTGTTTCTAACATAGTCCATTTCACGGAACTGGGAAATTCTCTTGATGAATAATGCAATGAAAATTTAGATTGGAAGTATGAACAGCTTTGTAGGCTTCATTTTCAATAACTTTGATTAAACCTACCTCTCTCAATCATTTCATAAACACAGTATTAGTTATCAAGCCTTTGTGTTGTTGAGTTATAATGTTAAAGCGATTTCATGTAGGTGTAACAGGCGCTAACAAATATCCTGAGAAAGAACTGTTATGGAGTGGGTACTTTACTGTTAACTTATCTCTTTTATTGACACAGTCATTCACCTCCCTGATCGCCACCAGTGAGGTATCTGTTTTACCTGTTGGATCAACTCGGATGCTAGATTTTTCAAATTATTTAAAATATTTTCCAGGTTGTTCACACACCTAGAGATAGTTATGAACGGACAGGTTTAATTTTAAAATGTTTGTTTTAGACAGCGTGCAGACGGTGTAAGTTAACTGGCTGTGGCATGACGCATCCTCACCCTTCATATTGCAATAAAGACACACGCTCACAGCTAACCCAGTTCAACGTTATCATTGTTTATCAAACATGCTGTCTCGGTAGAGATGTTTAGTCTACATCAATGGAACTTTATACTCATGATGGAAGGTTCTTTTTGGTGTTTTTAATGTTGGGTTGAAATAAAACCTTTTGAATATGAGACAGCTCCGCGAGCCATAAGACCGCATGTCCCTCAACCCATGTTGTCTATATGTTACGTTAACAGTGGCGTAGGCAGATATCAATGTAAGGGGTGCAGGGGGCAAGGTATTGGAAAATAGTGCAAAGTGAGAGGGCAAATAGAGCCCATCGGGGGGCAAATAGTGCCAATCGGGGGGCAAATAGTGCCAATCTGGGGGAAAATAGAGCAAGGTAGACGAACCATAGTGGATGATATGGAGGGCAAGTCTGTAATTGTGCACAATTATAATATTATATTTTATCTAATTATCAATAGTAGAAACTTAATATTAAATTTACAATAAGTAAATATTTCTAAGTTTACATTTTCATTTACGGAACAGAAAATATATACAGCAAAATGTGAAATTATTCCCGAGAATTAAGTTTTAAAAAACACTGCACTCGAACACAGTAGACGGCGATAAAACAATGACGTAAATGTTCGAAAACATTTCTATGTAACGCCAAAATTCATCGTCCCAAGGTGATACATTTATTGTATAATATGTTGATTTAATGGCCAATAATTTTTGTCTTATATGTTCACATATTATGTACTTTTAGAAAGAAGAATATTTCGTTCTAGGCCCATGACTCCTGCAGGGCGGCAGGGATCGGATGGCGAAAGGGCAAGAACCCAGATTGTCGTGTTGACCGCCCAGTGTACTAAACTCTATTCAAATTAGGTAAACTCTGTATTAAATGTCTTGATAGATTATAAACTTTTCAAACGAGACAAAATAATATCGAAAACCTTCGACGTAAAAAACGAAAGGTGTGGGGTGGGGGGTAGGGGGGAGGATATTGAAGAGGTTGGGCACCCTATTTTGTTAGCTTCTCCTTCTTTCTTCCCCTCCGCTCTCCCCCCGCGGATTATGCCTACGGTTTGTTAACGATTCGCAATTAGCGCTTCAACGTTAAGTGAGTGTTTGATCCTCTCGAAATAATCACAGACTAAAAGGCTGGAACTATATTGTTTAAAAATTTATCAGGATTAGAATAAAACGCCGAAAATGTTCTGTTTGATCGGTACCCGAGCTCCACTGACGCATACAACAGTGCAACATCAGCGGAACAACAGCGGTGCAACAGCGGAACAACAGCGGAACTAAAAACAGAATCGCATTTTGTCTTTCACTTTTTCTCTCCTCAATATTTCTTTATTGTGTGATTTTAAATATGATTTATATAGGCTATATATATATATAGAGAGAGATATAGATATATATATATATAGAGAGAGATAGATATAGATATATATATATATATATATATATCCAAAAAGTCAGGTTTAAGTCCTTTAATGGAATATAGTTTGAGATGACATTTTAATGCAGTCGTTTCAAAAACCACGTTTTATTTTTATGAAATATTATAATATACTCAATATCTTGTTAAACAAACACCCTTTACAGACACACACACTCTTTTTAGGGAAACACTTGTTGTAGACTGAAGTTTTTTAAAACCATTTTTACGGAAAATTATGAAGGCACGTTATAAAGAAACACAGTTAATGGAAACTCGTTTTACAGATCTACATGTTATTTGAATACACGTTTTACATACCCGTTTATTGCAAGTGCGGGCACTTTTAATTCTAATTCTTGTCATCTGTACAGACTATTTAATTCTCAACACAGAAGTATCTCTCATTTCATGCACAATTTATGTCATGGGGTCTAATGTATCGCGTTCATTGGTTCTGTACATGGCCAGGTCAGCTTCTGTACCGTGACTAACTTCTGATTGGGTTGATGGAACATTGATTGAATGTGGGGCACCATGAAATCTTGTATGGTCTAGGCCAGGGGTCGGCAACCTTTTATAATAGTGTGCCAAAGTATGATTTCTAATTCATTCAGCGTGCCAACCGCCTTAAAGTCATCCTGTTCTACCACTCAATTTATTGTAAAAGATACTTGAATTGCCTTTTAGGGGTCTTCGCGTGCCATTGGAAATCGCTCTGGGTGCCAAGTCTGACACGCCTGCCATAGGTTGCCGACGCCTTGTCTAGGCAGCAAAGATTTCATTTTTGGAACTTCCTTTGTCAACATTTTTGTTATATACTAGTTGCTAAGCCTGTTAAAATGACATGGAAATGAATGACAATGTTCAGATGATTTCATAAATTGTCTTTGGTTTGAATATATTCATTGTATTTATTACGCTATGTTACGCTATGTTTACTTTTGGGCGCCATTTGTCGGCAAGTTAATGAAAATAAAAACCCATTCAAGAGAAACTTCTCTGTTAAGATGCCAGAGGGATCAACTCCCTTGAGTTCAAACTTGAGTAATTAGGTTCTAGAACTTTAGGCGATATGATTTAGATCTGAGTTTTGAAATAATAAACAAATAAAAGAAAACCAATAGTTTACTTCACATCTTTATGTCAAATAGCCAATTTTGCAACTCAGAATTAAATATAATTTATATTCGTTTGATTTTCATGGAATGGAAAAAATATAACTCAAATCAAATACGTAAATGAGAATCTATGTTATACAATTTTGTTTAAAAGCATTTGTGTATGTATGGGGCTTGTTAGCCGAACTGGCGTTCCGAAGGTTCTAGGTTCGACCCCTGGTGAAGGCTAGAATTTGTTTCCGGGACTAGAATGTGTCACTGAGTCTACCCAGCTCTGATGGGTACCTGACATTAGTTGGGTAAAGTAAAGGCGACTGCAATCATTCTGGCCACCCATCATCTTATATGCCGTGGCCAAAGAAACTGGTGAACGCATCTTCGCCGGCCTTATGGATCCATTTACGCTTCTTAGTTATCTGTGCTCTTTGCCAGATTTAGAATTCATTTCAATACCAGATTCATATACATTAGGCTGGAAGTGGTGTCGGTGAAGCTTATTATACAACACATTTGCATCCGGCTTGCAAATATGATGATTAAAACTAAGCCACTTTCCATTCATTTCTTCTAGGACACGCAATGCGCGCTACGGAAGATATAATAGGCCCATCCGGGTCTTTAATGGATGAGTAATTTCTGCTGTGAGTACAAAAGGTTCCAATGGGACAGACATTCTAGCCGCTCCATTACTGTTACCAAATGGAATATTCAAAATATACATGAGATAAGATAAGAATGGGCATTTCTTATAGCGCTTCTATCCATGCTATTAAATTAGCATGTTCTCTTGGTGTGATTTGCAGTGGCAGATGTACTAGCCAAAGAGAAAGGTCTTTAAGTTCTTTTTAAAAGATTCTCTTGTCCCAGATTCTCTCAGTGTCTGAGATAAACTGTTCCATAGAGAAGGCGCCACTGACTCAAATGAGCGCACTGCCAGGTACTTCTTTCTGTGTTCATCCAAGCTAGGAGTTTTGAGGAGTGACTGTGTTGAAGAGCACAGTTCCCTAGATGGCTCATGCCTTGTTATAAGCTCTCGAAGATACGAAGGAGCAATACCCTTTATGCATCCGTACGTAATGGACAAGATTTTGTGCTCTATTCGCTTCATCACCGGGAGCCAGTGGAGATCCCTTAGTGTTCCATAACACAGAACACACTTATCATTTCAGCAGGACTACAGAATATGCATCATAGATCACACTTATAATTTCAGTGGAACCACATAAGTAACAAAAAATCATTGACTAGGTGATAACAAAAAGATCTTTTGGCTGACACGCCATTTATCACACCGTTGCAATTGATGTAATCTCGCTGAGCTAAAACTGACTTTTAAATCAATATTTTGACTTTACCTTATCTACACAATTTGTATACGCGTATCACATTTTCTTTTCTTTCGTTTGCTTGAAAAATTGATGTAAAAATAGATGAAGACATATTCTAACTCTTTCTTGTAGAACAGTCGTGTAGTTCGAAGAAAGTCCTAAATTTAAATTAATTTAAGACAGACATAATAAAAACGTGTTTTTGTTTTTTACATTGCATGTTGAGAATACAACAGGGGATCAATAAACAAACCAATGAAGTCCTTATTTGTTTTGTTTTTTTAACTACATTCTTTAAATATAGCACTTCGTAAACTTTTATTGTTCTCGACCAAGGGACTTTATTGTTTATTTGTGTTCCACTAACTATTACCGAATATACTTGTCTGTAATGTAATGTAACAGATATTATTTTCTAAACAGTTTTTCTTCTTATCTTTGCTGCCCGGTTATCTTGCTTTCTTGAACCGGTACTGATTCGCGACCCGGCATTTAGGAAACGCTGCTTGACTATATCTTAGCGAAGGCGTCAGGCAGTCGATTCTTACTTCCCCCAACCCTTTGTCTTTCCTATGTTTCCTCACCTCATGTTTTTCTCTTTTTTTTGTTATTTTTACCTTTTCATTCCCATTATTCATTCTTTAAGTCATTTCCATAAATCTCCATCTTCTTTTATTTATTTACTCCTAACGTCTCCAAAAGATGATTGATGACAACGTATTTGTCTATACTGGCGTATCAGTCATTCGCACCGACATATATATTTGACATTCATTAGTAATCTTAGACAATGGCGACCTTTGTCCGACAACGATATCCTTCCAGAAGTTTATAGATATGCGTTACATACAAATTCAAACATACCATAAGTAGCCCGATACGTCAGCAGCTAAACGTGCTACTATTAGTCTCGGGTGATTTATGGATAGAAGATTTACGACGGCATATAATAAAGCTAAGCTTGATAAATCCCATCATGATTACAGCACTGGCATATATTATAGCTCTCTTAACTTCAACGCTCTTTACTTCCGGTTATGAACATGGTTTTGTAAAGATTGTATTTTATTGTTAAATTTTTAAAATAATTTTGGATATTAAAAATGTATCTTAAATGTTTTAATGCGTGTCTTATGTGTGTTGATAGTGACAAGGAACTGGCTCACTCAGGCCACTTGATGAAGCATTAATCTATTTCATAATCGAATTTTGAAGTAGGCCTACAAGCGTTAAGTAGAATCTGAATCTCGATATTTTTATAAATGATAAAACGTTTGAATAGTTCACATCTGGTATAGGACATTTAGCTTAGCTTCACTGGATAACAATAGTCAACAAAAGTCGATTGTCACGGATTGGAGACTTGTGTATTTGTTGGTACAAACTCTATCAACATCTGTCACCTCAGTGACAAGTTCAACTAAAAGAACAATTTGATTAGCTATGCAAGACATGCTCTGATAAAACTGTAAAGCGCATTTTAACAAATAAATAGTTCTTTCCTCTTGTTCTAATTAGAATTTTACTCCTAAACTATATTGCAAATTGTCATTGTAGTGATTGCAGTGAAAAAAAAAGAACTCAATTGTGAACTCTAAAACGGAAAATCAAGAAATCAAAAATGGCTGCCACTATTTTTTTTTAGCCGTTGAAATCGTTTGTTTGTTTTATGTAGACAATGTCAATGGCAAATTCGACATTTCTGGCTCCGTTATTTAATCTATTCTGTCAACACGTTAAGGGGAAATGGGGGAGGCTTTAATGCAATATCCTCTTTATACATTTGTGTGATTGTTAGTATAACGTTGTTTTTTTTTTCTGTTTTATTGCCGACAGATCAAATTCTCAGACGTTATAAAAGAACGTTGAAAAAATTTGGAAATAAGCGTTTGAAAGACTTCAGACTATAAAAAGAAAACAAACGTGTTAACCCAAAAGTACAGACAATTTAGAACTGCAAGTAAAAACATGGCGAGAATGATAAAACAAAGAAAACTGTTCATTTCAACACAGTGTTCAGTCTATAAAGCTGTTAAACTATAAACTTTAAAAGCTGAGATTATTTTAAAATGTTTAACTGCACAAAGGTAATTTGTTTTAAAATTTTTAAATTAAAGTATCAAGGAAGAAAAAAGTTTGTCTTGACAAGAACACTATAGTCCTCTACTGAAAGGATGTAAGTAGTTATAAATACTGAATTTCTATAATATGTGAAATGTTCTTAAACCGGTAAAGCTTTGTGAGTAATATGGTTGAGTAATGAGTACTGGGGTTAAGTAATGTGGATGATTACTGTGGTTGAGTAATGTATTTTACTGTGAGTAGGCTACTGTGGTTAAGAACTGTGCTTTTCAGTACAGTTCATTGGTTGCTGGATACGTTTAACCGAAAGCAACACCACAAAACGACAATACTAAACCCGTTTAGGAAACCAAATAATGCTTCACGTTGTTGAAACAGTATTGATTAACTACCCAGTGTAAAGCAGTACGTGTGTGTTAATTACGCGGGAGCATAGATTTATAGAGGGGCACTGTGGTCGAACGGCAGCGCGTTTGACTGGCGTAACGAAGGTCCTGGGTTCGAATCCTGTTTAAGGCTAAGATTTGTTCCCGGGTTGGAGGGTGTCCCTGAGCCTACCCAGCTCCGATGGGTACCTGACATTAGTTTGGGTAAAGTAAAGGCGTCAAAAGTAATATATACTCAGAAGCCCCGAGAAAAACGACCTAGAGGCAGATCCAGACTGAGAAGGTTGGACGATGTCGAGATGGTTGGACGATGTCGAGATGGTTGGACGATGTCGAGATGGTTGGACAATGTCGAGATGGTTGGACGATGTCGAGATGGTTGGACGATGTCGAGATGGTTGGACGATGTCGAGATGGTTGGACGATGTCGAGATGGTTGGACGATGTCGAGATGGTTGGACGATGTCGAGATGGTTGGACGATGTCGAGATGGTTGGACGATGTCGAGATGGTTCTGCGACAGATCAGGGTCCAGGCCAAGAACAAGAAGGCAATGGATAGGTCCGAGTGGAAGGAGGTGGTGAAGGTGGTGAGGCAGGCCAGAGCAATCCATGGGCTGGAGCGCCAAAGATGATGATGAAAGTAAAGGCGGCTAGGCAATGTGCTGGCCACACATCCCTTAGTATGCCGAAGCTACTTCACAGGCCCTATGGATCAATTTCGTCCGACTGGTTGGCTACTTCTCTTACTTACGTTAGTAGATCTGTTAAGGCAAGACTTCAAACTTCATGTTAGTTTACCCACCTTCATTGAACCATATGAAAAAAAAAAGTTATAGATAACAAAAGAACAAAATAGATTCTCTTGACTTTTGAAGACAAACTTTAAAAAAATCAAAGTACAAGCAGCGTGGAAAAACATTATTAAAGGCCACGTTCACTAGCACGTCAAATTAGCTTTACAATTGGCAATGTAATTAGCTTTAGCGCTGCAAATTAGCTCCTTACTATAGCTTTATACACAAGTTCTACAAATAAAGCTTGTATATTTCTATACAAAGTAGCTCTGTACATTTTAGCTCTCAAATAAGCTCCATACATATAAGCTATGCACTTTAGCTCTACAACTTAGCTCTATAATTTAACTTTGTAATAAGATCTGAACATGAGTTTTTAAAAAAAGCTTTGTATATTAACTATAATTAGCTCCTTTTTTTAGCTCTACAAATTAGCACTAGACCACAGCTCTGCAGACTAGCTCTGTACAAAAGCTCTACATATTAGCTCTGGGGCTTAACTCTTCAAGTTGACTATGTTCCTTAATATATGAATTCACTCTGTATATTAGCTTTGTACTTTAGCTCAACGAAAAAAGTCTGTTAATTAGCTCTTAGAATTATTTCTGTTACTTAGCTATACACATTAGCACTGTCTAATAAGCAACAACCTGTACAAATGTCGCTATGCTCACCAGAAAACTACATTAGCAATAGCTAAAGCTATTTGTTAGTTTTTTTAGTTTTTAGTTTTTAATTCTTATTTTTAGAGCTATTTCGCAAAGCCAGTGCACAAAAGTTACAAGGGGAACAACTCATTATGCTCTTTTTGATGGATGAACTAGTTATCGGACCATTCATTCTGAGGAAATCTTTGGACGCCCACACTACAATGGCTATTTACGGCTTCCGAAATAAACACGATTTTCTCTGCTACCTTTTTTTAACCAGAAGAAAATACAACTATAGATAACTAAATAGGAGAGAAAAGGCGTTCTTCTTGAGGGTGACCTTGAAAACAGTTCTATGATTACCAATTCTTTAAAACTTGTTTGCCTAAATTCTAAAAAGAAAAGGTGTCCCTGAGTTTACCCAGCTCTGATGAGTACCTGACATTAGTTGGGGTAATTTAAAGGCGGTGAACCATTGTGCTGGCCACAGAATCCAGTAGTATGTCGCAGCCACAGAAAATTTTGAACGCTGCTTCACTGGACATACGATCAATTTGGTCCAAAAATTACTTTGCTTTTTTTTTTTTTTTACTATATTAACGTTTCCCGAATGCCGGTACGCGACCCGGTTCCGGTCCAATAAACCAATAATCAAAAAAGAGAAAGGAGACAGAACCTATTTGGCAGACTAGCTATAGACCTAGAACAGACCTAGACATACATGGACGTGTTGGGACATTGGGGCCCCATTTAAATGAAAGCCCTACAACATGAAGGCTGCAAGTATTGACTACACGAGTGCAGACATATATGTGGAAATTCATAATAATATTCTACGTTATATGGGCTAGTACTCGTGTGGAGTTTCTGATCTCCCATCGAGCGCCTCCCCGGGTGGCGGATTGGGGAACGCCCACCAGATATGGTAGGTACCGGGGAAATCAAATACCCGGGGCGGACCAAAATCAGAACCTGCTGCCTTGCAGGAAGTGCAGGGATCCACAAAGGCTAGGGAACCTTACCCGAAAATAAGGCAGCTATCCAGAGAGCTGTAAAGGGAATCATCCCAGACGGTTGTGCGCAGGGCTAACAACCCGGCCATGGAAAAAAAAAAACGTTACAGAAACCAAAATCAAAGCGAACTTACAAAACACAGTCAGAGGCGAGAGTAGGGCTCCACAAAGGAGATTTATGAAGCTGTGTGGGGAAATTCAAAAGAATCCCACAAGGCCGACCACCCTACTCAAACCGACGAAAAAGAAACATTTCCTAATGCAAAAGGCACCCTTCAGCTTGGGTACATGGAATGTCCGAACCCTGCTAGAACCAGGCAGATGCGCCCAAGTCGCCAAAGAGATGGCTAACTACAAATTGCAAATTTTGGGACTGAGTGAAGTACGGTGGAACACTTTTGGAGAAACTAGGCTTCAAACAGGTGAAACTCTGCTCTTTTCTGGAATGGAAAACGAAGAGGACACCCATAAAAATGGAGTGGCACTCCTATTGAACAAAGATTCATTTAAAAGTCTCCTGGAATGGGAGCCTGTTTCAGACAGAATTATTAGAGCAAAATTTCTATCAAGATTCCAAAATGTTCACATCGTCATGTGCTATGCTCCCACCAACCTTGCATCTGAAGAAGATAAAGTTGCATTCTATGAACGACTTCAAAGTATAGTGGATAGAATACCCAAAAGAGATATACTGATCCTCATGGGAGATATGAATGCTAAAATAGGAAATGAAAACAAAGGGAGAGAGAAGACAATGGGCATACACGGACTGGGCAACATGAATGAAAATGGAGAGATGTTTGCTAACTTCTGTACATTCAATGAACTGGTGATCGGAGGCAGCATCTTCCCACACAAAAAATGCCACAAAGCAACGTGGGTCTCACCAGACAACAAAACAGAGAATCAAATAGACCACATCGCTATATGCCGTACTTGGAGGAGCACATTAGAGGATGTACGAACCAAAAGAGGAGCAGACATTAGATCAGATCACCACCTGGTAGTGGCCAAGCTAAAAATAAAGTTAGCCAAACAAAGGTCAAAAACAAACAGGAGAACCAAATTCAACCTAGACAAACTCCAGAATTCACAGAGGAAGTGTGAATTACAATTAACCCTTAAAAACCGATTCTCTGCACTACAACCAGATGATACTGAGGAAAGCATAGACAAAACCTGGGATAACTTCAAAGAAATTATTATAGGAACTTGTAATGAAGTACTAAGACCTGCCCCAAAAAACAAAAAACATTGGATTAGCGACGAGACATGGCAAAGAACTGAAGACAGGAAACATGCAAAACAAACAGTAAACCAAGCTAAAACAAGAAAACATAAACAACTAACACAACAAGAGTATCATACAATTTCAAAAGAGGTCTCAAAAATGCTTAGACATGATAAAAGAACATTTTATAATAAACTAGCTGAACAAGCAGAAGAAGCAGCAGGAAAAGGAGACCTAAAACAGTTATATAAAATTACTAAACTCTTGAGTGGCAAGAAAGCTAACTACAATGTGCCAGTCCGAGACAAACAAGGTAAACTCCTCTCTTCCATAGATGACCAGCTCAGAAGATGGAAAGAGTATTTCCAGGAAGTGCTAAACAGACCAACCCCTCTAAATCCACCCGATCTGACCACAGGAGAAACACTGGACATAAATATGGAAGAAATATCCAAAGAAGAAATATGGAAGGCCATCAATCAAATGAAGACAGGCAAAGCAGCAGGCATAGACAATATACCACCTGAGGTCCTAAAAGAAGGAGGAGCTGAAATTGTTAACCAGCTCAACAATATCTTTAATAAAATTTGGTCAACCGAAACCCCTCCTGCAGAATGGAAAAAAGGCCTACTGATTAAAATTCCAAAGAATGGGGACCTGTCTGTCCCACAGATTACAGGATATGCAAGAGAAGACCACAGCTTTGAGTGAGACCGGAAAAAGAGTAGGACCCGGTATAAACCATCAAAAAACCAAAGTGTTGAAAATAAACCACCAACAAGATGGCGACATACAAGTAGAAAACCAAAGCTTAGACCAAGTGAATCACTTTGTATACCTTGGAAGTGTGGTCAGTGCATCAGGAGGAGCAGATGAGGACATCGAACGTCGAATAAACCTGGCGCGACAAGCCTTTGCCAACTTGAAACAGGTCTGGAGATCTACATACATCTCTGTCAAAACTAAAGTAAGGATCTTTAATATAAACATTAAAACGGTCCTACTTTATGGGTCCGAAAACGACAGAGAAAACTAAAAATAGACTCCAGACCTTTGTTAACAGATGCCTAAGAAATATACTCAAAATAAAATGGTTCGACAAGGTAGAAAACTCCAAGCTGTGGGAGAGGTGTGGACAAAGAACAGTAGAACAACAAATCATGGAAAGGAAGTGGAGATGGATTGGACACACCCTCAGGAAAGATAACAACAACAGAGCTAGACAGGCCTTAGAGTGGAATCCCCAGGGTAAACGGCATAGAGGAAGACCCAAGCGAACATGGAGACGAAGCATACTGGATGAAACTGAAAGAACTGGAAAGAGCTGGGAAAAATTGAAGCGACTAGCAAGAGACCGTGAAGAGTGGCGTGCTTTGACAGAGGCCCTATGTTCCACAAGGAACCCAAAGGACAGATGATGATGATGATGATATGGGCTAGTGTAAGTATAAGCGAAAATAATGTAGGTAGGTGTTACGTGTGAACTTATTTTCTTTTTACTCCCTTCCTCTTAGTTCATACTGTCTGTCTGCTTGTAAAACTTTGCATCGATTTTTCGACCACTTCCCGTCGTCCAATCAAGCAGAAACTTGGGCAGCAGACTTGTGGCGACTAACAATACATTCTATTAAATTTTTGATAAATCAACGGTTTGTTTTGGTTTCACGTTGAAAATGCCGGTCCAACTTTTTATGTTTTTTTGTAACAAAGCTAGAAAAAAAAAGTATGCGCAGACAGGACGCGCTAAGATTATTTTTATGACGTCATTAAACTTTGCGCTCTAGCTTTGTGAATGAAGGGAAAAAATTAATTCATGTTTACATTTGTGTCGTGTATGTTTCCTTTCCAGTAGTCAATAAATTATTTAATTACATGATGGTAAACTTAGTTTACAAAGAAAGTTAGTATAATAAAAATTTGGTTCTTATGGGTTAGTTTTTTTTACTAGTTCTTTATACTTTTGTTAATGTATTATGTAGGTCTATCAGAAGTCTAAAGTCTAACTCGTACTTCCAAAATAAAAACACTAAGTGGATGCAACATAAAGTTTATTTATACGAAGATGCAAGAGAATACTACTGGCCGGATAATATCAACAGCTGCTTTCAGAATTCACGGGTTCGCTTCACACACTGGTAGGTATAACGTAACAAGTTCGATGTTACCGATTGGACGTTTCGACCCGGAGTGCTGATCGAAACTCCAACCACGCCTGAGAGGGTGTGGAGGGGTTGTATGTGGATTTGATCTTATATGACCTCTCTGTATGAAATGGACGGGGGTAAGAGAAGGGACGATGGTTGTGGGTATCGAAAGATTCATCAGATTCGAGTCGAGCAGCTTGACTACATGAACGTTCGTTGGTAGCATTATTATCATATAAGTCATGAGTGTTAGTTGACCATAGCGGTCAACATTGGATCAGGCGTGCGACGGGTGAAAAGGAAGGGGCGGAATAGTCGAAGATATTATGACCCACCTTTCAACGTACACTCTGTTTGATAACAACGATGCAGCGAGATGGGGGGGGGGGGGGGCAGTGACCGGATTGTAAGACAGTGACTCGACTGTAACAGAAGGTCTCCACATAAAGGTATATAAGTAGCAGGATCACAAAAAGAAGACAAGTGTGTGAAACGCTGGTATAGATTATAATTAGAAAAGCAACAAAACAGCGATGTTTACATCTCTCTATATCTGAGCAACAAATGTTGGGTTTTTGAAAGTGAAAGAAGCCCTTGAGTTCACCCAACTCATATTAAGTATGTTGCATCTGATGGAAAAAAAAACAACTAAAAACACAGTGATGGTCACACAATAAATACCATCGTAGACACTGGTCAAGAGTGCCAGTAATTCATTTTTTTTTAAAAATAGATTTTCCTCTTCTGATTTCCACACGTTATTATCTTGAAGAATAGAAACTATTTAAAAAAAAATTTTTTTTAGTCTAATTTGTAAGATTCAACCTAGACATCAATACTCCATACTCTAAAATCGAAAGATTTTTTTCTTTAATGTTAGGACAGCTCTCGTATTGAAATCAAAATTGGATGCTCAAGATTATGGCATAATCAGAGATTGAAAATATGACGAACTTTTTTATAATGAGTTATTTAAAAAGTTGTTTGAAAGAGTATCCAATTAAATAAAACAACGATTTAAACACGTTAATTCCGGCTTATAGTGATTTGGTTGACGTTTGAAAAAAAAAACATTTTTACACTTCCAATGTTAACGTTTACAAATAAAGAAATAAACATATTGAATTCAAGAATGCAGTTTTTAGTGTAAAAAAAAGTGATCAGATATACCCATAGGATGAAACAAGTCACATGGAACTGGGCATAGTAATATTCAAAGACTCTTATCAAAGACGAAGCAATTTTTAATGCATCATGATAAATGTCACTCAAGCATAAAATAAATTAAATAACACTTGGGTTTAGCGGTAAAATTAGTAAAATTATAGATACTAACGTTTAACACTAATTCAAATATTTCTGACGTTTTAAAGCTCAAGTTTCAAGCGCTTTTACTGTTTATGACACATGTTTTACTTAATGAATTCCACAGTGTATTCATTTGGGCGTCGCGGAAAATTGCCACAAATTCGACCATAATTTTTTTTTTCTGCGTTTACTATAGATTCTACATTTGGTAAAAAGCAACACATATTGAAAGGCGTCTGGGAAAAAAAAAACTACAGGCGCCACTTGCACTTTTTTATATGCTCCGCCCTTCATTGAAAGTAATGAGTCTAGTTTAGACCATCATCCTATTACATATGTGCGCTCACGCCGAGTGAGATAAACGCCAAGTGCGCTCACACAAAGACTTGAATGGTGTGTTTTCCAGTTTTCTAAAATTGACATAGACCCAGCTGTAAGCATAGAATACATGGAGGCAAAAATGTTTTTTTTTTGTTTGTTTTTTTATCTAATGGAAAAAAAGCTTGCTAATGGAAAGTCTTATATTAATCAAGTCTTTAAGTTGCAAATAGAATGAAATAAAATTACTTTTAGTGATCATGCGGATGAAACGATAAGATTTTCTCTTCTCAACTAATGTGATCAATAATAGTTGAAATCTGAGTTTTGATTTTCAGTCAATCAAAAATTAATAAACTATTTAAAAGATATATGGCAAAACACTTCTTAGAACGTAGATCAAAGAAAATCAGAATTGTATTACTTTAAAAAAAATAAAAATAAACAAAAATGTCTCTAGAATATATATTAAGGTTAGTACATATTTTGTAAATAATGTACAGTATGTTGAATTTGGGAATGGCAATTATAAAATCTGTAGGACAAACAATATTTAAAAAAATATTTTTTAAGTTAAATGTAATGGACAACATAAAAACCCTTTGTAATGAAATTATTGAAATTTGTGAAGGGAAAAAAATGCAATTACCGTGATGTAAGTCGGTATAAATACTTCCACAGTCGAATTTAAACTGCTATTCATTCCAGAGCCTAGAAATACACTCACAGCAGCATTAGCGCCTTCCCCCAGCACCATGTTAACATCTGAAGTGTTCAACGCCGCACTATCTGCCTCGTACGGAATTCCAACAGAAGGCGCCTTGGTGTCACCGTGGTGTCCCATCTTCCTCCGCGCCCACAGAGACACCCACAGAGACACCCCCAGCGCATCAAGACAAATTGTCCGCACTTTTCCCCCCTTCCTTCGCACCCCCGAGGCAGATGCTATTTCCGCCCCCACACACACCCCTCCTTTTCTGCTTGACGATAAGCGGTGAGGGGGGCCTGACGACCTGGTCTGTCTATATCCCTTTTAAAATTGCTCCAATCTTGTATATTATGTCGATCGCCCTTTCTCCAGTTTCGGTTCCTCTCCACTTGTTTGTATCTTCACCTGGGCTGAGCTCATAACTAAATGAAGAGAGAAAACAACAGATCCGTTAAAGACCTTCATCGATACTGATAATTGTGTGGAGTGAGTGAGAGAGAAAGAGAGAGAGAGAGAGAGAGAGAAAGAGAGAGAGAGAGAGAGAGAGAGAGAGAGAGAGAGAGAGAGAGAGAGAATGAAAGAACGGCACTGTGTAGTAGTTACCATTGAACGCCTGCAGCGGATATGTTAAGGAGTGTGAGTAGCTAAAGTGAGAGTGAGATTCCAGTACAACGTGGTTCTATTAGCCCAATTAACTGCTTAGAAATATTTCACGTTTCAAATACTATGCATGAGTACATTTTATAGCATTTATGCTCCCCCCAGTCTCTCTTTCTTCTCTCTCTTTTTCTCTTTCTTTCCCTCTCTTTTTCTCTTTCTCTCTGTCTCTTTCTATCTATATTGCTCTCTCTTTCCCTCTCTTTCTCCCTCTCTTTCCTTCTCTTTCTCTCCCTCGCTTTTCATCTTCATCTTTTTCTCCTTTTCTCTCTTCCTGTCTCTCTTTCCTTCTATTTCTCTGCTTCTCTTTTTCGCTCTTTATCTCTATTTCCCTCTCTTTCTCTCTCTCTCTCTTTCTCTCTTTCTCTCTCTCTTTTTCTCTTCATCTTTTTCTGTCTCTTTCTCTCTCTTTTCTTCTCTTATCTCTTTACTTGCCTCTCTCTTTCTCTCCCTCTCTCTGTCTTTTTATGTACGTTATGTAATAAAAGAAAAATATTATACAGCAAAAGTAAAATATTTTCAATCTTTCTTTTATCTCTGGAGGTTGAGT
The DNA here is from genome assembly GCA_949126835.1 of Anisus vortex. NCBI lineage: Eukaryota > Metazoa > Mollusca > Gastropoda > Planorbidae > Anisus > Anisus vortex. The sequence continues at coordinate 21,332,599 of OX421492.1, read as the reverse complement.
GTCCAAGACCATGGCCAGCCGCCCCCACCAGAGCAGATAATTCGATATCTTTGTACAGGTAATTCAGCACTTTACCTTTAGACCAAGTATGGGCAAATTTTTTCTTCATCCTTGGCCTCAACAGGACTTGGATACACAGTAGCGTAGGCAGGGGGGGGGTGCAGGGGGAGCGGCTGCTCTCCCTACGACCATTTTGGAAAAAAAAAAGGAACTGAAGGCAGCATAGATAGAAGTAGGTCGGTACAGGAAGGGTTAATAGTGTAAAAAAAACACAAAAAAACAACGCCTTTGTCTTACTTTCGTTCCATAAGAAAATATATTTCAGTTGAAACATTAAACATTGTTTTAGCATCACTTGTTTCAGTGTAAAGAACATAGTTTTAAAAAGGTATGTATTACTTCTTTAATACAAGAGCTTAAGCATACGTAGACTTAAACAAATCAACAAAGACTGAATAGAGTAGAGAAAGATAGATAGTGATAGAGAGAGAGAGAGACACAGAAATAGAGGAAATAGAGAAATAGACAAAAAAGATAAAGAATGAACGAAAAAAAAAAGAATAAAAAAATATTTTGTGAGACACAATGGCAATTGAAAGAGATTTATACGTGGAGAAGGAGAGATGGAGTGAAGTAGATGACATACGCCTGCGGCGCAGTTTCTAGATCCCGGGGTCAAACTCAATAGCACAGAGGCTCAAAACTAAAATCACATTTAGAGTTACGGGCCGCATAGGATAAACGTTCATTGAAGAATGAAAAACTAAACCTCTTTTTGTGTGTGTAAACGAAATATCCATTATAATGAAAAAAAAAAGTTAAAGTAATAACTCTCCCCAAGTAAATGGTGAAACTAAATTTGGCGATCTCTTCTGGCCGAAATACACATTCCTTTCAAAGCAGTTTCCTTTAGTGAAATTTGTTTAGTAAAGAAAAAAGAAACATCGTCGTCTGGGATGTGAAATTCAACTTTGTTTCTTCCACCCTCTGTGGCTTCTTCTCTTGGTTCAAGTAGGTCTAGAGGTGTAACTAGAAGTTGGGAGGAGGGCAGGGAATATACATTTGTCCCAGGGCGCCAAACTAAATAAAATCCAAAATTATTCATACAGCGTTAAATTTAGAAAAAATGGTGATTTAACGGGGCACGATGAAGGGTGATGGGGCGTTTATTTTAAAGTTCTTCCCCGGGTTGCAAAATATACTAGCTACACCTCCAGGGTAGCCCAACTTTCTCGATGTTTACCTCGTACTGCCGTCTTAGATTAGGCTTAAATCCCATGATTCCACAGTATCTCCACAACTTAGGCACATTGAATGTTTACCTCAAATATCCGTAAACATTTTTTCTAACTTTCAAAAAAATGTGCAATGCAATCTTTTTATAGTAAAGTTTTCTATTGTCAGGAAGTTAACATGACACCGTTTTATTGAGTGCACCCACCCACACAGCCACCCACACAGCCACCCACACACACACAACCACCCACACACACACACACCCACACATCCCCCCCCACACACACACAACCACCCACACACACACAACCACCCACACACACACACACCCACACATCCCCCCACACACACACAACCACCCACACACACACAACCACCCACACACACACAACCACCCACACACACACAACCACCCACACACACACAACCACCCACACACACACAACCACCCACACACACACAACCACCCACACACACACAACCACCCACACACACAACCACCCACACACACAACCACCCACACACACACAACCACCCACACACACACAACCACCCACACACACACACACACAACCACCCACACACACAACCACCCACACACACACAACCACCCACACACACACAACCACCCACACACACACAACCACCCACACACACACAACCACCCACACACACACAACCACCCACACACACAACCACCCACACACACACAACCACCCACACACACAACCACCCACACACACAACCACCCACACACACACAACCACCCACACACACACACAACCACCCACACACACACACACACACAACCACCCACACCCACACAACCACCCACACACACAAGCACCTACACACACACAACCACCCACACACACAACCACCCACACACACACACACACACAACCACCCACACACACAACCACCCACACACACACACACACAACCACCCACACACACACACACACACACAACCACCCACACACACAACCACCCACACACACACAGCCACACATCCCCCCCACACACACACAACCACCCACACACACAACCACCCACACACACACAACCACCCACACACACAACCACACACACACACACAACCACCCACACACACACAACCACCCACACACACAACCACCCACACACACACAACCACCCACACACACAACCACCCACACACACACAACCACCCACACACACAACCACCCACACACACACAACCACCCACACACACACAACCACCCACACACACACAACCACCCACACACACAACCACCCACACACACACAACCACCCACACACACACAACCACCCACACACACAACCACCCACACACACACAGCCACCCACACATCCCCCCCACACACACAACCACCCACACATATACCAATTTGCGTTGGTGTTGATGTGAGGCTTGACATCATTATTGGCTAATCTCTGCACAGATCAATGATGGATTGACTTGTTGATGACCAGGGGAAGGTGTTGCCTTATACAACCAGCCATTGCCCGAGTCATTCATCACATATTAACTACTTCCTTAATAAAAAGAATGGCGTCGAATTCTGCTAACTATCGGCCTCAGCAATGCGCCCACACTTACAGCCCTTTTTTCTCTTTTATAAAACAAGGGTGAAAGTTAGTGGAAATCGAATTGGCGTCCCCCACCTTCTATTACAGCCTTCTACGCCAACTTTTTCACTGCAACTCTCCATCTTCTCCATCAATCGACACCGAAATGATGATTACATAAATACATTTCCTAATTAAACCAATGATGTTTTAGCTTTTTCTTAATTCTTTAATGCTTAAAAGTGAAAATTTTCCTTACAAAATCGTATAATTTTATTAATATTTTTTTAACCAGGAAATTTGTTTGTAACCATTTTTTTTCAAATTTTAAACACAGAATAACAGATACTTAGACCGCTTGCGAGGATTTCGTATTTCACAAAACATCTATTGCTGCCAAAATGCAGTAGATTAATGTTTCACTTGATGAAAGTACACATACAAAAGACGAAAGCAATCATCTCCCATTCTCCGCTTTAAATTACCCCACACAGTAATAATAATATGATCTATTGTAAAACAAGGAGCGATTTAAAGTGCTGAAACGATATAAATTAGCGTTTTTATTTTAAATTATCTTTTTGTGTGCAAGTAATAGGTGGGCCCTTGCTTGCACGTAATTGGCCAACTGCATAGTACTGTCCATCTCAATATTGCACTGGTTATTGATGCTGAACAAATAAAAATAATTGATGTGCTCTTAATGAACCTTTCCTCGCGTACCACCAGGTGTCTGGGAGGTATATATGATTATATAGGTTATTAAACTTTACACAACTATTCGATTGTCGCCCTTATTTTTCTCTTCGTTTATGTTGTTAGCATTGAGACCCTATCCTTTGCCTTTATTGGAGTTTTCTTGTTAATTATGTGGTGAGCGTAAGAGAATTAAATGTGAGCAGATGCTATTACAGATGCTATTACAGATGCTATTACAGATGCTATTACAGATGCTATTACAGATGCTATTACAGATGCTATTACAGATGCTATTACAGATGCTATTACAGATGCTATTACAGATGCTATTACAGATGCTATTACAGATGCTATTAGAGATGCTATTACAGATGCTATTACAGATGCTATTACAGATGCTATTACAGATGCTATTAGAGATGCTATTACAGATGCTATTACAGATGCTATTACAGATGCTATTACAGATGCTATTACAACGGTATTGTTACTGTTCTGTTTTACCCTAACTTTATACATAACAGTTCATGCTGACGATATTATTATTAACATGTTATATGTTACATGAGCATTATACAACGATATATATTGTATTTATATCAATATTGTTTCGTACACTAAAACTATACAAAGATATTTGTTGTAAAAAGAAAACAAAGACAGCATGACAAAATTACGCTTACTATATGCGTTTTGTTGATGTCTGTTAAAAAAACAACAACCATACTATGTATATAATACAACAAGAAACAGCTAATGCCGTAGCAGTCTCTCTAATTCAATCAAGGCTGGATTATTGTAATAGCTGTCTGTGGGGTCTGCCCCAGAACCAGCTTCAGAGACTCCAGAAAGTACAAAACACTGCGGCACGCATTGTATCAGGGATTAAGAAGTCGGACCACATAACCCCAGTTTTTAAAGATCTCCACTGGCTCCCTGTGACCAAGCGCATTGACCATAAAATTATGTCACTTGCCTATAGCTGTATGGAAGGCACTGCCCCTCACTATCTTCAAGAACTTGTTCTCAAGCATGTGTCCACTAAGGGGCTGCGCTCTTCATCACAGTCACTACTCAAAGTTGCCAGTGTGGATGGACATAAAAAGAAGTCATTTAGTGTACGCTCTTTCGAGTCAGCAGCGCCTTATTTATGGAATAAATTGCCTCAGACATTGAGGGATTCTGAAAAAAAGAGTAATTCAAGAGAAGTTTAAAGACCATCATCTTAAACTAAGCTTATAGTTTTTTGTTTTGTTTTGATAGCACATTCACAACTGAAACGTGGAACCAGAGCGCACTGAGCATGCTAACATAGCATGGATAGGCGCGCTATATAAATCATCATCATCATCATCATCATCATTGAGTGTATATTCTCAGAATGGCTAGATTTAATCAAGGCGTTAAAAAGCATACCTTACATCACGGCGTTGGAGAATTAACTCACATTTAACTCCACTCCTCGTATTCCTAAAGTAGGATAACTTAGATGTCTATCGGTTGTTTGTTCTCAACGCTAAATGATGTTCAATTATACTAAGTACAGTGACGTGGCAATGAGCTGTGCCGGTATTGTTGCAAGGGACAGGCAGCTCGGCAGTAATCGGGGCATCTGGCAGCGGGCGGAATAAATATTTTTTTTACTTTGAGACTTGCAATGGAATGGAGTCACCATGGAAGCTCTACACAAGTCTCTCTCCCCCCCCCCCCCCCCCGCCCCGCCGTCCTCGCCCTGTCTTCGTTTTTGTCTTCATAGAGTCGTTAGGTTCCTAAAAACAAAAGCAGTAATGGCATAGGTCCTCTAAATAAGAAAGAACTGTCTTTAAGTTTAATAAAAGTTTATTTCTATAAAAATTACTTTCTTCAATAAAAAAAATAATCACATTTTCATCACTACAATTTCCAAAAACAAAATCAACACTACAGCAACAACCAATAATTTGTTATTAGACTTTCGCCTCGCTTAAACAATGACTACATTATCTACTCTCGACTCGCTTAAACAATGGCTACATTATCTACTCTCGACTCGCTTAAACAATGACTACATTATCTACTCTCGACTCGCTTAAACAATGACTACATTATCTACTCTCGACTCGCTTAAACAATGACTACATTATCTACTCTCGACTCGCTTAAACAATGACTACATTATCTACTCTCGACTCGCTTAAACAATGACTACATTATCTACTCTCGACTCGCTTAAACAATGACTACATTATCTACTCTCGACTCGCTTAAACAATGACTACATTATCTACTCTCGACTCGCTTAAACAATGACTACATTATCTACTCTCGACTCGCTTAAACAATGACTACATTATCTACTCTCGACTCGCTTAAACAATGACTACATTATCTACTCTCGACTCGCTTAAACAATGACTACATTATCTACTCTCGACTCGCTTAAACAATGACTACATTATCTACTCTCGACTCGCTTAAACAATGACTACATTATCTACTCTCGACTCGCTTAAACAATGACTACATTATCTACTCTCTCCCTTTCCGCCTCCCCTCCCTACGCCTTTCCTTTATATCATTGTTATAAATTACGTTTTAAATCGTGGCCCAGAGTTTTAGCAATGGAAATTCGTTTTCGGCTGGAGACGTCACTTCCGGCGTGAGAATTCATATTCATGACAATAAAGAATCAGTTATTCTAAACATTTCCTGACATTTTCATACGCTGTAGTTCAAATTGTACTCTTGTTTTTTGTTTTATTCATCGTGTAAAGATACATTGTATTTTAATATATACAACACAACAACGGAGTTATGTCCCTTGCGGAAAAAAACAACAACAACAAATACTTTGACTGCCTCAAAAAGTGTCCTGCCGAGATACTGAAATGCTTCTGCGTATTGAATCGTCGCAAACTTTGAATAATGCATGATGGGGATAACACCAGTGAACTTCTTGGTCTAATTACTTTTTGGTGTCCAGATAAACTATTTGAAAATAAGGTTACAGTGGAAAGATGAAGGTCACACTATGAGGGTCAGAAAAATATCTATTCCCAATGAAACAGACTGCTGTCCATGTGGGAAGAATACAAGGGAGCGACATTTTAGTTCCATTAGCACACACACGCTTCAGCACAGCCACACATTACTAAAGAGACACATTACTATAGAGACACATTACTATAGAGACACATTACTATAGCCACACATTACTATAGAGACACATTACTATACCCACACATTTCTACTCCCACACATTTCTACACCCACACATTTCTACACCCACACATCTCTACACCCACACATTTCTACACCCACACATTTCTACACCCACACATCTCTACACCCACACATTTCTACACCCACATATTTCTACACCCACACATTTCTACACCCACACATTTCTACACCCACACATGTCTACACCCACACATTTCTACACCCACACATTTCTACACCCACACATTACTACACCCACACATTTCTACACCCACACATTTCTACACCCAAACATTACTACACCCAAACATTTCTACACTCACACATTAACACACCCACACATTTCTACTCCCACACATTTCTACACCTACACATTTCTACACCCACACATTACTACACCCACACATTTCTACACTCACACATTAACACACCCACACATTTCTACTCCCACACATTTCTACACCTACACATTTCTACACCTACACATTTCTACACCCCACACATTTCTACACTCACACATTAACACACCCACACATTTCTACTCCCACACATTTCTACACCCACACATTTCTACACTCACACATTAACACACCCACACATTTCTACTCCCACACATTTCTACACCCACACATTTCTACACCCACACATTTCTACACCCACACATCTCTACACCCACACATCTCTACACCCACACATTTCTACACCCACACATTTCTACACCCACACATTTCTACACCCACACATTACTACACCCACACATTTCTACACCCACACATTTCTACACCCACACATCTCTACACCCACACATTTCTACACCCACACATTTCTACACCCACACATTTCTACACCCACACATTTCTACACCCAAACATTACTACACCCACACATTTCTACACCCACACATTTCTACACCCACACATTTCTACACCCACACATTTCTACACCCACACATTTCTACACCCACACATCTCTACACCCACACATTTCTACACCCACACATTTCTACACCCACACATTTCTACACCCACACATTTCTACACCCACACATTTCTACACCCACACATTTCTACACCCACACATTTCTACACCCACACATTTCTACACCCACACATTTCTACACCCACACATCTCTACACCCACACATTTCTACACCCACACATTTCTACACCCACACATTTCTACACCCACACATTTCTACACCAACACATTTCTACACCCACACATCTCTACACCCACACATTTCTACACCCACACATTTCTACACCCACACATTTCTACACCCACACATTTCTACAGCCACACATTTCTACACCCACACATTTCTACACCCACACATTTCTACACCCACACATTTCTACACCCACACATTTCTACACCCACACATTTCTACACCCACACATTTCTACACCCAAACATTACTACACCCACACATTTCTACAGCCACACATTTCTACACCCACACATTTCTACACCCACATTTCTAAACCCACACTTTTCTACACCCAAACATTACTACACCCACACATTTCTACACCCATACATTTCTACACCCAATTATTTCTACACCCACACATTTCTACACCCACACATTTCTACACCCACATTTCTAAACCCACACTTTTCTACACCCACACATTACTACACCCACACATTACTACACCCACACATTTCTACACCCCACACATTTCTACACTCACACATTAACACACCCACACATTTCTACTCCCACACATTTCTACACCTACACATTTCTACACCTACACATTTCTACACCCCACACATTTCTACACTCACACATTAACACACCCACACATTTCTACTCCCACACATTTCTACTCCCACACATTTCTACACCCACATATTTCTACACCCACACATTTCTACACCCCACACATTTCTACACTCACACATTTCTACACTCACACATTAACACACCCACACATTTCTACTCCCACACATTTCTACACCTACACATTTCTACACCTACACATTTCTACACCTACACATTTCTACACCCACACATTTCTACACCCACACATTTCTTCTGCGTATTGAATCGTCGCAAACTTTGAATAATGCATGATGGGGATAACACCAGTGAACTTCTTGGTCTAATTACTTTTTGGTGTCCAGATAAACTATTTGAAAATAAGGTTACAGTGGAAAGATGAAGGTCACACTATGAGGGTCAGAAAAATATCTATTCCCAATGAAACAGACTGCTGTCCATGTGGGAAGAATACAAGGGAGCGACATTTTAGTTCCATTAGCACACACACGCTTCAGCACAGCCACACATTACTAAAGAGACACATTACTATAGAGACACATTACTATAGAGACACATTACTATAGAGACACATTACTATAGCCACACATTACTATAGAGACACATTACTATAGAGACACATTACTATAGCCACACATTACTATAGAGACACATTACTATACCCACACATTTCTACACCCCACACATTTCTACACCCACACATCTCTACACCCACACATTTCTACACCCACACATTTCTACACCCACACATTTCTACACCCACACATTTCTACACCCACACATTTCTACACCCACACATTTCTACACCCACACATTTCTACACCCACACATTTCTACACCCACACATTTCTACACCCACACATTTCTACACCCACACATTTCTACACCCACACATTTCTACACCCACACATTACTACACCCACACATTTCTACACCCACACATTTCTACACCCACACATTTCTACACCCACACATTTCTACACCCACACATTTCTACACCCAAACATTACTACACCCACACATTTCTACAGCCACACATTTCTACACCCACACATTTCTACACCCACATTTCTAAACCCACACTTTTCTACACCCAAACATTACTACACCCACACATTTCTACAGCCACACATTTCTACACCCACACATTTCTACACCCACATTTCTAAACCCACACTTTTCTACACCCAAACATTACTACACCCACACATTTCTACACCCACACATTTCTACACCCACACATTTCTACACCCACACATTTCTACACCCACATTTCTAAACCCACACTTTTCTACACCCAAACATTTCTACACCCACACATTTCTACACCCACACATTACTACACTCACACATTTCTACACTCACACATTAACACACCCACACATTTCTACACCTACACATTTCTACACCTACACATTACTACACCCAAACATTTCTACACCCACACATTACTACACCCACACATTTCTACACTCACACATTAACATACCCACACATTTCTACACCTACACATTTCTACACCTACACATTTCTACACCCCACACATTTCTACACTCACACATTAACACACCCACACATTTCTACTCCCACACATTTCTACACCCACACATTTCTACACTCACACATTAACACACCCACACATTTCTACTCCCACACATTTCTACACCCACACATTTCTACACCCACACATTTCTACACCCACACATCTCTACACCCACACATTTCTACACCCACACATTTCTACACCCACACATTTCTACACCCAAACATTACTACACCCACACATTTCTACAGCCACACATTTCTACACCCACACATTTCTACACCCACATTTCTAAACCCACACTTTTCTACACCCAAACATTACTACACCCACACATTTCTACACCCATACATTTCTACACCCAATTATTTCTACACCCACACATTTCTACACCCACACATTTCTACACCCACATTTCTAAACCCACACTTTTCTACACCCAAACATTACTACACCCACACATTTCTACACCCACACATTACTACACCCACACATTTCTACACCCCACACATTTCTACACTCACACATTAACACACCCACACATTTCTACTCCCACACATTTCTACACCTACACATTTCTACACCTACACATTTCTACACCCCACACATTTCTACACTCACACATTAACACACCCACACATTTCTACTCCCACACATTTCTACTCCCACACATTTCTACACCCACATATTTATACACCCACACATTTCTACACCCCACACATTTCTACACTCACACATTTCTACACTCACACATTAACACACCCACACATTTCTACTCCCACACATTTCTACACCTACACATTTCTACACCTACACATTTCTACACCTACACATTTCTACACCCACATATTTCTACACCCACACATTTCTACACCCAAACATGACTACACCCACACATTTCTACACCCACATATTTCTACACCCACACATTTCTACACCCCACACATTTCTACACTCACACATTTCTACACTCACACATTAACACACCTACACATTTCTACTCCCACACATTTCTACACCCACATATTTCTACACCCACACATTTCTACACCCCACACATTTCTACACTCACACATTTCTACACTCACACATTAACACACCCACACATTTCTACTCCCACACATTTCTACACCTACACATTTCTACACCTACACATTTCTACACCCACACATTTCTACACTCACACATTTCTACACTCACACATTAACACACCCACACATTTCTACTCCCACACATTTCTACACCTACACATTTCTACACCTACACATTTCTACACCTACACATTTCTACACCCACACATTTCTACACCTACACATTTCTACACCTACACATTTCTACACCCACACATTTCTACACCTACACATTTCTACACCTACACATTTCTACACCCACACATTTCTACACCCACACATTTCTACACCCACACATTTCTACACCCACACATTAACACACATTAGCAAAACACATCATCACCACACTCACACTTATAGAAGTCACGTCTCCTTCCCTTATTTTCACCTCGTGCATTTAATGTTCTAAGCTGAAGAACTCTGGATTTGAGCTACCGATAAGGGCATTTTTTAAACAAGGGGTCTCACACTCACACTGAGTTTGAGCCACAGGAAACCTTGAGAATAGCTCAATTGCCTTAAAATCGACTTCATTTGTTAAAACGATAAAGTCAACAATTATTTATTGAATGTTTTTGAACGTTTTCTGTATGTTTGTTTATTGCAACTTAGCAAGAACATCAGCGTCACCGTATTAAACTACCATACAAGTATCTGCCATCTCGGGACTATATAGTGTTACGTCCACAATCCCCTTGTGGCCAGAACCGTGTAGATATCGTTGATAATTCTCGTTGGTCCTAGGGTAGACTTTAGTTATTATTTTTTATGTTTCAGTATTACACGAACTCTCCTTATGGTACTGGGCACAAACTCAGGATTTGCGTTCTAACAGTTCCTTTCCTTGACGTAAGAGTAGTAGGTAAATATTATAGTATTGTAAACAACACAATAGAATAGTAACTTGACGAGGAAGCTTCAGTGTAAATGTTGTTGATAATTTAATTTAGGTGATATGTTCAAATACATATATTCAATATGAAGATTATGTACAGTTAGAATAAAATAGTGCAAACACAAGCGTCCTCAAAAGAAATTATCTCGAAACTCACTGCCTTTCAGACAAACAAATCATTAAATACTATTAAAGTGGTGCTGGGGAGAGTCCTATTACTAGGAGGGGTGAAAATAATGGTATCATTACAAAACTCATAACAAAAATGATAGAAACTCCCACATGCAGAAATACCTGAGGGGGGGGGGGGGGGCAAAGGCGTGTCCAAATTGTTTTTTTTCTCATGTCATAATGTCGAATGTTAAAATGCAGTGGCCCCTAAAGAGGCCAACAAGTCACCCCCCCCCCCGGGCCCCCAAATCCCTAGCAACGGCACTGTACTGACATGATATAGAATAGATGAATGGGTAAAGGGAGAGAAGGAGGGCTAGAGAACATGGAGGTTGTGATGTTTGGAAACATGTAAGAGAACATGGAGGTTGTGATGTTTGGAAACATGTAAGAGAGTTTCAAGAGATAAAAAGTGGCAGTAAAAACAAGAGAAGGTAAGAGACAGAGAGATAGAGAAAATGGGGAGATAAATATTGGGAAATGCGAAAGATTGATAGTAGAGAAAAAAAAAATGAGACGCACAGGGAAAGGGTCAGACAAAGTGAGTAAGGAAAAAGCGCTATACAAAATGAAATTGTGAGAGATAAACAGAGAGAGAGAGAGAGAGAGAGAGAGTGAGAGAGAGAGAGAGAGTGAGAGAGGGAGAGAGAGAGAGAGTGAGAGAGAGAGAAAGAGAGGGAGAGAGAGAATGTGAATTAGAATAATGCACGAGGAGTAAAGGATATATGTTGATAAATAAAAGGTTAAAAAAGAAGCGTCGTTTGAGAACTAGAGATTGAAATAGACATAGAAAAAACAAACAAACACAGCTTTGGTACATACAGGCAGGGGCGAAGCCAGAAATTTTTTCCAGGAAAGGGAGATTGAACTTTAGCGTGTTCTTAGCACGATTGATTTTAGCCAATTTAGTACATCTTGAAAGGAAAACAACTGTTTTTTTTTCTAAACTTCCATGATAAGGGGAGAGGGAGGGGGGGCGCTAGCATTCGTAAATGCAAACACTAAAGTAATTATTTCAATGTCTTGCATTCTGCCATTACTTTTTGTTTGCTTGTTTGTTTAATCTCCCATTGTACATTACCTTTTTTTTTTTGGTTTGATTCTGGATTAGTTCTTTGAGATGTGGTTTTCAGATTAAAGAATGCTTGTATGAATAAATCAGTGTTCATTGCAAATTACAACCTAGTCATACCTAGTGGAACAAAGTCTATTTAATTACTCATCACTCCCAAGAGTTTCATGAACATACAATTAATCCTGAACAATTAAGCTTTTTATCTCCAGTGTATCGTACAATCACTCCCTCTCCCCTACCTCTCCGATGTCCCCCCAAGCCGCTCACTAAACTATTTTTTATATGGATGTTTATCTTAATAGTTACATAAAAAATATATTATACAAATACAAATCAATAAGTATGTTTACTGTAAATCTGATGGTTTTTTTGTTAGTGTAGATAAACTAAAAAGATTTCGTTGGTGGCTGGAAACTGCATATCTTTGTAAGTTCATCTAATGCCCTACATAGAGCGTCTAGCGGTCAAGCTAAAGATATAATTTGATATTTTTATTCAAGACATTTCTTCTTTTTTTTAATGATTTAACAGAAACGATTCTTTCGTATTTAAAAAAAAATATGCATGGACCGAAGTAGACACAGCCAGAGCCGCCATACACAATAAAAAGAAACAGTTTATCATCATTTACACAAGCATTTGCAATAATGAATAATAATGTTCAGTGGGTCTGTTCGTCTGTTCTATTGTATCTGAATTTAATTTCCTCGTTTCTGTTATTCTAGATATATAAACAACAAATTTTGTTTCAATATGTGACCCGTTAAGACGCTATAATACTTAAATCGCTGGAGCCGATTCGATATAAGAGAGTATTTGTGAAGTGGAGGTCTACCTGGTTGAAAATTATCTCATTATATTTAACGTGTATTATAATGGAGGTAAGCGCTAATGTGACTTACCTGCTACCCCTATGAAAAGTCAGTCCCACGGAGCTGATGCTTAATGCTTAGAGTAGAGGTGTGCAACATTGTTCGTTATTGGTCCGTATGAAACATAAATTGACATAACTAGATGGGTTTAGATGGGATACACATTCTGATTTTTACTTTACATGATTAATAAAGGACCGCCGTCAGAAGCTCTATGTGGGTTACACTAAAAAGCTCGCGGGCCGCTTGTTGAACACCCATGGCATAGGGACTTTTGATTGGACGAAATTTTCTTTCAGCCCCAGAAAATCCAGAAACTCCAGGTGTAAGATGGTTAGAAAGATATAACGACAAATACATAGACACAGAGAACCAACCAGAGATAGAGAGAGAGAGAGAGAGAGAGTCGGAGTAAGCCAGAGAGATATAAAGAAAGAATGACAGAGAAAGTGAGTGACATAAGGTGCAATTTGAACAAGGAACAGCTTTGACGATGAATTGTGAAATTTATAGAAAAATATAATGTATAGAATGAATAATAGCGATACTACACCATCGTTTGGTGAATTTTAATAATTTAAACTATCTGTAACAATAACGAATTTCACTCAATTTCCTTCTACACATTCACATTCATTGAATATTTGCTACACTAGAAAAAATACAAATGTTGATTATACGTATAACCCGATGTCTATGATTTAGAATTTAGATAGTCAAGAGGATATTAATTACTGTTTTTATGGAGACTAAACTACAAACAAAAAGAATACTATAGAATTACGTGCATCAGTGGAATGAAAAAAATACTGATGGAATAGAAATTGGAGAGTTTTAACTAAGTTTTTCTTTTCTAAATCAGTGCAGTTAAACACTATAGAATCAAGTTATTAGATTTGGTGGAGTTGGCTCTCTTTGAGTGTGTCATTGGCGTCAAAGCAATACACAAGTTTCATTTTTGTGTGTAATAATCAGTGAGGATTTGGTTTCATTAATGTGATGAGTAAACAATGCTTTGATACTGTTTCATTATGTGAATTAGTATTGATGCTGTTAAAACTGTAGGATTAAGGATAAAATTTAAAGGGCTGTGGAATTTTATAGTCTCAATATAGATGGACTTCATCCGTTTCAAACAAGAGTTAGACTTTTCCCCTTCGACTTTGACTTGTAAGAAAATAAGTTATTTTATGATCAACTCTCCTGAATTATTTTCATGCCCTAGCCTACCCAAGAATTAATAAAGTTTTAACAAAACCTTTTTTCTTCTTCTGTAAATCAATAATCTGACCCAAAAATTAATTAAAAAACGTGCCTAAAAGTTAATTATTATTGGGGAAAAAAGCGTTTCAAAATCTATGTTTTTAATTAAATGTGATTCTCTTTTTTTTTGTGGTCAGGAGTTTAATCTGTAGTTGACTCAGAATCTACCTTTTTGGATAAATATCTTACCCTGACTGGGAATCGGGCTGGACACACAATCCTTCGACTATACTGTGCCCGGGGAATCTGGTGATATGGATCACTACAGTACCCATGGGCCTCAAAGCGGCGTAGTGTGTGAACCGCCAGTAATTTCTTTGAAACACCGGCGGGCTAACGCATGGGGGACAGCCCCCGCAGCATGTCCGAGATCCATTGCACTGCCGAGAGGCCACCGGGTCTCGGTGGGGAGGAAGCAATGGATGCTGCAACCCCGTCTCACGACCCACCCGGTGCCTGGATGCCTGTGCCTATAGTACAGGATTTGTGCTACCGGGTGACAATGCAGATATACGGGAGAGCCACCACGATAATGATCCTTAGGGGAACCGCAGTGAACGGTCGCTGGCCTGCGGAATCCTTCCCTTTTACATGGCACGCCAAGCCTTCGGCGTGCCGTGGGGTGGCTGGATCCCGGACAGAGTTTTAAATAACTCACTTCTAAAGCGTTACACCCCGGCTTAAGAGCTTCGGCTCGTCCGGGTTTTGAGACTTTTTACAAGGTGATATGGATCTAATTAGACCTATAGAAAGGAAGGCGGAAACTAAACAAAGAGTCTTACTTTATATTTACGAAAATAAACTAATAATCAGCTTTTTTTAAAATTCAATACCGAAACTGAAAAAAAACACATCTTTTCAACAACAAAAAAAAAAAGATGTCATCTCGAAATAAATTGATATTTTCTAAGAATAGACCTAACTAAACAAAAACTATTTCACGTGGGCTAGTATCGCTTTTGGTCATTAAAATCGGTTGTGCCAATGAGACTAACATGACGTCATTTCCTGTTCTAAATGACCCTGACCAGGAATACTGACATTAAATTAGGCTAACAAATTTTTTGTTGTTGCTTTAGTTGATTGTAAAAAGCTCCCATTCACTAGATCGGCTTTCTTGTCCCTTCAGTCATGTTTTAACAAAAATAATAAATTGGCCCACATTTTTTTTTTTACGTTTTTCTTTGAACATGTGAGACGAATTCTGAGCTCAGAATTTTCTGATAATTATTGCAATATTAAATTAATGACTGCATTTCCTACTCCCAACCTCGCCTTCGAAGTTATTATAATATGCTACACAGTAAGCATCATCTTGCTCCATTGACGTATTCAAATTCAGATTTAAACCCCTGGTTAGCCGTTAAAAATATAGCGTCAGTGCTTAGCAGTATTATAATTGTATTTCAAAAGTACCATTGGCATAAATATACACCGGTATATATAAACTCCGCAGTTTTGATTACATATACCAATATATGTGGGGCAAGGATGCCGACGCTGTGGCAGCGCGCTCTTGTTGTCGTAACGAAGGTTCCCGTGTTCGAATCTTGGTGAAGGTGCCCATGCGTATGATAAATTCTGAGGAAATGTTAAGGCGGCTGGAGCATGGTTCTAGACGCACAATCCCCTAGTATGTCGTGGCCACGGAAACTTGTGAACGCTGCTTCACATGCCTGAATCAAGCACAACGTGGTCTAAAACGGGATACCTCATTATATATACGTATACATAGGCGTCTGCTGAAATTTCTCTAGGTGGGATATACAAAGTTTCTAAGTGGCCTTAGGAAGAATCATTCTTCACAATTTTATTCACCATGCATAGATCTAGTGAAAGCGACATTGTGTGTATGATAATTATCTCATGGCCACTGTATAAAGTCGCGTGCATCTTCCTTCTAGGCTGCATCTGTGGATGGCACAGATTTAAATTACAACTATGTGGAGCGTGATAGGAAATCAAAGATTGCCTCTCCAATTCCCTTCTTCACTTCCCTCCTTCACAAAATAGCATCCTGGGATTTGTTCCAGTCTGATGGCTACGTGTGAAAAAGTAAACAGCAAACATTTATTAGAAGAAAACAAATATTTGAAAGACCGATAGCTAAATGAGTTCAGAGTTTGTATGTCAATTCGGATTTATTATGATATTGCGCCAAGTGAATTATACATAATCGCCGTAATTAAAAAGTCATTGATAACTTTATCAAGTGTTCACAGAACGATATAACTTATTTAATTACTTTAGTGCTAATAATTTGTTTTAGCATATTTGTTTAGACTGTATCCACGGAATGAATAGTATTGAATTTTTTTTTCCAAGTTTTAGAACAACGTAGTACTTCCTCTCGCACATCCATAACGTTTACATTCAAGAAAATTTACAATATAATTATATCTGAAACTGTAAAGAAATCGCTAATAGTAGCCATAAACTAGAGAAAAAATGTTATTAATAGTATTTTGCATTGATGATTTCTTCTAGGCCAAGCTAAAGATTTCCAGTCAACAGCAGATGTTTCATATCCTACCATGACATAAACAAACATAGGTAATGATGGTAGATTTGGGTTTACTTGTTTTGACTATTTGACAGATGTCACGATGTGGTTAGGTCAAATTAGTCTATGGAAACGCTAACGAAAATGAAACAGGAAGCTGTAAAAGGATATCAACCTTTTGTTTTTCATACACTTATATGTCAATTAATATAATTGGCTTGCGAAGCTTATAAGAACAATTTTAAATAGTTAAATAACAAAGATGTAGAAATAAGATATATTTTATGGAGGCTGTGTTTCGGATAGGTGGTGGATATAAATAAACCATTCAATGGCATTTTTCGCCGTTAGTTATAGTTTTCATTTCTGTTAATAGTAAAATGGATTTCTGGAGGGGGGAAGTATAATAATCATGGGCTTAATTTAAGCTACAAATGGACAAATTCGGGTCTAAAGCTTAACCTTTCCCGTACCGACCTACTTCTATCTATGCTGCCTTCAGTTCCGCTATATACGCGCCCGGGACTGTAAGGGTTAATACAGAAGACCAATGAGATCGCCTCGTTTATTTGAAAATAAGAAATTCAATTGACCGTACTGTTTGGGGAGAGTGGTGGAGGCAGGCGGTAAGGGGGAGGGAGCGGGTGTTCCACTTTTAAGACTCTGTCTGTACACTGTCTGTGACGAAATAGCTTCAAGCCAAGAAAGTCATTTTGACACGAGGCAGTAAAAAGAAGTCATTTCAGTGCTCAAATAGAACCCGAAAGCAACGATTGGCCGAGGGCGTAGGAAGTGCTAATTGAGTTGACACAAATCTGATTATATAAACAGGACGAATTTTTGGGGTCACGGCATGATCAATTTCCAAATAAACAAGACATATACATACAGACACGTTCAGAGAATATGCATACATGACAGACAACAGATGGCCAGATGACCGGACGGACTTACAGATAGTCGGATAGACAGACAAACTGAAAGACAGTCAGTTAGATAAAAAGAAAGAAAAATGTTTAAATAGATAGAGATATATACAAATATATATCGAGTGGCACCAACATACTATTGATAAGTTGTACTATTGATACAATTAGATACAGAGTGAACGGGTCACATTAATATGACAATTAAGAACAATTTCTAAAGACTTATATTTACAGTCCATTAATGGAATATTTTATTTAAAAGTAAATATCAAAAACCAAAACATATAGATCATTTTTTATACAAATATTTGAGAATTAGTTCTGAAATAAAACTTTCGTTTTAATAAACTTTAAATGTACATTAAACATATCACTAAGTATGTACACTAAGTATCAATAACATTATACAATAAAACGGCATAATCACAAGCCTAAAAACACGGAAATGGAAACTATTTGTACTTATATATTCTTGACATGTCCTTTTTTAAAATTGGAACAAAACAGTTATCATACCCAAGGCATAAACAATTGGCTCCATTGGCTCCCTCTGAGAGCCAGAATTGAAAACAAAGTCGCGATACTTTGCCTTCAGTGCCTACAAATTAATGAGGTGTTGTTCTATCTCAGGGAACTAATCAAACCCTATGTTCCGCAAAGAACGCTCATATCTGCCGACTCCTCGCTTCTGGAGGTGCACCATTTCTCTATGGCGACAGAAGACATGAAATCCTTCTCAATATCTGGCCCTATTTTGCTGGAATGCCAATCAGATACAATTTTACTGTAATGACAATGAGATACAATTTTACTGTACAAAAAGATACAATTTTACTGTACAAAAAGAATGTCCGATATCCTTGGGTGAACTTTCAGTTTCTATATCCTCAGACAAAGAAAAGTTTCCCATCAGTAACTAGAACATGATGGTCACAGTCCAATAACTGTGAATGCTATAATACTGTTCTGAATCGTTCATTGGATAATTACTCCACGTGACACATCGTGCACACTAGGTAGCTACTACTTTGTTGTTCTTTTGAATGTGTCTTGTCACTGGATGGTTGACAGTTAGTTATTGACTGCTCTTTAAAGTAGTTTCGTCTTCAATTGTTGTACTTTTGTAACTGGCACTTTTGTTGTTGTTTTTTAAAACTTGGAACAAAAACAAAACAATCAGTCAGAATCAAATACATTGATTTGTCACTGGGGTTGTGTTACTGTCAACATCGGTATCTTTATTGGGATAAATTGGTTTAAAATGATTGAGGAAATGACCGATGTCATTCAACCCAGAATAAAATGGCTAAAATTGAGGGTCTGGAAGCACTAATGGTTATGAACTGTCGTATCCTCTTTGTTAAGTATATAAAAATGTGGCTGTCATCCTTGACTCAAAAAAGTCATTCGGGACCCACATAAGTAATCTCTGCAAAAATCTTTAAATACAGCAGCGTAGACATGGTCAGATCCGAGCTTATCTGTCCACAGACTCAGCAAATGGACTTGCTGTTGCCGTTGTACTCTCGCGCCTCGGCTACTGTAATGGTCTTCTAACTGTTATGTCTGACGATACAATTGTGTTAAATTACATCGTATCCAAAGCAGTCCTGCTCGACTAGTTCTGCGTAAGTAAAAGCGCCATTCCGGGGATGTCCTCCTGCGTTTGCTCCATTGGCTCCCAGTGGGAACTAAAATCGACTACAACTTAGCTACATACTGATGACACAAGCTCATATGTTATGGAACTAACTACACCTTATGTAGATCCGTACGTTCTATGTGGACTCAACTGTTCTGGCATTGGCCCGTTTATACCTGAAGAAGTTTACATGTGTGGAATTCTCACACAATTGAGCTCCAACAAACAACCAATATCGTCGTTTAAAAAAACAACACTTAAAATCTAACTTTAAAAAAAATGTACATTACAATCACTAATTTTATTGGTTAGTGGTTGTTTTTTTATTTGTGAAGTATTAATATGTTAATTGTGCATATTTTAACGTGTTTATCGTTACTTTAGAAGCATTGTTTTTTTTTTGTGTGTGTTTGTCAGTGTAAAAATAATATGGATTAAGAAATATTGCAAGCTAAGAATACTTTTACAAGTCGCCACGGGACGGTACACCATGGCTACACATTAAACAAATATTGTTGGATTGGAAATTCCGCTGACCAAACGATAAAACTAAACTTAAACAAGATTTGAATATAACTCTACTATGGCAAAAGTGGAGAAAGTTGACTGCTGAGGTGTCCATTCGCCCCCTCCCCCCTCCAACGACCACAACGGTCATGGGATCGATGATGATGATATGGTAAATAAAAACGTCAATTTGCTGCTTTATAAAAATACAAGGTTTGGCCTTCTTTTTTCGACTTCAGTTTTTCTCCTCTAATTTAGCCAGTTATCTTCGATTTACTTTGCTAAAGAAGTAATAAAAAAAGCAGAGTGTGTCTTGTTATTGACTAAGGCTAAGCCACACTACAATCAAAATCAGTGATTGGCTGTCATTCAATTCAAAAATCACGATGATTCTCTCCGTTTCTAATGTGGCATAGCGCGAATCAAGTCAGTTTCAGTAGTGATTGACGATGATTCACAGATTTAGAACATGTTCTAAAATTTGCAGTCACGATTCTTGATTGAAGCTGTGTCAGCCAATGGGAAGCGCTAAAATATCATGTGATAATTAACCTAGTTAAAAAAAGACAACAAAAATGGCTGCTACTAAATTGACAGTCGTTCTGAGCAACTTACAGAGATAACAATTATTTTTATTGAGATCTACGAAAGACATGAATGTATTTGAATATTAAATTATCTATCTATCGAAATGTCATCATGAATAAAGCTGTCTAGTCAATTAGTGTTAGAATAAATGTCACTGAACAGACTGGGATCGAGTGCACCGGTAAGTAGGCCTATCTTTCGTTTTTTATTCGCTGTACTGTAAATGTAAACTTGTAGTGTAGGCTGTAACATAGCCATAGTAATTATTACTATTACTAGTTTATAATAATAATATTATAGTGTTATGAATATGATTATGTTGATGTAGCCTACTGCCTAGCTAGATGTACTAAAATAGGCTACTAATAATAGGCCTACACGTCCTAGTCCTAGAAGTAGTAGATAAGGAGAGCGAGACAAGTATCGTCATCCACTAATATTTGCTATTGCTTCAGTAGTAAATAATAATTTGTAATTTACTGTTGGACCAGTAGGCCCTATAGGCCTGTACCATGCTTTATGTTTTGAGTACTCTCACTGGTCTACACAATTAGTGAACTACTATGAGTAACTATGCAGTAAATATTAAATAATGAGTAGCCTAAAGCTCCTTATGATGAGTATTTCAGCACTGAGTCCCACTTAATTTATTTTAGTAGAATATATGCCAATTTAAAGCTAAATATAGATGTACAGGTGACATTTATTTTTCACATGGTTTTACTGTACTAAAGTACTTGGTCTTGAATATGAATGGTCCACTACTGTATTGGTATTGGACAACATATATTATTCTAGTTATAGTTTTTTTTAAGGTAGGACAGTCCAGGAGAATGACTATAAAAATTATTGATGAAAAATATTTTAATTGTAGGTCAGATAGGTACAGACAGATTATATCATTATGCCTTGATTATTCTGGGAAAACAAACTAAAACCAAAAATGATCTACATAATAAAGAAAAATTGCAATAAAAAAAAAATAAAATAAAAGCAAAAAACACATGTATACATTTCAACTGTTTTAATTTTTTTCAGATGGAAATATAAGAAAAAAATGCATGCTCTGAGAAATAACTACACCAGGGAGCTTCGCATTACTCGCAGCTATAAACAGAGTGGCTCTGGTACTACGGATGTTCGGGCAAGCAAGTGGCCATATTTTAATGCCATGAGTTTTCTGCGAGGATTGGTCAACATCAGCACAGAGACTATTTCAAATATGGTAAATAAAAAAATAAAAATAAAAACTAAACTAATAAACATTTTCAAAAAAATATAACTCAGTTGGTCATTGTAGCAAAGAACTAGCAAACATTTGAACCAGATTGTTATATGCTCAATAAACACTCTTATGATCTCATGGCTGTGCTTGCCTCCCATATAAATGTTGCCACTGAAAAGGCACTTGCCCTTCGTTTCAGAAGTACTCCTTCAGTTCTTTCCTCAATTCTCTGGCTTTATTAGTGCTGTTGTTGCCAGTGGAAAAGTTTAAAGTGTGGAAACTGCCATTTTGTGTTGTAGTCATCAGCTACATTTTCCCATTCATCAGCAGTTTTGGGAATCTAAAACAGAATAGTATTTCAATTTAATATGCTGTTTTCACTCATAATAATACATAATGTATTGTCTATAGCAGGCCCCTGCAAAGAGCCTTAATATTACTGATGAAGTTTTTTTTTACTGTTAATATACAATGTGTATGTATTGTCTGTTGCAGGCACCTGCTACAAGCAGTAATGCAGAGGATGCTGACACTGCCATGTCTCAGCAAAGCACTTCTTCATTTAACAGTCATGAGCCAAGCCAGCCAGCAGAAACAATTTCCTTACCACAAACAGCAACCCTTTCCAGACCAGCAGCAGCAACTCCTTCCAGACCATTCAAGAAAAAACAGACAGAAGATCCCCTGCATGCTTCCCTCTTTCAATTTATTGAAGATAGGCGTTTAAAGCAAGAGGATCCAACCTCCATTTGGGCGAAAAATGTGGGCTCAACATTGAATTTGATCCAAATTGAAAAGCGCTGCATATAGCTCGATTGGAGCTTGAGGAAGTTTGTCATAAATTCCTCAGAGAAGACTTAACCGAGTAAAGGGTGTTATGGTCAAGTTGGTAGTTACCATCATTTGACGTTTTGTTTTGAAAGACAAACTCGTTTATATTGAGTTTATTCTATTGTTCACATTGTAGCTACAGTTCTTTTTAGTATTCACTGAAACATGTTTGTAAGAGTTTTATGAGTGAGTGAAGTTTTTACCTAAAGAAATATTATTAAAATATTTAATCTAATAAAGCAAGAAAAGTCTGATTATTGTATGAGTATGAGTGAACAAGAGTTGACAAGGTAGATATTTCTAGAATGAAAGATCAGTATGTTTTGGATTTTTGAGATGAAAGGTTGCTTTTTCCTAATAATGTATACTGAACTAATGTGTTAACTTAAGTTTTATTCAATTATAAAAGAGTCGACTTAGAATAGTTGTTAAAGGAGCGGAATAGAATGTTCTAGTGATGATGAATATATGCAGGGCTTATGGAAGCTATATTCTATGAAGATTTTATAGTATCATGGACAATTTCTGTGTACTCATATTCTTTATCTTAAAATTACACCATCTTACACGCCTTCAGAATTAATAATAATACTGTAACAATTGTACCTGTTCTATTAATTATATTGAGTCTTTTCTATTGTTCATATTGTGCCTGTGCTATTAGTTATTTAGTTTAATGTCTATTATATTGGTGATTTAGTGTCTGATATATTGGTTATAATGTGTCTGTTATATTTACACAAGGCAGTCATCTCATCTCAATCGGTGTATCCATTACACCAGAAGTAGCTGTGACCATGTGTAATCACTATTTTTAACAAATAAGTAAACTTGATGTAAATACTTTTTTATCTTCATTGAGTTGTCAACTTGTTGGTTAAAAAAATTAAAAATGAAATAAATGTTTGTATACTTTTGCTCTATTGTTTTTTGTAGTTGTAGTCTTGTTATTTTTCTTTTCTTTTAGTTTTATATATGTTTTTCTTCGATAGACTGAAAAGTTTGTAGGATTTATGCTTAGCATTCATATTGCTGAAACCAGATTTAATGAACACAAATATTTTGTATATAACAATGCAACTGAGTGCAGTTGTATATCTTAAATAAAAGCAAACAAACAACAAGTTATTCTTCCACTTTCATCCACATTGTATTCATAGTGCTTATTGATGGTATTTAGTATAATTATCTAGTTAATATCTGAAGGAAACCTACCACCATGATTAAGAACACTTGTGATAAGACAACACATCTCTGGGAAAATTTCTCCAATTGTAGATCTTTTAATTCTATACAGGAAATGCATAGATTGATAGCTGTCTCCTTAAATAAAATTGAATTCTTTTTAACACATTTTTATTATTTAAATAACAACATCCATGGTTATTTTTCTCTAAGAACTGTAGTGTTAGTGCATTTAACAAAAATAGAGGGCACTATTCTGTACTCTTACTGTGACCAAAATAATTGTTTAAAAAGTGATGAAATTTGGCAAATTCTCCCATCAGGGGCCCCTTCCAAACTTTTGTTATAAAGAATTAATGACAATTAAAAATAATTCATGATATGTCATATAATGTTTAGAAGCAGAGTTTGCAATTCTAGGTAATTGGTATATAGGTAATTGGTATATAGGTATAGGTAAACTTAGACGTAGGGTAAGGGTTATAATCATTCATTTATTCCAATCATTTCAGTGCAGAAAGGAGGTGATGGGCACTGGGTTTTAATTTGAACTTATAAACAACTTGGTTTAAAAATTAAATTATATCACTTCTGGTTTTCAGTAAGAAAAAAAAATGAATGAAAGATAAAAGAACCAACCTGAAGATAGGCGCAATCATGGCATGTTGTTCATCAAAATGATAAATGTCCATTGTCAAAAAGTTGGAAAAAGATTTGGCGCGTCAAGAATAGTCACTCTCAACACTTTCCGTGATTCATGATTCTCTCTGAATGTGCTTTTGCGTGTGGCATGGCTGATTGTGAATCATAGTATTTTGATTCGCACCGAAACAAGATTCTAGTGATTCGGTGAAAAATGATTCTAGTCAAAACGTGATTCTTGAGTATAGTGTGGCTTAGCCTTAAGTGCTTAACCGGCATTTTAGGTCTGACCTCATGATCTAGTTTTTACCAATACATTTTTTGTTTTTGTTTTTCTTTGTTTGTTTATCGAAATTAACGGTTTTTCGGCTTCCCTGTAAATAATGGGTTGTATATTCATGAGCGTAGATTAGGCCTACTCTTTGTAGGCTCTCTTTATATCGTCCTGTTTCATATTTGCATTTTAATTGAGTGGCTGTTTGAATGTGTGTATAAGTGTGTGTGAGTCTGCGTGTATGAGTGTGTGTAAGTGTGTGTATGTGTATAGCCTATATAATATATATCTTATTGTGTACTTTAAATGATGCAATTAGGCCTACAAACAAAATACACTTAAACGCGAATATGTCTTTCATTCTAGATATTGTTCTTTCATTCTATCTATCTTTTTATCTATCTTTTTCTCTAGCGCTGTTTCTTTATACATAATATGTCTTTGTGCATTGTCTGTGTTCGATTTTTTTAGCCTCTTTTAATAATAATAGGAGATTAATTGATGTATATCAAATGTAGACCGGAATATCTGCCCGTGAAATCTACAAATCTAAAATCCTATAAAATGATGTCCTTCGGATTGAGGTTTAGTTCTCATGTCTTAGGAGATTAGGCAGGACGACCGCACTTTAAAATCCCAATAGTTAATGCTTTGCACAGAAACAAGTGAAATAATTGACACACTAAAGACACACTAAAGACACAAAAAGACAAAGTAACGACACAATAATGACACAGTAAAAATACGGCATAGATATTAATATTGGTGCACACTGATACTTGTGTGTTGGTGTGACGATATTTGTATGTGATTGTGCTAGTGTGTGACTTTATGCAAGACTGACCGATTTTAAGAGTTTGTCTGTGAAAAAAATTCGTTTTTTACGTTGGCGATATTCTAAATAAAGACATTGTGTAATTGCAAGTATTGGGTGCGTCTATTTGTCTGTCTCCGTGTGTTAGTGTTAAGTTAAGCATACGTGTGTTACCCTGTGTATGTTCTTGGATTGGAGGACATATCAAATATAATTATCATGACGTTGTACATATATATATATATATATTTGTGTATGTTTGTTGATTTATTTTATTTTATATATTACAGACGCTCCTTCTATAAAGAAGTTTATTGCGTCCTAGGCTCATCCGGGTCTGAGTCTAGTCTTGCATTTCGATAATTGTTTTAAATGATGTTACGATACTGGTTTTCCTGGTTAGTTAGTTCAGGCAACCCATTCCATCCCCGGATGTCACACGGATGCTAATGTTTCATTTCACTATTTTCTTATCTTGTTGTTTTGAAAAGCTATAAATTAAACATTCTAACTTAAACTGTTTAAAAATGTGTATTTACCATTGAGAAAAGCGGTCCTGTTTCTCCTGAAAACATGCACTATTACGGTAACATTTTCTACTAGCGTACTTTTAAAAGGAATTTTTTTTTTAATCAATTTTTTTTTCTTTAAATAATAAAAAAATTCACAAACTTTCATTTGTGCATTACACTATAACTTTCTATAGCATATGTAAATATCAAGGAAAAAAAAAGACCTCAGCAGGATATGGGTATGCATAACTTTGTAGGGACACGGTGAGCCTATGGGTACACTATATATATATATACATATATATCGAGAGATCTGTTTGTTATTGATCTAAACCACTATACCAGGACCTGTTAAAGTGCATTCCTTACAACTATCAACGAGTCCGGTCTATGTGCGTGTTTGACTTTGGCGCTGACCGGGGGATGTAGCGGCTTCATGCGCTCTAAGTACTGTCTCCATCAGTATAAATCTCCGTCAAGTTTCGCTTTACAATGACCAGAAGTCAATGTTTATGGTCTCATCGCACTTCTCTAAAGTTTATGATAACAGGAAATATTTTTCCAGTAGTGGACAAATGAAAGAGATTGATATAGATCCAACTGACCAAATAGAATGAATACGATAAATCTTATGAGTCTTAGAACAAGAACCAGAACTTTTTCCAGAGTTTAATAAAAATGTTATTGACCATCTAGAACGTGTCAATAAGAAACACTTTAAGGATCTATTTCGGTGGTCGTTATGTAAATTGCTGTTTTTTTCCATCTTCATTATCTTCCGTTAATTCAATTTTTATAATTATAATGTTTTTTAAAAAAAAATATATTTGTGTAGAATAGCTAGAAAAATGCATTTTTAATACACACTTAAGAAAAACATATACATAAAAAATGATTTTTTTCAATACTACTAATAGGGATTTTTTTGATAATTTTACATAACATAAGTTTATTACAATGTGTGTATGTGTGGTTTTCATTTCGCTTTGGATTTGTGTCATCAGCAGTCTTGTAAGTAACGCGGAGGAAGAGGGTGGATGGGGGGAGGAGGATGGGAGACGGGGGGGGGGTAAAACAAATGCCCGAAATTTTCGAGACAGGTTGATGACCAACATGAAGGCTATTTTTTTATATTTCATTGACCAAAGCTAATAATATATGGAAATATAATCTTTGATTTAATCTTCCGCAATAAAATGCCCCAACCTTCACAAGCAATCGGGACATCAATGCGTGCAATATTGTTTACAGGCCCTACAATTGACTGTCTCACTTCCAAATAAAACACAAAATTATATTTTTTTTTACTGTTATTGCAAATTTCAAAATATAGAATTTATTTATTTTTTTATTCGGCTCCCCACTAAAGAGTAAGGGCCCAGGTTTAAAACAACTTGACCAAGCCCTAGCTGGGCATATACATTAGTCATGCATTTGAATAACCTAAAAACGCCGAAAAGATCTCAAAATATGCCAAAGATCTATCAAGGTTCATAAATAAATAAATACCAACTTTAGTCTCGACATATTGGAACATAAATTCACGGTTGTGTTATGTCAGGCAGGATACAATTATATTATGCATACCATTCTATCTTGCATAAAAGTGGGTCAAAATTTGAGAATCTTAATTGTTGGAGAGCAAAACCTACAGGCAGTGGAAGTTATAGCGGATAACAACACCCACAGACAAGTGAAATTATAAGGAGAAACACACCAACAGAAAAGTGAAGTTATAAGGAGAAACACACCAACAGAAAAGTGAAGTTATAAGGAGAAACACACCAATAGTCAAAATGAAGCTGAATAAAAGCGTGGGAAAAGGGTCCGCTGATTGTGATACATTTGAAAACCCTTGTGTTACAAGTTTGCAAGCTTGGTCCAACGTTATTTTCAGTGTTTTCTATCATGAAGTTCTGAGTGGATGTTGAAAATAACCTGCTATTTTGTTTTCCCTTGGCAAGTTTGTATGAAGACGATGCCAGGGTGTGGGGTAATGTGTAGGGATGTGGGGGTGGGGTAGCAAAAAAAAAACAACAACCCTGGTCAACTGTCAAGTGTGACAACGCCACACTTAATGATAGAAATCATCGTTTTGTCTTACTTTGTCATTATCAGACGATGGAACGTGACACTCCACAAACAGGGGGAGATTATTCGAATTATAGAGTTTTAAGCCGACGCAAAAGAAAGGGCAGGAAAGAAGTGGAAAAGGGAGGCGTGTCAAAATGGTGTTGCTATTAACGCACAAGAATCATGAATATGTTGAAATGTACGGGGACGGCCATAATAATTATATCACATCCCCCCCCCCAACACCTCTACCCCAACAGCTTCTTTAAAAAATAAAGACAAGAAATAAGAGCAGGCGTGTGATGTACACAAACAAACACAACATTAAAGAAACAACAACATCATCAAAAAACAAGCCTCGAAATATCACAAGACGTAAATGTCGATTTTGTATCAGCGGCTTTAGGTCTAAATACGCTTCCTGGTAAAGTTTCTGGTTGTTGTTTGTTTCTTGTGTTTTTTTGATTTACTTGGTTGAACGATTAGGATAAAGTTGTACATTATATTTTGAGGATTGACGAGTGCAGAATTACAAGCACCATAACTTATTTCTTCTCTTTCAAAATATTTTTATAAATTGCTATACATACATTTTAGTGTATAATGCTCATATTGTTGCAATAGCATATTAGAAAAGTATTATACCTAAATACCTACCTACTTACTCACCAGCATACCTACATACCCATCATCCCACTTACATACCTACCTTTATACCTACCTACCTGCCATCAATCCTACTTGCCTACCTACCTACCTACATGCTCTTTATTACCTACCCACCTAACTTCCCACTTACATACCTACCTACCTAACTACCTACCTATCACTATATCCATTTTCTTTATATTTCTCACTATCTATCTACCTATCTATCCATCCATATATATACATCCGTTTATGTAGCTAGCTAGTTATGTTATGTACATTTCTCTCTGTAGAGCAGTTTTTACATTTAAACATAACAACACAAATAATTAGACTATGTTACTTTAAGAAAAAACCGCACACAAAATGTATACGATTCACTATCAAACTGTTGTGTCTATAGTCAGACCAAGAATCTATCTCGAGATAAAGTTTTGTGGCGTGGTTTCCATGATTGATACTGTCTAAATATTTTGCACTTTGTCACCTTTAAAGTCCACAATAAAAAAATATTCTTTGTTGGTTTTAAGTTGAAACGTTGATGGATTAATTCTAAGCCCTAAATCATGTTATACCAACTTAGAGTCCACATGTTTTCATTTCAAAGTGAAAGATCTTGGGACTTATGAAACTGACTGGTTCTAGAAATAGACATAATTAATCATAATGATTGTTCCATTAGGTTGTTGGGAAGATACACTAATAAAGTGATTTGTTGTTTTCCTTGGACTGATGTTGATAGCCGAGTTTTAACAAGTTCTGGTGTTTACTGCTTCTGTACCAATGTGCCCAAAGCGGCGAAATGTGAAAACCACCAGTGCGCTTGCATCAAGAGCACATCGGTGGGCTAAAGCATGGGGGGAACAGCCCCAATTGTGACTCTGGGTGCCTTCGCTATCACTTTCATTTGAGAGGTCTATGGCCCCCGTGGGGAGGAATAAATGAGCGTACAGAAACTTGGTGTGCCCCCACCCTCACCTCCCGTTAATCCCTGAACATCGTTACTCCATTGACATAAGAGCCGAAAAACTCGTCCGTTTTTTTTTAAAGCAAATATAGTATGGTGTTTACCGTAAATAAGTAAAGGAAAATTATAGAATTGGTTTGGGTTGAGAACGAACTACTCTTAAGTGTTTAAAATGGTTCAAAACGCTTCACTGGTCTTCATGGGGGGCTCGTTTTTAAGAATAGCATGGCTGTGCGTGTAAGAGTGACAGATTCCCCTATTTATGTCACATGTGTACTATTTGTTGACACATGTCATTTAATGGCAGATTCCAATATCATTCAAATGTTAACTTTTATTTCAAATTTATCTGGTGTCCAATATGATGGATCAATTCATAACATAAACTTACGGATTAACATGGACCTTAATGAAAAGCACGCGACCGAAAATTGATTGAAAACAAGGAGACTGGCAGAAGGAACTAGAAGTATATAAAAACAAATAAAATCCAGAAAGAAATCAGATTTTTTGGTTAAAAGAGGACAAATTGCTTCATTGGAAGCTGACATATTTCTTCATTGGAAGCTGACATATTGCTTTATTGGAAGATGATATTTTGCTTTATTGGAAGATGATATATTTTTTTATTGGAAGCTGACATATTGCTTTATTGGAAGATGATATATTGCTTTATTGGAAGATGATATATTGCTTTATTGGAAGATGATATATTGCTTTATTGGAAGATGATATATTGCTTTATTGGAAGATGATATATTGCTTTATTGGAAAATGACATATTGCTTTATTGGAAGTTGACATATTGCTTTATTGGAAGTTGACATATTGCTTCATTGGAAGCTGACATATTGCTTCATTGGAAGCTGACATATTGCTTTATTGGAAGATGACATATTGCTTTATTGGAAGATGACATATTGCTTTATTGGAAGATGATATATTGCTTTATTGGAAGATGATATGTTGCTTTATTGGAAGATGATATATTGCTTTATTGGAAGATGATATATTGCTTTATTGGAAGATGATATATTGCTTTATTGGAAAATGACATATTGCTTTATTGGAAGATGATATATTGCTTTATTGGAAGATGATATATTGCTTTATTGGAAGATGACATATTGCTTCATTGGAAGCTGACATATTGCTTCATTGGAAGCTGATATATTGCTTTATTGGAAGATGATATATTGCTTTATTGGAAGATGATATATTGCTTTATTGGAAGGTGACATATTGCTTTATTGGAAGATGACATAATGCTTTATTGGAAGATGACATATTGCTTTATTGGAAGATGATATATTGCTTTATTGAAAGATGACATAATGATTTATTGGAATAAGACATATTGCTTTATTTGAAGAAGACATATTGCTTTATTGGGAGAAGACATATTGCTTTATTGCAAGATGACATATTTCTTTATTGAAAGATGAAATATTGCTTTATTGGGAGAAGACATGTTGCTTTATTGCAAGATGACATATTTCTTTATTGAAAGATAACATATTGCTTTATTGGGAGAAGACATATTACTTTATTGGAAGATGACATATTGCTTTATTGGGAGAAGACATGTTGCTTTATTGCAAGATGACCTATTTCTTTATTGAAAGGTGACATATTGATTTATTGTGAGAAGACATGTTGCTTTATTGCAAGATGACCTATTTCTTTACTGAAAGATGACATATTGCTTTATTGGGAGAAGACATATTACTTTATTGGAATATGACATGACTTAAAATATAGTTCTTTTGGTTCATCATAGAAACACTTTCCCTATCAGTTCTTTACACACACAAAAATAATTATGTACCTATTAATTCTATACAAGTCAGAAAGTAAAAAAATAATTTTTATCACATTTTTTATATTTTTATTGTACATCGGGCTTGATTCCAAATCAACTTCTGAATTTTTCAATTAGTTTTTGAAGTCACCTGATCTTAGAGACCCCAGAGAGTTTGCCACCAGTGTTATTAGAGGATAAATATGGCCACCGCAAGAGAAATATACTGAGAGTGAGAGAAAGTAAAAAGAGGTAAATAGACAGAGAGAGAGAGAGAGAGAGAAAATAAAGAGCAGGAGAGGGAGAGAGAGAGAAAGAGAAAGAAATGGAGTCGAGACAAAAAGAGATGAGGGAAAAAATAAAAAGAAGAAAATAGAGAAAGAGAGAACGCAGAAGAGAAAGAGGGCTATAGAAAAAGAAACAAATAAAGAGAGAGAGAGAATGGGAAAAGGAGTGGAATAGATGGAGATAGAAAGATGTGGGAGGGGGCAAAGTAAAATATAGAAGTAAAAGAGAAGGAGGAAAAGAACGGAAAACTTTTCTTTTTTCTTAATGCTACAGTGAGGGGAATAGAGAGCTAGATCAGGGAAAAGAGATACATAGAGAAAGAGAGAGGGAGGGAGAGAGAGAAAGAGAGAGGGAGGGAGAGAGAGAGAAAGAGAGAGAGAGAGAGAGTGTGTGTGTGTGTGTGTAAGAGCAAAAAGAGCGCCTATCAAAGCTATAAAAGTAATTTATCAACCTTTCCTAGTCTAAGGATAGTCTGTTATTAAACATATGTTTATGTCCATCGTAACGTATGTTACACATACATCTCTGACTTATACTCAATTTAATTTCCAGATTAGTTTAAAAAGTTCAATTTTAATTTATCTTCCTACGGTTACAATTTATAAAATTGTAAGGATCATTACCCTCAGGCGCCCCAGTCCAACGATAAATCTTTTTTTTTTGTTCAGTTATAATTTATCTTAGTACTGTTACGATTTATTCTGTGTTGTTTTTTTAAAGGGATCATTACCCTCATGAACCCCAGACCAGTGACGTTGCATGCCATGCTCTCAGTATTAAAATAAATAAAACCAAAGACGCATCAGACAGTAGGAATTGATGACAAGATATAGTACCCTGGTTTTAGACGTTGATGTACTATTAGACAAACGGTCAAAGACTAGTGCCGACTGATTTACCGACTACAGTCTAGACAAAGGGTCTCAAACTTGAATAGCTCTGATGACCCTTATAGTAATCCGAGGGACGCATTATATCGGGCTGTCTTTTTAAACAAGGGTTTAAGTCAACACTGTTTTTAATTAATGATTTTATTTCCTTCTATTACAACAAATGTGTAACGTAGAATCAATATTATAGAGCTAAGTTTACTCTTCGGTAATTTGTATTCTGGCTGCTTTTGATGGCACCGTTCTGAATAAACAAGGACGTTAACGTTAAAGTTAGAATTTATGAGAACAATCCAATTTCAAATGTTATCTGTGAGTCGCACAGACATTGTTAACCTTCGTGAATTAAAAAAAGACAACTGTTTACACACAATTGTACTTCCTACCATTGCAATAATCGTTAAAGGAGCAACGAAACATTTCTCTTGAAAGATAATATGTAAAAATAAAAACTAATCCACATTTCCGCATATTTTTTTCTTAACAATATCATCTCTCTGAAGTGCCACCAAAATCGGTTTCCTATACCTCTGCTAAATTTTCAATTTCTAGCCAAAATGTTTGAAAGACTACAAATATTTTTCTTCTTTATCAGTTTAATGAGCTTTATGTCTAGGATTTTTAAGCAGCAATTTCAACATTTTTCCCCACAATGAATTCTGAATTTAGAAATGAACCCAGTTGCTCCAATCCAACTGCTTCCTTCTTAATTTTAGCTCAGCTATGTATATGAATTATAACCTTTCATTTAAACCTTAAACTTTCAAGATGTAGGCCTACATGGTTCAAGTGATTCTTAATATACGTTGGAAACCAGCCAAGTTTTATTGAAATGTATAATCAGTCAGCAAAAGAACTGCCATTTTTATCATTTTTTAAAATCACTAACACATTTTTAGAACACATTGACGGTGCAACATCTGTGGCCAGAGATACAAGTTTATATCCCTTGGCACGCCATATCTCTCAATGTATTTTTTCTAGGCTTGAACTATATCAGGTACAGTTGTAAGACCCTTCCTTTAATAATTAATTACATCCATCACTAAATAAGTCACATTGTGCCCTATGGTCCATTGTGTTATCTAGTTATCCGTATAGTGATTTGAATGTTAAATTCTATGGTGATAATCGTATATAAATCGGAGAAATAGTCTCTTAGCTATGTGTGATTTACTGTAGCCCCTGTCTGAAACCTGACCTTGAGAAATTTCAAATGTACTATTTTGCTCTTTCACATGGAACTATACAGGGTGTTACTTTTAACATATGTTTTTAATGATTTATATTTTTGTTTATAATAGAAACTCACCACAGAAATGTAAAAAAATAAATAAATTAGAAATTATGTCAATCTGAAAATCCGAATTTTACACCTTTATGACATATTTTCTGCTGTAGATAAAAATATCTCGAGGTACAAAGCGACTCATTTCGTGGATAATCACCAATAATATTGAATCTAGGAATTCTTCTGTCATATTTAATCTTAATTTTTTGCCTCTAAACCCTTTCTGCGGAGAGGAAACATATGCAATCTTGTTTAGAGCACTTGTATTATTGAAAAAGCGTCAAAGTCCTTGGTAGTTTCAATGATCTATTCGTCCACATTAGCTGTATAATCTGTCATCCCGTTGGCAACTGAATAGGATGCATCGCTTATGCCTTCAGAAGGTATATTTTTATGTGACTTAAAATTATTAATAACTTGACTCTTACAGAGCCATATTTAGAGTTGCACTTAAGTTTAGAGTTGCACTTAATTACAAAGACAAATTCTACTAAAAACTTGCAGATTGTTTATACCAACATGCCGTCTTTACTTTCCGCTTACATCATCTGGTAAACTAAGTTTACATTAGTGATAAATGAAGAAAAAACCAACGCTTCGTTGTTTAATTAATCTCAGTTAGTGTGACAGTCTCACTAACGACATTAATAAACTGTATATAAAAAGGAAATTGAATGCACTTTTCAGGGTTATGGTTCTTTAAGATAATAGTTAATTATTACTTTTCGGAAAATCGTGGGCCGCGTGATTCCAGACCTCTGATCTAACCCCTGGGACGCTTGTACCCAATAGCACCGGTTTTTGTTAGTGATTAACGATCCCCGCTTGACAAATAGTAACCGCTTGTAAATGGTAATGTAAGAATATTATTTCTCACATTCTCTCACTGTCATCTTCCTTTCATATTTATTACTTCTTATAATAAAAAAAATATATATATATATAGTCTCTCTCTCTCTATATATATATATTTATTTATTTATACAGATCATAATATATTATTATTACAGATGCTCTTTTTGTACCGAAGATCATTTCTTCCGACGCATGGTTTAAGTTTAGTTTTGATTTAAAATAATGGTTTTAAAATTATTTTTATGATGTTTGATTGTCATGAATAGTTCGGGAAAAACCCAGTACATGCCCGAATGCCTCCTGGGATGGGAGAGAATGTCTATGTTTTCCTCCTTGCATTTCGGAATAAGAAAACATATTTTTATCTCCGAGTCTTCCAGAAATTATTTTCTAGTTTTTTAAATTACAGTAAAAAGGTCACAGGTCAGAAGCATCCGGCATGATCTTCAATGGACAAACTCTTTCGGAAGGTCAAGGTAATTTAAATAACTAATGTCATAAGGGGAACTGTTGAGGGTGTGGGGTTGTGGATTATTGGGGTTGGTATGGCTTGTTGTCGTAGGGATATCTTGTGCCGACACAGTAATCGCCCTGGAATAATGATTAAGTCTCTCCTGGCTCGTTAGATGGTATAACGTACACAAACAGACAGTTCTAAGTGGTATACAAGCAAATCTCTGGTGACGGTTATGATGTTTATTTTCATTCAATAGTCCAATAGTGAAAGATATATGAATTGACACAGTAATAGCTAGCTCTTGGTGTATGGTAATGTCATGTAATCTATCATTAAGGTACACTGCCGACACCTTAGCTAAAGCTGGAGGCAGACAAAACCAGACAGACCCATCTCTACACCCCGAAGAAATAAAGGCAATACTCAAAAGAAATGAATCCGAAAGATGGTCTGAGCTGCAATAAAACAACCCAAAGATTGATGCTTACTACAAACTCTCCCGACAATTTCAACACATCATCTTCAGACTAAGGACTGGTCACAACAGGCTAAAGCAACACATGTTCCGCAAACTACGAATCGGGGCAAGCGAAATGTGCCCCTGCGAAACAGCTCCCGTAAATGCGGAGCATGTCCTTCAGACCTGCCCTCTGTATCTTTCTACCCGGTTAGCCTTTTGGCCCATGGGGACTTCCTTCAACGACAAACTGTTCGGTGGACTAGAGCAACTGACAGCCACGGCGCAGTTCATTACAACTATAGGACTTGTCTGAATCCTCCCAATCATAACATTTGAGAACGAAGAAGAAGAAGAAGAATTAAGGTACACAACTACACTGTGGGGAAAATCTATTACTAGAGTCTAAAACATGCGGGGGGGGGTCTAATAATGTGAGTCGAAGATGTACAGATAGTTTACAGGCCGAACGCCAAAACCAGAACTGACGCTAAGACTAACTTCTAAGTTTGCGCTAGCGTCATAGTGACTTCAAATCACGGGATCTACCTCAATCTGATTGGCTAATTCTATTAATTTAGATTTAGACATGATTCCGATTGGCTAGTTCGAAGATATTTCTGTATAAGGGGATGAGGGAGAAGGGGGGAGGTGTAGATGAAACAATTAATACCGCCAACAAGCGGGGTGGTAGGGGAACAGCGAAGAGGGAAACGATTTATCTTCCCTACAGGGGACTTAATATCATTATGTCAAGTGGTCAGTGGTCCGACTTCTCCCGGGAAGTGATATATATGTGTGAAACGACTTACTCTGGTCAGTTTCTCGGGAACCAGCGGGACAAAAGGATTAACTAATAAGCTGCTGCCCTGTGCGTTGGGTAGGTGGAGGGGAAATAAGTGGGTGGGGGGGGGGAGCGCGAAAGGGGCACAGGTGGGGTTTAAGCGGGGGGTCGAATATTTGGGTCAATGACGTAATGCCTATATACATGTATTTTGAAATAGCAACTGGGATTAATAGTTACTGACATGATATCTGTATAAACACATTAAAATAACAACATGAATTAATAATCGAAGGCATAATATAAATATATACATTAGGTTTTACATTCTGACACATACACTCTCATTCATCCAAGATCGAGTACCATCTCGGCAGCATTTAGTTAGTAATCTCTGAATTGGGAAATAAAAGAATGTAGTGAAGATTGGGGAAAGGCGTTGAGAGTTACATTTGCGTGAGATAGAGTTGTTTTATGGCGTCAGACTACTCTCCTCCTTTCTATCCTAAACTTGCGCTAATCTATGATCTTACGTTCCACTATCTATCTACGCGAGTGCTAATAAGTCATGGTTGCGTCCAGAACCGTGACAACTAAGGTCATAAATCATTTGTAATTATTTATTTTACTTTTGCTCTCTAGATTGTCAGCAATTAGACCTCCTCCTATTTTATCTTCTAGATAATTCTAGCTGTAAAGGAAATGATTTATCAGCAAAGCATAAAGTTCACTAAAGTAGCACGGTAGGCTGACGTACTGAAGGTCCAGGGTTCAAATCATGGTGTAGGCTTGTTTTCTTTTCCTGGGACTGGAGGGTTTTCCTGAATCTTACCTACGCTCGGATGCGTACCTGACATTAGTTGAGGAGGAAGTAAAGGCGGTTGGGCAAGTTCTGGCCACCCTAACTCCTAGTATGCCAGAACATGGAAACTTGTAAAGTCTGCTTCACAGACCATATAGATCTTACTGCTTTATTATTTTAATATAAATATTATATATATTATTTTAAATATAAATATTAATATAAAGTTCACTATTTCAATTTTAGCTGTGAATAAAGCCTTGCCTCTGTAAATGTATTTCTGCATACATATTTACAATAAATGGTTTATTTATATAATATGTATAACAACAAAAAGCAATACTAAACAAATAAAGTGTTCCTAAACTTTTGTTTATATCAATGTTTAGCCGCGGTTAAAGTTACGAACTGCATTCTTTGTTCGTTGGAAGTGTAATGAGAAACTCGTATCGATCACTGACGACCACTGAGGCTCGAATTCGCAATACAAGATCGAAGACTAATTACATATTCTTCCCCGTCTCCCTTTAAAAACTCTGCCGTCACAGGCACCTTCAAGCAATCAGTCTTCAATAGGTGATTACCTACCCCTGGCTTTGGCAACACCTGGCACGTGCGACCTAATTTTCTAGCGTGAACAGTTTTTCTTTTTATGTCCGGCCGGGTAAAGCGCAGTAATTAACTCCGACTACATCAGGGGGTCTCAAACACGTGGCACGCAGAGGCGAATAGTTAAAATAGGAAGTAAGTAGGTAAAGAATACCGTCGGCCATCGAGTTACTTTATATACATTCTAATGCGGCCCTCAATTTACTTTATATTAGTTCTAACGCGGCCCTAGATTTTGAGTTTGAGATCCCTGAAATAGACCATATTATTTTTGTTTATTTTATCCCACATTGTTCTTATTACCATGTAGTACATTGTATAGAAGATATTTTCTGGTGTATTCAACATGAAGTATATTAACTAATAGACCAGGTGGCGGCACCATGTAGTACATTGTATAGAAGATATTTTCTGGTGTATTCAACATGAAGTATATTAACTAATAGACCAGGTGGCGGCACCATGTAGTACATTGTATAGAAGATATTTTCTGGTGTATTCAACATGAAGTATATTAACTAATAGACCAGGTGGCGGCACCATGTAGTACATTGTATAGAAGATATTTTCTGGTGTATTCAACATGAAGTATATTAACTAATAGACCAGGTGGCGGCACTCTGACCATCGCGCACTCAATAAAACACATTAATAATGTGTGCTGAGAGAGAGAGAGGGAGAGCGAGAGGGCGAGATAGAATAATTTTTTTTTTCGTCTGGTCCATAGTTGAGAAGGTTTAAATTTTTTTTCTGATAAAATGTGTCTTTACATTTAAATATTTAATTCTGAAAAGAAACAAACATTTAAAATTGATGACAATTAAAGTTATCTAAAATTCATTCTTTTTACTCTAGGTCGTTTTAGAAAGAAAAAAAACGAAGGCAATCGACTGATATTTTCATAAAATAAAAAAAACACTTAGCGCTCTTCAGTTTGACTTTATCTCCGCAATGGAGTTTCATGAATAAAAAAAGCGAATCTTACAATTTTCTTATTTATAAACAACACTCTTCAGTCTTCATATCTTCATTATTTACTTGGTCTGGAGTATAGATAAGAGCTCGGCAATAAAAGCGTGCCAATATAGGATTTTTAATTGATTCGGCGTGCCAACAAACTAAAAGTCATCCTGCCCTTTTCTTGTAGAAGAGAATTAATTTTTTTTTGTCTTCCGCGTGCCTTTGAAAATCACTCTGCATGCCAAGTCATTGTGGGTTGCCGACCACTAGTCTAGATGATATATTCTGGTTTTGTTTTGCTTACTTATTACTATACATCACAACATGAAAAAAAGGGGCGTACTATCTAACGTGAAGGGCTTCCTGAGTGAAAATCGGGAATGGGTTACCTGAAATAGTGACGAAATCCAAAAACTTAACATCATTTGAAACCTTATCAATAAGTTAGCCCAGACTATATACGTACGTAAGAAAGTAATAATATTCTGTATAGAAGAAGCGCTTGTATTTTATATGATCATTAAAAACATATACAAAGTAATATCTTTGTTATCCTGACTTTTTACCAGAGTCTTCGTCTGGTTACTATCTCTTAACCGAAATTTAAATTTAGTTTTATAGAAATGTAAAAGGTATAATGTTCTGAAAGTTATACACAACAGTAAAAAGAATAACTTACGCATGGTAAAACAATAAATTGATATATTTTTAAACACCAACTTCTAATCAATATGATACTTGGAGCGCGAAACTGAGAAATGTATTTATATTTCAGATGTTGTTTTATAAACAGCTCGACGTTACTTGTACGTTCCGAAACCTAAGCCTTCTGACGTCAAGGTTTGGCAAGCGCCATTAAATATTTAGAATCAACACCGAGCATTGTTTTACTTCTGCTTGACTGAATGATCAAGACAAACCTATACGTCGTTGTCTTTATTATTTACTATAGATTTATATTTATTTTTAAAATGTAGACAACATAAAGATATAAAGAAGTAAAGTAAAGTAGTACCGTCGGACCACGTTGATCCATCGGGGCATATTGGCGGGATTGTGTGGCCAGCACAATGCCCAGTTGCCTTTACTTTACCTCAACTAATTTTAGGTACCTATCAGCGTTGGGTAGACTTAGAGACACCTATAAGACCCGGCAACAAATCCTACCCTTCACCAGGATTCGAACCCCGGACTGTTGGTACGCAACCATGCGCCCTACCCCTCCCTTTCCCTGCAAAGAACAACGCGCATCCTTTTCCAGTTTAGAACCGAACATATAGCACTTAACTCACACCTAACACATCCACCAAACAAGATATTGTCCTTTACCAACATGAAACAATCGACCATTTTCTACTTGAATACTTTACAGGAATGCTACTAAATAAAACATTTACGTATTATGTTTGTCTAGCATTGTCTGCAAGAATAAACAGCTGTAC
This sequence comes from Anisus vortex, assembly GCA_949126835.1. Lineage (NCBI taxonomy): Eukaryota > Metazoa > Mollusca > Gastropoda > Planorbidae > Anisus > Anisus vortex. The sequence goes on along the minus strand of OX421492.1, from coordinate 21,291,177 downwards.
AATCTTGTTAAATAGAAGAGGAAAATGAATATAATAATTAGTTTACACTCAATGACACATTATATTGAACATTATTCCATTTCCTAAAAAAACAAAAACAAAAAAAAAACAACAACAAACAAAAAAGAATTAGACAATCTCTAAAAGCAAAGAATTGTTTGTATAAATCCTTTATAATGCATTTTTTGTCACGCATTAGCCTTTCCGAAAATGTTGCCCTGTGCCACTTACAAGGAAAGAAAAAAAAAAGGAGATTTTAATATATAAAAAAAACCATGTTAAAAAGGAACATATATATTAACCAGAAGCGTTCAATTAGGATTTAAAATTGCACACAAGTGATGATGTGTGTCCATCGTTTTCGATGACGACCATCCTCTATCAGAGTCATGATTTCTTATAAAATTCGGAGATGGCTAATAAGGCCAATTTTTGCCCGAAGGTACTTGCCACAGTGGGGGCACAAGTGCGTGGCTTGATGGCCGGTAGAAGCGGGGCTGTCTTTGCTGGATTTTCGTTTTTGTCGTTTTTCAATAGCGACCTTTTTGCTTTTTGTCTTCGTAGGCTGCTGATCCAGTTCGGGTCATATTGCGACAGGTGGATCGGCCCTCGGCTAGACATTCTCAGTTGTTCGGATCAATTCCAAGGTTTCTTAGAGAGGCCTTCAGGGTGTCTTTAAACCTCTTCCTTTGCCCTCCACGCGAGCGCTTTCCTGAAACCAGTTCGCCATAAAAGATCTTTTTAAGACGACGACCTTCTGGCAACATGGCCTGCCCATCTTAGCTGGGCTTTTGTCAGTTGGGTGTACATGCTTGGCATGCTGGTCCGCGCGAGGACCTCGGCGTCTGGAACCCTGTCCTGCCACCTGACACGTGTCAACTGTCGTAAGCAACTCATATGGAAGTGGTTTAGCTTCCTGGCGTGACGGCTATATACGGTCCAGGTTTCACATGCGTAGAGGAGAATTGGTAGAACGGCAGCAGAATAGACTTTTAGTTTGGTTTGCAGCTTAATGCCTCTCCGATTCCGAACATTAGACCGCAGTCTTCCAAAGGAAGAACTGGCTCTGGCTATCCTGAGATTTACTTCATCATTTATATGTACAGACTGGGAGAGTGTACTGCCGAGGTATGTGAACCTGTCCACATTTTTCAGCTTTAGTCCGTTAACAGTGATGGAGGGTTCAGTGTGCATCCAGGAGCAGGCTGGTGCAAAACCTCGGTTTTCTTGGTTGAGATAGTTAAACCGAAGTTGGCGCATGCCGCTAAGAACAGGTCCATACTGCGCTGCATGTCTGCCTCCGTGGAGGCTATCAGGGCGCATTCATCTGCAAACAAAATGTCCCATAATGTTTCAATGCGGGTCAGAGATTCGGCCAGCAGTCTCCTCAGATCGAATAGCTTACCATCAAAGCGGTACCGGAGCTTCATCCCTACATCACTGTCTTTGAAAGCATCCAACAGCATGGTTGAGAACACGAGACTAAAGAGTGTAGGGGCCAGGACACATCCCTGCTTTACGCCGTTTGTAACCTCATACCCCATACACCCCTGCACACAAGTAAAAACTGGTTATAACGTGTTGGGGTGAGGTGGAATTAAAAATTGGGTAGAATGTGTTATCATCGGCAACACGTTATGTGCCAAGTTCAGTTCAATATGATGACAGGAAGTAGGGCGATTAGCCGGCAAACTAGAAAGTTATAACTGAAGATACTATAGTAAATTTGAAATATCTGCCTTAAAAAAAATTGCCATTTTTGATCACTCACTAATATAATTGAAACCAACTTATCAAGGAAATGCCATCAAAACTTTCTATAGTGTCTTTGCATATTTAGAATCCCGAAATATGACTTTAGAAATGTCGAATACATTTGACGTCCGATTTAATATTGGATAAATCGTTGGATATTATATTTAAACAGATTGTTTCTTTTCTTACATAGCATTCTGTAATAACAAACATATTTAAAATATTTCATTTGGCACGCAATCACTTTAGCAATGAAACAATTCAAAGTGAAGAATTTAAAATTATTAAATTCAAAATGATGACGCATGATATAAGGTACGTTAGCGCTAGTGTTAAAGCTACGCATAATTTCATAAATCCCATATTTATCTTTCTATCTCTCGCTCTCACTCTCTCTTTCAATCTTTCTCTCTCTCTAATCTAACTATCTATCTATCTATAGATCCATCCTTCCAACCACGCGTCTATCTATCTATTTAGCTATCTCTCCATCTATCTATTTTACCAACTTTTCTTTCGTACTGTCTTTCAAGCCCAATTTTTCTCCATCAATGTACCTATCCATTCATCTGTCCGTTAGTCTATCTGTCGATCAATTTATTTTTCAATCTCTCTACCTATACATATCTATACAGCAATATATGCTTATGTTAAAATGTGTAAAAAAAGCAACTAAAAATAGTCTAAATAGTCTATACATTAAATAAAGCATGTGTACATAAGACGTTCCAATCATGTGACATTTTTGGCTCGATCTAAGCTTCTTTATAGAATAAAAAAAAATATCTAGCTTAATGCTAATATCTACAATAGCAATCATACTGTAATACTCTTTACCTAGCTTAATTCAGTACGTAAAATCTCTAGGCAAAAATGTTGCATGAAGTAGATACACTATAGAACATGAATTACTTACACTATAGAACATGAAGTACATACACAATAGGACATGAAGTACATACACTATAGAACATGAATTACTTACACTATAGAACATGAAGTACATACACAATAGGACATGAAGTACATACACTATAGAACATGAAGTACAAACACTATAAAACATGAAGTACATACACTATAGAACATGAAGTACATACACGATAAAACATGAAGTACATACACTTTAGAACATGAAGTACATACACTATAGAACATGAAGTACATACACTATAGGACATGAAGTACGTACACTATAGGACATATAATAATTACACCATAGAAGTACTTACACCTCCCGGAAGAAGAACTTGTTCCTCTACATATGTTAGTTGATTGGTGCTAATAGAAATACATTTGCAATGGGGAACAAAATGTATCCGAAAACTGAACTGTTTCTCTGAAATAAATCACCCAGCTTCTGACTTTGACCGATAGACTAATCTTCTACTCGCTGAGGCTGCTTGGGGGATTTTGGAGTTTTGTTAGGCAAACAGTGGAGTCGGGAACGGGAGGCTGCAGGGGTGGGGGTGTGAGGGGGGGCGACATCTATGTAAGAACGATAATCGAATTATTCTCCAGCTTGATCCTGGCTTAAGGGGAAGGAGGGGTTGGGGTTTAGGGTAGGAATCACGCGAAAGGGATTTAGGTCTGGGTGGTAAATAGGTTAGGGCGCAATATGACGACATAAATGTCTTAATGTGCAATTTACATAAGCATAATATGTAGACATTTAGGCCCACTATTTCAAATTATCCACCATTTCTATAACAGTTTTCCTCCCTTATTCCACAATTTCGACAACAGTTTTTTTTATACTAATTTCTCCACGATTTCTTCAAGATTTCTACAACTTTTCTCCACCATTTTTTTTACCAGATCTCCACCACGATTTCACCATTTCTACACCATTTCTCTATCGATTCTCAACAATTTCTCCACAATTTTTCCACGATTTCTATACCACCAGTTCTTCCCACATTACTTCACCATTTCTCCACAAGACTCAAGCCATGGTCCAGAATCTTCTTTTTTTTTTCGTAAATCCCATTTCAATACAAATTGGTTTCCATGACTAGTCTGCATTGTCAATATTGACAAAAATGTTACAAATTTTTGTAGAGGTTACCTGCTCTAAGACAACACATACATCTAAACTGAATGTATGTAAGACGGGGGCGTGTAACAGGTGTAACACGAGCCACAAAACGGCCCGCCAAGCTTTTTTACACTGTGGCCCCCCACACAGCTTATGATGCCAGTTTTTTAATATAATTTTTCTGGGTAAATGAAAATACACATTCCAAAATGTTTAGCCCGTTTAGTTGTATCACATTCCTTAAGCGGCCCATGAGGAAAAATGTTGCACACCCCCTGATGTCAATAAGAGAGATTGAGATATATATCATTTGTACATTTTATAAATGTAACTCTACACTATTTTGTCTAAATGTGTAAATGATTTTTACCACTGCTTTTTATATAAATATTTGGTAACATTTTTAAAACGCTTATTTTTTCTAATGATTAGGCGAGCCTAAAGTTTTTGTTATTTTATTTTTAACCTCCGACCGTTATGCCCAATTCTAATTCTGCTCATTTAATCTAATCCATCCGAAATGACACATTTTGCTATTTACTTTTAAGAAATGAACGCTCACTTTAGAAACTTTCAAGTAGGTAAAGTTTACAATAGCATTTTACTTTCAGATGAGGATTTTAATTTTAAATGTATATTTCGTACACATTTTGGAGACTATGGACCAGAATGCGAGCGGCTATGAATTTTTTTTAAACCATCCAGCTTTAAGACCAAGTGAACAGCTTTTTCTCGAAGGGACGAGATTTGTAAAAGTCTCATACGGAAGTGACGTGTTAGAAGGACAATAAATAAACAAGACACGACCCACAAAATCTATATTTAACCATTTTGTTAAAAAATAAGACCGGGAAAAGATTCAAAACACGTGGAAATAGATTCAAAACACCTGAAAATATTCATTTTTCCTTGTCGGAATTCCTTCTCTGACGTCACTACCCTTTGTTGCCATATCAAATGGCTACGAGATTTGGATTTTTCCTACGCACATTTAAGTGCTAATATTGAACTAATTACTTGAAAGTTAGGTTTAATATTTTGTATAATTGATTTTATTAGCATTTGGGTACTGAATACACTATTTACTATCAAAATAAACGTTTTTCTCAATCGTGATAAAAAGCTGTTCACTTGGTCTTTAAAGACAAACAATTTTGTTTTCTTTTATAGTAGAATTCTTTTAAACGATATTTCGTTATTTTTCTTTTTTATTTTCGCTTTTTCGTAAACGAGTCGATAAAGGGGCAACCTTTATAAAAAAAAATTCGTAATAACAAAAAGACAGGTCTGACACTGGGTAATGTATATTATATATAGAGTGAGCGCTAAATAACTTAAAGAAGAGCTTTATATCAAAATTGAGTTGAAAGTTGATATAGATAGTAAATAGTTTATTCAGTATTCGATTGCTAACAAAATCATTTGTACAAAATATTAAACATATCTTTCTAGTAATCAGTTACATATTTGCACTTAAATGTGTGTCTGAGTGTTTGACGAGGGATACTGTCATGGCGTCGTTAATTGGCAACTCGTGTAGGAAACAAATTATATTGCCACGTGTTTTCAATCTTTACCCGGTCCTCAATTTTAACAAAATGGTTCAAACATAGACTAGGTGGCGCATGCTGTGTTAATTTTATTTCCCTTATAAACTTCACCTCGTTCACAGGCTATTTTTAATCTCATCACTTTGAGGAAAACTTCTTCTGTTGGCCATTACATTCAAGCATAAAAATGTTGGGAAAACGCAAAACTTTATATATAGATAAGTGGTGCTTAGAAAAATGGCAGCTGTCGACATATACCAAAAACATTTCAAAGTAAGCTTTAAAAATATCCAAAATATCGTGTAAATGAATCTTTAAAAATGAAGGCCGATCTTTGTCGTTTGAATGCCTGCCTAAAATATAAAATAATATCTTAGTAAATATTGTTGTTTTTTTCTACACTTATACACTTATTTGTAAGTTCCTAACTAATGTGTTACCAAAGAAATGACAGATTTTGCTTTTACTGCTAAAAAAATCATTTTACATTCGAAATGCAGGCCTAAGCCTCTAATTATAATATTAAATATTCAAAGATCATATACATTTGGCACGTTTCACAAATGCTGGGCCTCTTTAGGTTTATGTCAAACCAACCAATTTGTTATTTATTTCTTCAAAATGGAGTTGTTGTCCTTTCCTTATAAAATATCCGCTAATCAATATTGTGCGTTTTATTTTTTTTTTTACTGAATTGTCTACTGTGAACCTCCAAAAAAATGAAGAAAATCTGGACCACGAGAAGCATAGCTCTTTTCACAAAACAAAGCCTCTACGGTGGGCTTTGCAATACCCATTGTTCAATACATAGAGAGCTGTAAAGATGATGGTGCACAGTTGAAACGTAAGCTTATTTCATCAATAGTGCCCTAAGGAAGATTCAAGGCATACGTTACTCCGATCACATCTGTTACGTGTGTTGTATAGCATGTAATAATAGTGTCTCTATTGTATTTAAAATTGTCTCGCTTGTTCATGTAGTAATATTTATTCATATTTAATTTTGGTGCAGAGACAAGGCCTATGTGTGTATATTTATTTTGTACGTCGTAAAACACAATTATACTTTCTCGTAGTCTCTGCGAGTTTCTAGTTCGTGTTCGCCTTTTGGAAAGCTTCGGGAAAACCATTCTTGTATCTATACAAGCACATATTAAAGAAGTTTGGGGTGTTGATTTTTGCTTAGTTACAAGCTACCAGTGAAGTTGAATGTTATTATTGTACATAAGTTCAAGCATTAATTATTACTTTGAACATATTTCGAGTGGCTTGAGTGAACAAGATCCTAGATCAGTGGCTCTTAACCGGTGCTCCGCGGAGCACTGGTGCTCCGCGAGTTAGTTGCAAGTGCTCCGCGAAATTATGAAACTCAAAATTTAATGTTCACTCACTTACTCTATCTGATTGAGCTGAACAAATGCTTATAATAGATAGTCCAAACGGGGAAAAATCTGCCTTTTTGCATATTTTTACTGTTTTTTGTAACGAAGTTTTGACTCACTTGTACCGGTAGCCTACTAATGCTACATAAATAAAATTTATATGTCATTAAAGTTGAAGCCTTTATCTAACCAAATATTTAACTTTTAAACTCATTAATTGTATTTAAAAAAGTGTTTTGTGTGTTTGAATAGTGGGGGGTTGGTTCGTTTTTGGCAGCGGATTTCAAAACGGGTCAGTAAATTTCCGTTCTTCTCGTTCAAAATATTTTGAAAAAAAAATGCAAATTTCCGATAAGGCACAATTGGCGTCATTTATAAGGTTGCTGAAATGATTGCTGTTCAGTTAAAACCACATACTATAGCAGAGTCTTTAATTATACCTGCATGTTGTGAAATGGTTAAAATTAGGTTTGGCGATGAAGCAACAAAGGAAATAATGAAAATTCCTCGTTCAAATGATACAATAAAAAATAGAATAAAAAATATGTCGGATGATATCGAGAAAACAGTTGCCGATAAGTTTTCCAAACGGCATTTTGCTCTGCAAATTGACGAGTCTACTGACATAAGTGGAAAAGCTCATATACTAGGGTTAGTTCGTTTCATTCATGAAAACGAAATAGTGAATCAATTTCTATGCTGTCTTGAGCTTACCGAACGATCGACAGGACAAGATGTCTTTGATTCTATTTCTTCCTATTTTGAACAATTCAAAATATCATGGGAGCTGTGTGTGGGAATTTGTACGGACGGTGCTCCGACAATGGTAGGCTCATTAAAAGGGTTTGTGACTCTCGCCAAGAAAAGAAACGCCAATATTATATCTACTCACTGTTTTTTGCACAGAGAATCTCTGGTGTCCAAAACATTACCAGTAGCGTTAAGACCTGTGCTAGACAAAGTTGTAAATATGGTAAACTTCATAAAATCAAGACCTTTGAAAATACGCGTCTTTAAAAATCTTTGCATCTCTATGGAAGCCAAGTACGAATCTTTGCTTTTGCATTCTGAAGTGAGATGGTTATCCAGAGGAAAAGTGTTACGTCGTTTATCAGAACTGAAGGATGAATTGATGACCTTTTTCCAAAATGAAAATATGGATGATTTTGTGGAATATCTTCAAAATGACATTTGGTGTGCTAAATTGGCATATTTAGCTGATATTTTTGATTATTTAAATTGTGTTAATACCAGCCTTCAAGAAAAGAAAAATTTGTAACATCGACGAACAAATTGACAGCCTTTCGGAAAAAAGTTTTTTTTTGGGAAAAATCGTTTGTTGGAGAAAAAGAAAGTAGATATCTTTCCTTCTCTTAATGATAACACTACCGACGAAATTATTTCAGCAGTAACAGAGCATTTAACTTTATTAGAAGAAAAGATTGAATTTTATTTTCCATCGATAAGCGTAGAAACATATGACTGGATACGTAATCCCTTTGCCACGGTTGATACATCAAATAGTAAGTTGTCATATCAAGGAGAAGAAAAATGTATCAACCTATCATCGGATCGTACACTTAAATAAAATGTTCCGAAATGGTTCTGGAGGAATTTTTTTGGATCTTTGTGCAAGAAGAATACTCAGCTCTCTCCATGAAGGCACTTAAAATCTTGTTGCCATTTTCAACATCATATTTGTGTGAACTCGGTTTCTCGATAGTCAGCAACATAAAAACTAAAAAACAAGGAACACTTACTAATTTGGATGAAGAATTGAGGGTAGCTATTTTTGAAATTAGGCCAAATATCACTGAAATTTGTAAAAACCGTCAAGCTCAGGTTTCACATTAAATCTTGTTATTTTTCTGAATTAAATTTTGCTCAATGTTATTTTTTTACTTATTAAATTTATGTTTATTAAACATTTGTTTGTCATGTTATAATTTTAAACTCTTATGTTATAATCTTTTATTTTCAATAAAAGTTGTACGTATGTGTATTTGTTTGTTTTTTTTACTCCTTGATTTTGGTGCTCCCCAAATTTTTTTAATGATCAAAAGTGCTCCCCGACTTCAAAAGGTTAAGAACCACTGTCCTAGATCATAGGTTCTCAACCTTTTTCGGCTCACCGCCCCCTTTTACAATTTTTTTCCGGTTACCGCCCCCAACCTAATTTTAATTAAACATAAATATAATTAACTCTAAAACAAATTTATTGGTATTATTAATTTAGAAATATAAGGGACTTATTTAATAGCGCCATATCACGTAATTTCTGTAATTATTAATGTTTAAAATATAAACTCCTTAAATGGACAAAACTAATGCAGGAAATTTTTATTTACAACTGTTTAACGTAAATTATTTTAATCCTCTAATAATTAAATCTTGTTATGAATACCATAATGTTGAATGTATATAAAGAAATAATAATAGGCCTAATAAGGTTATATTACAAAACAGAATTTGTTCGGCATCACCATTGAATCAAATGTATAAACATTTATTAATTTAAGGGAGATAATTACCCGTTTCATTCGAACAAATATTTCTATATTTTTTTCTTTTATAAAAAAAAATAAATGGCGTACATTTATAACTTTGAAATGATCATACTGTAAAAAGTATTTGAAAATTAAATGAATATAATATAACTAAAGAATGTATATGTATATTTTCATGCATTACAATAACTACCCAGTTTGTATGATTTCTACGTAACTATTCTGTTAAACGTTAATTGGTTTCTTTTGAAAAATATTCAAACGGATAAAAGGACATCTCGATAAAATTGAGATCAAAATATCATTAGTATTAGCATATATGTTAGGGTGACAGTCCGGTGAACCACTAGTTCGATCAACCGGCTGCACAACATATGTGTTAAAACTGACCCATACTTCATCGAAAAGTCATTGCGAATCCTATTTTTTATTAGTTTAATTATATGTATGCCTACTGTTGTGGATATCAGACATTTAGCAGCACTTGCGTTTACATATTTCATCCAAAAACTAATTCAAATAGCTGAGGTGTTCAAATAATATCAGGTACGTTTGTACCGCCCACTTGCCCTTCACCGCCCCCCTCAATCGCCCCCGGGAATGTAATCGCCCCCCTAAAGCCTCTCACCGCCCCCCCCCCGGTAGGGGGGGGCGATAACGCCCCTGTTGAGAACCTATGTCCTAGATGGACAACAGAGAACAGGTGGAGTTCTCAAACTGTGAAACGAATAAGTTCTCAAACGGTGAAACGAATAAGTTCTCAAACGGTGAAACGAATAAGTTCTCAAACGGTGAAACGAATAAGTTCTCAAACGGTGAAACCCACCAACAATGGTAAAAAAAAGTAAAGTACCATTTGGACCAAATTGATCATTAGGGCTGGTGAAGTTTATGTGACCACGGCATACGAGGGGATGTGTGGCCAGCACAATGTCCAGTCACCTTTACTTTACCCCAACTAGTGTCAGGTACCCATCAGAGCTGGATAGACTCAAGTCCAGTGAAAAAATCATAACCTGCAACAGGATTCGAGCCCAGAATCTTCGGATCGCCAGTCGAACGCTCTTCCGCTCGGCCAACGATGATAGGCCCGATTTAAAGATAAAGAGTGAGATTGACGGGTCACGTGTTAAAGATTAAAAAAACAACAACACACAAACAACAGACACCTTCATGTGGCCTTCAGTTGGAAAGCCAAGATTGGGAGAAAGAGACAAAGACTCTCCATGATCAGCTAGTGAACAATCTGCAAGAGAGATTTGTATTCCACTGATGTGGATTGGGATGACGCTGAGTGTTGCGTCAGGCAGAAAGTCGTGTCAACCCAATGCTGATTATTTTAGTTTACAGGATGGTTTTTATTCAAATTAGTCTAGATCTTATTAATTATGCCGATTTCTGTACACAATATTATGTATCTTGATATAAAAACACGTTTCAATGAACTTTTAACAGGGTTTATAAAGTTTGAGAGAACTGCCCTAGAGTTTTAAGTTAGGAAAACATTGAGAAAACTTACACAGATTTGGGGAAAGTTTGTGTTTTTCTAACAGATACGATGGAAATAGTTGAATTTTTAAGAAAATGTCTTAGCCATACGATTAAGAAGTCCAGTAGTTCTTTGTTTTATTGGAAAACTGTATTTGGGCTACATATATAAAATTACCACTTAACATTGACACGATTTACACGTACTATGTATGAGAGTATATTTATAACTAACATTAACAAGGATTCGAACCCAGGACATAAAGTACAGCAATTAAAGCGCATGCTACCGGACCCAGAGGAAATAATAATAAACTCTCGCATCTTTGTGCTGTTACATTTTTTCCTACAATAGTTTTTTTTTCATGCTATGAGTTTTGAAAGTACAATATACTTTTGCTTTAACATCTGTTTCTGGTGTATAAAACTATTCGAGAAATAGAAGAAGGGTACGCCTAATCGTCCAATGAGACTCAATCAATGCAAGACTTATTACGTATAGGCTACACACTCTTCTTCCATTTACTTTATTGTTTTAAAACTAAATAAAATACGTCTGAAATATCTATTGGGGTACAGAAATGTGGTCGGCTTATAATGAACAAACGGAATGAAAAAATAACTTTTATAACAAAAGATTCATTCTGTTCATTTCTAGCAAGTAGCTTCTTTTACTAGTATTGGTGACGATAATTGCGGAAATGATCTTCTTTTGAATCGGGTCATCGTCACGTCGAACGTCAACTATCCAGTCAATAACAGTCGTAAGAGAAAGTCAATAATCGAGTCTAGGCACAATGAAACTATAGCAGCCAACGATCCGATACCCTGTAGGTACAATATAATGGATGTCATATGACTAAAAAAAAAACAGTCATAGAAAATTATTGGTTCGACAGCGCTGTTTAACTGGCACGTCAATCATTGCTGTTTTTATTACAGGTCGTACGTTTTTTTTTTACTGTATTCTTTCAAAGCATGTATTATTTGCCTGTGTTCTGTCAAGGTTGGTTTGAGATCGATGTGTTCTGTCAGAGTGGGTTATAGTTTACTATGGTCTGTTAAAGTTTGTAAAGTTTTCTTTGTTTAGTCAAAGTTTATTTCTTTGTTTTCTGGCCACTCTATTCGTCAGTATTTTATAAAATATTTATCTTATCTCTTCTTATATTATGTATTACAGAAGCCCCTTCTATAAAAAAGATCATCGCGCCTTGCGCTAATCCGTGTTCTGGGTCTAGTCTTGCATTTTTATTAGTGCTTCAAATGATGTTAAGTTACTGGTTTATCCAGACAACCCATTCTATACCGGGATGCCACTCGGGAAAAAAAGTACTTAAATGCATTTGTTTTATGTTTTTATCTTTTTTATTTATGTTTTATATAATTAAATTCATAATCCAGTTCAGTGTACTAAATAACACTAACCCCGACTAACCACACAAATTTCATATTAGAAAGTTTAATATATCTTTATAATGAGATTTATGACTTCTCGTGAATAATAATCGTCGAATATTTAGTTGAAACTTACCTAATGGTAACGGTGAAAAAATACGGCGCTGTATTTGCTTTATCATTTCTTCCAACAGAATAATAAGTGGACAATCTCCAGACAAGGCAACAAATTCTATTCTTCACCAGGATTTGAACTTGGTCCTTCGGCAGACTGCCACAGTGCGGAGACGATTGGTCACCGTCCCCAATACACGGAAAACTATACATTTAATTAATTTCCGTTTTAAATTGTATACATTAAAAGGAAATGAAGGGTGGGGTACTAAAATAGCAACAAATGTAAGTAGATTAAGTAGATGATACTTTCCATTGAAAATTGAGGGTAGTCTAGATCATAGATCGGCAACCTAAGGCACGCGTGCCAAACTTGTTTTTAATGGCACGCGGAATACTTTTAAAAAAAAAGGCAAGTACTTCTACAAGAAGTCGACTGCTACAGTACGATGACATTTAAGCTTTTGGCACGCTTAATGAATTAGAAATTCTACTTTGGCATACTGTAATCAAAGGGTAACCGACCCCTGGCCTCACGCATCATGTGTTCAACTTCTAACTATAATTCTTGATAAGTTTGTAAAGAATTCTTTAAGTTTTGTTAGACTTGTTTGAAATAGACTGTTACATGTTACTCAGAACTTGATTATAACGTCAAAATATACATAGATAGGTGGATAGATGGAAATAGAGAAACAATAGATCAAAATGTCGGCGTCAACCCCAATACAAAATGCAAGCAAAAGAAGCTTCCAATATATCAAGAGCATGTAAGATCTCGTCAAGGATAGTTTTGGAGATCTTGGCATCCTATGACAGAATCTGCCGACCTCTTATAGCACTGTTGAGCAGGCATGCTGTCACCAGGAGCATTGCAGCATCAATGAATGGACACTTCATTGAGTGCCATCTAAATACGAATACAATTTAAGTGCGATGTTTTACGGTTACATCTGGATTTCCCTTTCGCCGACCAATCGATTTCATTGTCTTTATATATTAACTTTCTTAAATATTAGAAATATATTCACATTTACTTTTAGCTACATCTGTCAGTTGTATCCGCGAATAAACACATCGCCTCCGGATGTGACGTCATGTGATATTCTCCCGCCCAGCAGTATGGCCTTATATTTTATATAGGTCTCCTATAATCAAGTAACGCTTCGATAAATTAAAGGAGTTATTGACACTATGTCTTTGTTTATGTAACAAATATAATATTCGATATTGAGTTAACAAGTCTTTGTGAACATTACTATATAAACAGAGCATTCAACAGTAACAACGGAATGCAGCACACAAATTTGAATTGACTGAAACGATGACGTTGTATGTATTTGTTTTTTTAATGGATGGGAAAAGTAAAAGAGAATGCGGGATTGTGATGATGACACAATACCCTCGTGAGCCGTGGACAATAAAAATGGTGAAGGCTTCATCAACCAAATTCACTGTCAAGTTTAAAACCAGAAGAAATTTAATGTAGTTTTTTTTTATTAAAGATGGCGCCCCGTTTCCGTTCTTTCCTTACGACAGTGGTTTTTTTTTAATAATTAGAAATTAAAAATTGTCGCTTAAAAGAGTAATCTCCACAATTTAAAAAAGAACATGTTACTAGCATTTGAAATACACACACACACACACACACACACACTCTCACACACGCACAAAAGCACTCCCATTTACACAAATAAAAAAAGAATAATTCAATGATCAATACAACTTAGAACGATTTAAATGTTGTGTTTTTTGTTTAGTTTTATGAGAGTGTGTGCGTTGTTATTATTGACATTATTAAAGATTATGCTATAGAAAAAGGAAAGTGAACTTAAAGATTTTCTTTGCTAATCCCGATTTTTTAAAATGATAAACAAAAGCTAATGACATCTTTGACTCAAAAACTTGCAATACATTAAGGTTAAGGGATCAGCTTTTAACTTATGAAATGTTTCTTTTGGAATTGTATTCTTGTAAAAAGCCTTAACCCCAACAGCACACAATATTGGCTCAATATTATATCAATATTTAAATCTTTGCCTAAGCTTGGTCCAATCTAGTGCCAATATAGTGTGCTGTTAGGGAATAAAAAGAAGAACATTTAGACACAACAGACTATTAGGCCATCTGCACCGAATCGGCCAAAGTCACTCCCCTGACTGCCCCTGTGGAACTGGACTCCAGAATGCAAAAGCACATCCTGCAATGGTGTCCACTACACAGAGAGGCCCGTAACCAGGCCTAGTCTCATTGAGCCACCCTGGAGAAAAAAGCTCTGGTGCCCAAAGCCATTCTTTCAAACTACAGACGTTTTCATCAGAGAAACAGGAATGCCAGTCTGACAAAGCAAAGGAAAGCAAAATGGAACACTGAAGAAGAAAAAAGAAAACCATAAAAACGAAGTTTTTATTATACTCCCTTTATTTGCAAACTAAGTTTACCATCATGTAATTAAATAATTTATTGACCACTGCAAACGAAACGTACAGAAAAATATCTGTGTCGCAAATCTCAAAAATATCTCCTTACTCCGTATGAATTGTTCTAAAAATAATCTTAGCGCATAATTTTTTTTTTAGCTTTGCGCCGAAAATTTATAAAAAGTTGCACAGGCATTTTTAACGCGAAATTAAAATATTTCTTCTACTTTCCTTTTAAGAAAGGAATATTGTCATAAGTGTAGTATTATTAAGTCGTTTTAACAGAAAATTTGAAAAGATGTATTGTTAGGCGCCCCAATTCTTCTGTCCAAATTTCAGCTCGATCGGACCACGGGAAGTGGTCGAAAAATCGAAGCAAAGTTTTGCTCCCACGACGCATGATTGCAGAAAGACAGACAGAAAATGCAACTTAAAATAAAGGGAGTAAAAATGTTTTGATTTTCAAAATGCTTTGAAGACTTTCAAAGATAATAACTATTTCTTTATTTGTTTATAAATTATTATTTTTTTTTGACATTATGGAGAGTTTTTTTTTGGTTGTGAAAACTTGAATATTGCACAAGTGGGACTAATAATGATCTGATAATTATGGTTTTCGCACATCCAAAACAGCTATCTTGAGACTGTTCGATTCAAACAAGAAACAAAATATTTTTTAAAAAATAATGATGAGTCTACCATCTGTTGCATACAAAAATATTCAGCATCTTAATTTCATTTTACACAGAAAACCAGCAATTTTTCTTCTTTCTTATTGTTATTGGGTTGACTACCTAACGGAGCTGATGAGACTCAGGGATACGCTCAAGACCAGTGAACATATACTAGCCTTCTCCAGGATTTGAACCAAGGACCCTCAGTACGACAGACGAGTGTGCTGTCGCTTGGTTTCAAAGTTATAAATTGTAACCCATTTATTTTTTTGAAAAGAAAAAAAGCAGAAATATTAGCTCAAATAAAACGGGCTAATTATCTCCCTTTAACAAATAGTTAATAGTGATGCCGAACAAGTTCTGTTATGTGATATAACAAATGTTACTTATTATTAGACCTAAGGCTTTTGCAACCAAAATTGAAGGAAAAATAGACAAATTGCTAGCAACACACCAGGCAAACGATTCGCATTGATTTATTTAAATCTTTTGTTAAGGCAATTTTTTTATCTATTTATTCTAACAATATGTTTCCTTTTCAGTTTTTTAGCAAGATAATTAATCATACAAAAAGTCTAGTACGCCTAAACAAATTGCGGAAACTAAAGTCCAGATGGGCGGAAGGGGGGGGAGAATGGACGCTAAAAGAAAGTTGGGGGAGGGGGCGGTGAGCGGTAAAAATTGTAAAAGGGGGCGATGAGCCGAAAAAGGTTGAGAACCTATGTGCTAAATCCTCCATCTTGTGGTTTCATTAATTTAGAGGAGCAGATCTGCATAACGTGATCTGTATCTTCCGCTCCGATCATTTAAAAAGAACAACAACTTCAGATTAGATTGTTTGAGCAAGAAATTAAACAAGCCCATAAACATCAGCTATTTAACTTGTTTAATTAATTTCATGCAATATCAAGAACGTCTTGCCGGTTGAAATATAAAGCATCGCTACACATCTATCAAACTTATTGACCCTCGCTTCACCTTCAATCATTTAGGAAGGCATTAATTAATTTTCGTCTAAACTATCTATAAAGGTTAAAGTTATCATTCCAGTTATCGCGGAAGGTCGCCAGAGATAATCGATTTTGCTGCTTGGGTATTGTATTTAGACTGAGAAGATTGAAAAATAATAGTTTAAAAACCGTCCTTGTTTTTATTTGACTACATCAAGTTAGTGCCGGTAAGCGCCTATAAACCCGTTAGTAAAAAAATGTAAACTTATTAGGCTTCTTAGTCCAGCTAAAATACATAGGTTCTCAACGAGAGCCTTATCGAGAAGTTTAAAGGGGGCGCTGACGTTCCCGGAGCAATTGGGGGGCGGTGAATGGCAAGTGGGCGGTACAAATGGACCTGATATAATTTGAACACCTCAGCTATTTGAATCGATTCGTTTTTGGATGAAATGTGATGTAAACGCAAGTGCTGCTAAATATCTGATATCCCCAACAGTAGGCCTACATATTATGCTACATGTTATAAGAAATATGAATCGCGATGACTTTTCGAAGAAGTAGCGGGTCAGTATTAAGTAAGTATGGTCAGTGCGGCCAGCTGGCCCTGTAGTTAGTTCATCGGACTGTCAACCGACGCGTCGCGGGTTCTACACTGCCGCCGACCGATCCGTGACGCCCCAACATCTGCTAATCTTAATGATATTTTGCAGTTTTACTGAGACCATATTTAATGTGTTAGGGACAGTGATACCGCTCTAAAATTTCAGAAAAGCCAACTTGAGCTCCTAAAAACAGCCCAGAAAAGCCAAGTTCTTATAAGAATGGTCTCGGTGACCTAATCCCCCCCCCTTATTGTTTTTCAACTTCACCCATGTGAACCTGTACGCCCCAAAACTAGAAACTTTTGCCTGAACAAAAAAATAGATTAATTTAATTTTTGTATATGAAAATTATTTTTTTTTTAAGTTTAGGCCTAAGTTATAGATCTAGTGCAATAAGATCAATGATCTGTTTACGTTTCAATTTTTGATACTTTCAAAAAATTGTTTTCGAATAGTGCAGAAAAAGCCTCATTTATTATTGTCCTCACCCCAAATCGTGCACTATGTACCGGATGCTAAACGTTGCTCCCCCTCCCACCCTTTTATACTATTTGCCTACCCTTTGTCCTATCACCCTCCTTAATTATTCACACTATTTGTCTCCCCTCCCACCTCTATTTTTTTCTCAACCTCTTCCAGTTAATAACCTATTTAAGTCTAGTAGTCATATGATGTGGACTATTTCTTCTATTCACTTGCAATAAGCGGCTGCGGCGAGTTTTTACCATGTTGTCTGATCAATTAATTTTGTGTTGTCAAATGTGAGGTTAGATTAATTATATACCACTTTACCCCCCCCCTCCCCACCCTCGTTGCCACCACATCCATTTACTCAATTTCCAGCCATCTCAGCACTGTTTTTATACGAATTTACCGAGCCGTCGTTGGTGACACAGTGCCACTATGAGCCTAGCCAAATCTGCTGTAGCAGTAAAGATGATATTGTCTATGCATTTAGACTTTTAATCGCTTCCCAAAGTACATTTGGGACACTAAATTACATAAAATAATGCTAATATTTTCTTGAAAAAAAAAGCCAAGTTTAAAAGAAAAAGGTCCTCGAAAAAAAAGCCAATATCCCAAGTTGGGATCGAAAAAGCCAAGATCTTGTGAAAAAAACCAAGTTAAAAAGCCAATATCCCAAGTTGGGATCGAAAAAGCCAAGATCTTGGGAAAAAAAGCCAAGGAGTGGTATCACTGGTTAGGGACATTGTATGACCTATGTAACAATTGTTAAACTGAATAAATACGTAGTAACCACACAGACTGGGTAGTCTATGTAATGTTTGAAAATATACATATAAATTCTTTATTCATATAATATTTACATCATTTTAAAATATTTTACAGTTTGATAATTTCAAAGTTATAAATTGTAAGCCATTAATTTTTTTTTTAAACAAAAAAAAAACTTATTAAAAATATTAGCTCAAATGAAACGAGTTAATTATCTCCCTTTAATTAAATGTGTACACATTTATTTAACAGTGATGCAAAACAAGTTATGTTTTGGATTATTAATTCTTTATATAAATTGAACATTATGATATTTATAAACAAGATTTTATTATTAGTGGATTAAAATATTTTATGTTAAACAGTTGTAAAAAGACACTTCCGGCATTAATTGTTGGTCAATTTAAGGACTTTATATTTTAAACATTAATAATTGCAGAAATTACATAATATAGTGCTATTAAATAAGTATCTTATATTTCTAAATTAATAATACAAATAGATTTGTTTTAGAATGAATTATATTTATGTTTAATTAAAGAAGATGAGCATACAAACTCTATTAAATGTAGTTAGGCTATTTTAATTAATGAGCGGTCAAGTTTAGGTGACCTCTTTGTATGCTCAAAACAGCTATGATCTGCAATAAAATATGTTCACACGTGTAAGTTGATCCAAAAGCTGAAAGTAAAGGAGTGCATGCCTAGCAGTTAAGAATATCAGATGACTTTCCTAAAGATAAGATAAGATAAGACTGCTTTATTGATCCAAATAAATGGAAATTTGACTTGATTACATAAATTCCGTCTTTCAGCATACTTAAAACAATATTAAAGATCCATTTCTACTCAAACACAATAGTGTCATGTATTAATACTATAGCGCCCATAAGCTCTCTCTCTCTCCGCGAGGTTTGTGGGAGGTACTAAGCTTAGACTGTTCTAAGAATCCACTCTTGTGCCGACCACAAATTCTCGGAATGGCTAGGAATAGTCTATTATTTCTCGTACAGGGGAGTTCATGTTAAAACTATCATTTTTATTATGAGTTTTGTAATGATACCATTATTTTCACCCCTCTTAGTAATAGGTCGGTTCGTCGCTCTCCTCCGCGAGTATTTAAGGCCAGGCAGCCAGTTGTTTTAGCAGAGTTTTGTACAGAGTTTTCGCAGTGTTCTGCAGTTTATGTAGATAATTTCCTTTTGAGTTTATTATGAACGCTTGTGTTGGCACTATTTTATTCTAACTGTATATAATCTTCATATTGCATATATTTGCACATATCACCTGAATTAAATTATCAACAACATTTACACTTAAGCTTCCTCGTCAAGTTACTATTTTACTTTATTGTTCATAATATTAAAATATATATATTTATTTACAAGTACAACGTCAAGGAAAGGAACTATTAGAACGCAAATCCTAAGTTTGTGCCCAGGACAATAAGGAGAGTTCGTGTAATACTGAAATATAAATAATAATAACCAAAGTCTACCTTAGGACGAACGAGAATTATCAACAACATTTACACGGCTCTGACCACAAGGGGATTGTGGTCGTATTGATAGACATTCGCGCCAACTATCATACCATTTATCATACAAGAAAAAAGTAGGCCTATCATTTACGAGTCAGCTATTAAGCCATTGTATTTCCTGGCTGAAAGATGATTCTTTTGAAAGAGTCTCACTGATAGTGAATTAATAAATATAAAATCTATTACACTTTTTAGTGTAAAAGAAATTCCACAGCGGCCATGGTATGGCGTATCGTGGATTGGTGTTTCTTAAATTTTACTTCACACAGCTTATAGACCCCCCCCCCCCTCCCCCCTAAAAGTATTGGTTATTGTCTGTTGCGCTCACTACAATATTACAGCAGTTCACAAATAAGTAATGCATTCAATTTTTTTATTTTTTTTACAGCTTTGCATTGATACCTTAAATCAATTAATAATTATTAATAATAATATATGTATTACTATCATTGTCTCGAATATAATTTTATATTGTTTGCCAATGTTCTAATTTTCTTGTTATGTCTTTGACTATGCCTTTATTGTTCATTCCCATACGCGGGACCGTCCGCTTGGAATCACCTCCCACTACAGCTTCGCCAGAGCCCTAGCTTCGACACATTAAGGAGCCGGCTGAAATTTCACCTATTTCGTTAGCAGTATTTGCGTATACATATTTACATTTTCGTCTGTTGTTCGTTTTTTGTATTCTGTAACTGTCGTCAGCGCATAGAACTGTCATCAAAGGGATATGCGCTATACAAGCACCATTATTATTATTATTAGTTTTACTTAGGCCTATGTATTATGTTGCAAAATAAATATTCTTCATTGTTCATAGACGAGGACTACAAGCGATGGCTACTGCACACAGAGGTGCGTTGGTTAGCAAAAGATGACTGTTTAAATATAATGTTTGAGACTTGGATTCGGTGCTCGAGTTTTTGAAAAAAAAAATGCGATTCTTTGGGAGAAAATCATCCAGTTGCTCAAGATCTGTGAGTCTGGGCAACAATTCTTTATTGCATTCTTATCAACCTCTTTTGTGGAAAGTGGATTTTAAGCTAGTACCATTTTCTTGTCAAAAAAAAAAAAAAAAAAAAGCTGCAAATAGTGAAGCGCGGAGATCTAAGGCTTTTGCAACCAAAATTGAAACAAACATAGACAAACTACTAGCAATACACCAGGCAAACGATTCACATTAATATTGATTTTTTTAAGTTTCTTCTTTAGGTAATTTTTTGATCTATAAGTCTAATTCTTAAAATATGTTTCCTTTTCATTTTTGTTTAAAGATAATAAATAAGCATTCAAATCTAGAAGGCCTTAAAAAATGCGGAAACTATATTGACCCTTTAACTTCCAGAGGAGTGGGGGGGGGTGCTAAAAAAAGTTGTGGGGGGCGGTGAGCGGAAAAAAAATGTAAAAAGGGGGCAGCGAGCCGAAAAGGTTGAGAACTAATGAGCTAAATTGTGCACAACTCATCGTGATAAATCTCGCAAGGGAAGAACATAATAGTAAACGTCTCGAAAACTGGCTATTCAGAAAAATGGTGCCGAATTCTAACCGTTGCAATTAATACTCAAAAGTACAAGGTAAGGTGCCTCCCCGTCGATTGTTTTATTCCTTGGCATCGATAAAAAAAAATTTTCTCACCTCTTGGCTAGATTCTAATAACAAAAAATAGCCTATTCCTTTTGTGGACAATAATTTCGGGGCTTAAATTTTGCTTTACGTGTAGCCATCAGGATTAAAAGCATAATTTTTTATAAATTATTAAAAATAACAGGGTTAATATAAAGCGCATTTATTTATACATAGCGCTATCTATATAAATTTATAATTGGTTTCATTTCCTGACAATTAATATTTAAGTGAATATAGCTCTTTAGGAAAGTGTCAGAATTTTCTGGACAAGTTCAATGTCCCGCCCGTACAGTACTGAAAATACAGCTCCAATTTACTTTACTTCAATTCCCATGCTTTCTTATAGACATCGAAAAATGTCATTTTCCGATTTATACTTTCGCAGAATCGTTATGCTGATAATTCCACATTACTCAACGATTTTAAAATTCCAACCTTTTTTTTTTTTACCAGCGTCGCAAATTTTGTATCTGGGTGATGTAAAAAAAAACATAATCTTCCGCATCTTCAGTTTTCTTATTTCCCACATGTTGAACCAGTCGTATTTTGTAGTATATTAGACTCTACTACGTTTTTTTCAACTTAATGACCCACTTATTACATTTTCAATTTACGGAACTCTCGTTCCTAGATGACCTTTCAGCCATCATCGACACACTAGCCAGTGATTGGGGTCTTCGTGTATTGAGGACGGGGTTTAATCGGATCAGACCCACTTTAGGCTGACACTAGGTTTGAATATTTAAAAAAAAAAATAGAATAGTGCAAGACCCGGAATGAGTCTCATAAATCCTGGGGCTTATCGGAGTCATACAATTCTGTATTAGGGAACAGGGCTTTGGTCTATCTCGGTGACGTTTGCGTCATTGTTATTCTAGACGCCCTCGAACAACAGCCTCGGCGAGATAATTACGATGGACCAATGAAACTGTCCTGCTTAGTCACATGATTTTCAACAGGAGAAAAAACACACAACAACAACAATGAGTCTCAATGCTATGGGCCGACAACCCCGTTCAACTTTTATCAATGAAATATCCCCCCACACGCACAAGAACTGAATTTTTATTCTTTAGATCAGGGGTGTGCAACATTTTTCGTTGTTGGGCCAGAGAAGGAGTTTGAAACAAGATGGGCAACACTTTCTTAAAAAAATATATACACAATTAATACAATGAATCAAAATAAAAAAACAATGTAAGAAGCTCTGTGAGGGCCATATTAAGATGACTTGGCGGGCCGTGCTGTGGCCCGCGGGCAGCCTGTTGCACACCCCTACTTTAGATCAACCGATCGAAAAGATTTGGAAAGAGGTTGGGGGTTTTGAGATCCTGTTTTAGGAGAGAAAATTAAAGGGGGTGGGGGTCGGGTGAATGTAGACGGAATATTGACCGTCCGTAGTGATGAAGTGTCGGGCTAGCATTACATCACATGGGAGCTGGTTAAAGACAGGCAAATAATGGGTAATTCTCTTTACACATCTTGCCAACTCTACAAGAGACCAATAGGCTAATCCTGTGATGGAGATCCTAGAGTTAAGGCCCTTTGGTTTCTGCTATTTCTCTCACAAATACCAAAATTAAAAAATTAAAAAGCAGTAAATTAAACTGTTTTATATAGATATATAGGCCTACCTACATAATAATGTAAAAGTACCCGATGGACCGAATTGATCCATAGGGCCAGTGAGGCAGCGTTTACCAGTATGACACTGCATACTAGCTGTTTGTGTGGCCAGCACTATGCACAACCGCATTTACTTTAGTCCAACTTAGGTTGTTACCCATCAGAACTGGGTAGACTCAGGGACACCCCCTCCTCCCCCATCCCCCCGACCCGGGAAAAAATTCTAGCCTGTACCAGGATTCGAACCCGGGACCTTCGGTACGCCAGCAGAACGCGCGCTTCCCCCGCACGGCCACCACCTCCCTACATAATGATGAGATGCCGTCATATCTAACAGGAACTAGCCACACCTTATGTTCAACTAACCACACCTTATGTTCAACTAACCACACCTTATGTTCAACTAACCACACCTTATGTTCAACTAACCACACCTTATGTTCAACTAACCACACCTTATGTTCAACCAAGATCACTAGTTTCAGGAACTAACCACACCTTATGTTCAACTAACCACACCTTATGTTCAACTAGCCACACCTTATGTTCAACTAACCACACCTTATGTTCAACTAACCACACCTTATGTTCAACAAAGATCACTAAGTTAAGGAACTAACCACACCTTATGTTCAACAAAGATCACTACGTTCAGGAACTAACCACACCTTATGTTCAACAAAGATCACTAAGTTCAGGAACTAACCACACCTTATGTTCAACAAAGATCACTACGTTCCGTGGACTCCAATTGACTCCATGCGACATTTCTCCTTGTCGACAGTAAGGCATAAAGGTCTTCTCTATCTTGCATTTGTTATCAATGTTCGAAATGATGCTCTAATGTCTTTGACTATAACGCACGTTGTTCTTAATATTGTCCGAAAGCAGACATAAAATTATAGAAGCTGATACAGTTCTTTTTATAAATTCTTTTGAAAACTTTGATTTAACTTTTAGCTTTTCATAAAAATCAGAAGTTTTCTCCATTTTGCTTGGTACAAAAAATGGCAATGAAAAAGTGGCAACAGAAAACAAATCAATTTAAAAATAGGCAAGGCAAAACAAAAGGTACAGTTTTAAACATATGGCATGTTTAATATTACTTTGATGATAAGTACAGCGGTATCGCTCATCAATTTACATTGTATCTGCTATTCATTATATTGATAAAATTACAGTAGTATCTTGATTTAGTGAGCTGCTTGGGACGAGGTGGTACCAGATATATTCAGTTAAACAATACAGTGGGAATGCATTGGTACGTTACACTGATTTGTGTTTTTCAGTTTAATTATTTCAGTTCGTTATATTGAAATACTTAATAGCATGATTCGTTATATTGATGCTTCTTATAACTGGACTTTATTATATTTCTGGTAGTTCTTATACTTCTATTGTAGTGGACAATCTCATTATAACTGCATGGGTAGTTACAGTGTATTTGAAAATTACTTTTAGCCGGTTCAGGAAACAGGGCACACTATGCTAGTATTTCTATAAACATCAATAAATTAAATAATTATTCAATACACTATGCGTAACTCTAACCCTTAGTTCTAAATGTGGAGCCAAACCTGAAGAGTGAAGTTTAGGAAATCTAGGGTCAGGATCAGGTCAAAGATTCTGTACGTGTAAATAGTGCAGAGGCGACAGACAGCGGCGAACTTCTCTCTAGGGAGATTGCATCTTGATTCATCTCTGGGATTGAATTAAAACACAGACTTGGTGTTTAGACTGAGTATTTTTTCTACTTTGACACTTTGACCAAGTGTACTATTCTAGTTGACCAAGTATACTGTTCTAATTGACCAAGTATACTATTTTTTTTATTCGTACAATATTATCTCTAGCAAACGTTTAACTCACATTACTCGAATCATTAAATGAAACGAGTGAACTGTATGGGCCAAACAGTCATATACTAGAGCTCCATCTTTAAAGGTACAGGTGAAGTTCCATGATGTCCGGTTTGTGTTAATGGCATAATCTGTTCTTTGTTATCCGTGATTCTTTATCTGTGCTTTAAAAGTCTTTTTAGCACCGCGGCATTAAACTTGCAGTTAGTGTGTGTGTTTTTTTTAATGAAGTGTGTCATTGGGAAATATTATAGACAAATAAAACTCTTATTTCTCGTCCAATGATCACAAATCTTTCAAGCCTTCTGAAGTTTCAGAATTCAATATTGAAAACAATGCCAATTTAAACAAATATCCGTTGGCTAAAACTTAAAATCGGATGACATCTAGTGTCAGAAATCTCATAATCTCACGTTACCTTACGAACACAGGGTAATCCTTCATTCACTTAAATCTTGATAATAATCAATATCTTTAAATGTAAAGCAAATATATATCAATGTGTAAAAAATTTACGTTAATTGAAAAAAAAAAGAATATGATTTTTATGAAAAGCAAAATCTCACATTATTTTTATAACTCTATTTGACTAGGATTGATTTTATCCCAAGGCTAATGAACAAATATTAACATTCGTAAACGAGTTGGGAGGGGGGCGGTTTACAGTCTATAACTTGTTGAGTGGATTATGCAAGAACCTTACAGGATTATGTAGTCTAAAAACTACAAAGAAAGTATACGATTTCTAAATACTGCATTTACCATCCTATTTTGTATAACTTTCGCACAGATTGAGAGGAAAAGAATTTGAAAAAAGAACAGATACATTGATTGATAGATAGATAAATAGATATATAGATAGATAGATAGTTATAAGATATATAGATTGATAAAGAGATGATAGATAGATTTAGTGACTGAGTTGTATGAATGAGGTAATATACAATTTTTAAATGTGGTATACGGACAATCGAAATAATAACTGCATAGATACGTCAAGACAAAGATACAGATATCATAGATAAGTCAAGACAAAGATACAGATATCATAGATAAGTCAAGACAAAGATACAGATAGCATAGATAAGTCAAGACAAAGATACAGATATCATAGATAAGTCAAGACAAAGATACAGATATCATAGATAAGTCAAGACAAAGATACAGATATCATAGATAAGTCAAGACAAAGATACAGATATCATAGATAAGTCAAGACAAAGATACAGATATCATAGATAAGTCAAGACAAAGATACAGATATCATAGATAAGTCAAGACAAAGATACAGATATCATAGATAAGGTCAAGACAAAGATACAGATATCATAGATAAGTCAAGACAAAGATACAGATATCATAGATATGAAAGTACTACTATATAGAGAAACAGTTTCAATGTTGTTGTTTTTCATAATCATTTTAAAACCACAATTTTACTATATAAAGAAATATTTGGTCTCTAAACTTGTTACACAGTCAAAAGTGTCATTGAGACTTCCATCAACGACGCACGATGGAACTTCGCCATCTTGACCCACCTTCCATTTGTCTCTGAGTGTCAGAACAAACGTCTCGAGCTAAAAAAATAAATAAGGACCTCTTGATATTGACAAAGAGGGAAGGGAGGGGAACAGCATAAAAAATTAGGGAAGGAATGATGGCGAGACTCTCGTCAAGAAATAAATGTAAATAACCGTGAGAATTTGTTGAAATATTTTCTAAAGAAAACAGCGGAAGAAGCTTTGAGGATAATAGATTTGTCAATATTATAACAAGCTCTGTTTGAATCTTATCTTATATATTACAGACGCTCCTTTTTTTAAGAAGAAGATTATTGCGTCCTACGTTCATCCGTGGTCCGAGTCTAGTCTTGCATCTTTTTTTACTGTTTTAAATGATATTAAGTTACTGGTTTTCCTGGTTTGTTCATGTAACCCATTCCATGCCCGGATGCCATTCGAGAAGAAAGAATAGCCTACTTATATGCGTTTGTTCTCGCATAAGGGATAAGGAAAGTGTTTTTGTCTTTATGTTTATCTGAGCATTGCAACAGGCTGTTATTGTGTTGATTTTATAAATATTGTAAAGCAAACATAATAGCTAGTTATTATTATATTTTTGTTTTCTTTTCATTTAAAATTGCCACTTTTGCAATATTAACCATACTTTGTTTATCTCATTCGTAAAAAAAAGATAATATAATAAATAAGCTCTAAATTAAGATAAGATAAAGTATAATTTTCCACATCTGTAGCCTTATGTATTTAAACTAGGCTGCCTATTTGAACCATAAAATATATGTATATTACGTAATTTGGTTTCTGTAATGCTTCCAGCTCTGAACGCCATGATTGGATGTATTATAACGACCCCATTTACTTAATAACAAATAAAAAACAACAACAACAACACGTTATTTAAAAAACAAAAAGAAAAAAAAAGCGAACTGTATTTCTCTAATGAACAAAATATTCAGTTGTTTTTTTTAGTTCATTTTTACAATCAGTAGATGTAGCTACTTATTTACAATTAGTAGATGTAGCTCCTTATTTACAATCAGGAGATGTAGATGTAAATCCTTATTTACAATCAGTCGATAAGTAGATGTATCTCCTTATTTACAATCAGTAGATGTAGAAGTAGCTCCTGATTTACAATCAGTAGATGTTGCTCCTTATTTACAATCAGTAGATGTAGATGTAGCTTCTTATTTACAATCAGTAGATGTAGCTTCTTATTTACAATCAGTGGATGTAGCTCCTTATTTACAATCAGTAGATGTAGATGTAGCTTCTTATTTACAATCAGTAGATGTAGCTTCTTATTTACAATCAGTAGATGTAGCTCCTTATTTACAATCAGTAGATGTAGCTCCTTATTTACAATCAGTAGATGAAGCTCCTTATTTACAATCAGTAGAGGTAGCGCCTTATTTACAATCAGTAGATGTAGCTCCTTATTTACAGTCAGTAGATGCAGCTCCTTATTTACAATCAGTAGATGTAGATGTAGCTTCTTATTTACAATCAGTAGATGTAGCTTCTTATTTACAATCAGTAGATGTAGCTCCTTATTTACAATCAGTAGATGAAGCTCATTATTTACAATCAGTAGAGGTAGCGCCTTATTTACAATCAGTAGACGTAGCTCCTTATTTACAATCAGTAGATGTAGCTCCTTATTTACAGTCAGTAGATGTAGCTCCTTATTTAAAGTCATTAGATGTAGCTCCTTTTTTACAATCAGTAGATGTAGCTCCTTATTTAAAAGGTTTTATCATTCTATGTTTGAGTCTTTTAATATCAATTATTTTTTTTGGCATAATAATTTTCGCGGATAATTGTTTTTTACGGATTGGCGAAACTAGGGGAAATATTTCCTGGGTTGGGGGTTCAACTTTGGCACCTTATTACAAATGTTTTTTTTTTCATTTATTTGTAAGTTAATTGTAAATAGTTAAAAAGTGTCATTTTGGCGCATATCCAAGTTTCAGTGCATCTATATCATCAGAGAATAGGCCATAACGGCTTTATTTTTATCTTACACTCTTTCCTTTAGAATCTGCAACGGTTATGGAAATCTTCACGCCTGCCCATTAATCGACTAACCCTTTACATTTAACTTTAACTTAAGAATAACTAGGCGTCGAATAAAGGATTAACCAACTAAATCTAATAAATACACATTAATAATAATAATGAAAAAGGACCAGTTGAATCCTTAAAGAAAATGCTTTATCACAGATAAACCCAATCAATACACTATGATCCTAATTACAGCTTAAGTCTTAATTTCGGGCTACACAAGCTGGAATCAGCTTTGAGTTACCGAGATTTCAAAATAGAAATGATTCCATATCTGTGCAACTTTGGCATGTCAAAGTAACTAACTTAGTCTATTATTGAACAGTAGACAGTGATAAACACACGATAAATAACACAAAAATAGGATTAGAAACTACAGGACAAGGAATACTAGAATGGAGATTTCTAAAGGTGAATCTATAACATTAACACAGTAATTATATATGTGTTTCGGGGAGGGTGTGGGAAGTGGTCTTTAAAAAATTCACTATATAATACTACTATAAGAACTATATAATTTACCTTCTTTAATATACTTTAAAGTACATCTTAACATCATTTAATAAAGTACAGCAAAACAACATTTGATGTCAATAAAGCGATAGATCTAAAGCTTTGAAGCTATAGCGAAATAAGAATGCCATTAATTAAGCTAAAAATGAACTATCTATAAAATGAAAGATGAACAACGACGAACTTAAAGAGCTATCTATATAGTGTTGCAGTGGCGTAGCTAGGGGAGGGGGTCCAAATTCGAAAATCCCCCCGGGCCCCTACTTGAGGAGGGGCCCCCAAAGGAGTGTCCGAATTGTTTTTTTCTTATGTCATAATGTCGAGTGGCAAAATGCAGGGGCCCCTATAGAGGCCAAGCCCCCCCCCCCCCAAATCCCTTGCAACGGCACTGTAGTGTTGCTAATATTGCTGAGCACTATTAAAAGAGCAAATAAATATTAAAGTGAAAAAAAACAATACAGATTTGAAAGTTAGGACAAATTGAAGAAAATCAGAACAAGGCACTAAATTTTGATATGGTGATAGCGAGAGGTTTTAACACTGTTTATCTCCTTTATTATTTTTCTTATTCTTAACTGGTTATGGGCGTTTTGTACTTAATCTCGTGTCATTTGGCCTGACTATTGATTATTTAGTCATTTGGCCCACAACATCTACCATCCCAGAAAAGCAAACACATATTAACAAAGAAACAAGCTCTGTACTTTGTAAAACGCCGGGATAAAAGCAGATTAGGCAGCTTAAGCTTACTTTATTTCTCGTGAAAAGCTGCAACAAAGACATGTCGATCCCACTTAGGAGTTTTATCAATTAAACTGTGATAAGAAGATCATGCCGTCGCTGAATTCGAAAATAGTCTATATTTGCTGTAACTAAAAAAACAACACCTAAAAAGCTAATTACAAAACATTTCTACAATATGAAAACTGAAATATTTTCATTGTATAGATATATGTAAAAGATAAAAAAAACTATATAATATATAACGTAAACATCCATTTCAGATCAATTTTATATAAAAGGCAAGTGAAAACGCGTTCGCCAGTTTCTGACACGCTTTGGAAGGAGATTGTGTAGCCAGCGGCCTTACTTATACCTAACTACTGTCAGATACCTATCATGGATGGTTATGCTCTTAGATACCCTCCGAACATGGAACAAATAGTAGCCTTCACCAGGACTCGAATCCGAGATCTTTGATACACTAGACTGAGGGGTCAGCAACCTTTTGTTAATCTGTTGCCTATGTAGAATTTCTAGTTCATTCAACGGAACAACAGCCTAAAAGTTATTCTGCTCTTCTCTTGTAAAAGAGACATTAATTGCTCTAGACAATAATTGTTCCTATATAGTGTATATTTGTTTGTTACCGTGTTAGTTGGATCGATAAGAGTACTATTCTCAATGACTAGTATGTTCTACACCAAACGTCTACAAATTAAGGAACTGTCCCCATTTAACATTATGTGGCTATAAAGTACAAAATGATTCATTAAAGAGTTGTGGAAATCTGCCAGAGGAAATGAATGAAGTCTTAATAGTTTGAAAGTAAGGTTTCAGTAAGTCTTGCGTACTGCTCTGATGCCAATGTAGCGTTGATGGCTACAGACTACAGACACACGAGATGAAGGTAATCTTAGTTCTAAGATTTCATAATTAGTTCTAAACAACCCACACACACAGATAGTAGGCCTATATCTATATATGGAATAGGAACTATTACCCTATTAGTACTAAGTAAAAGTGAAGTTCGTTAAGAAATATTATTCAGATACAACAATTTTAAAGATAATATAGAAGCATAGGCCTATAGTGAACTACAGTTACACGAAATATAGAACGTGATTAGTAAACAGGCATCTTAAAGATAGATCCAAGTTTATTTATGTAATCATTTTATTAGACATCATCCAATGATCACGCCCAGTAGTTCTTTTACTTCGATTTAGTAACTAGGCTTAGATTATTTTCCGTGTTTTATAAAATATGTATTGTAACTCTCTAGTTCCGGAACGGATTGAAAGAAATCGATAAAAGATATAAGAAGCTGATATCTATATTATATAGTGTCAGATTTACTACTACAGTATTGATCGATTATGGTTGCCAAATTACGGCCACGCTATAGTAACACCAACAGTTAAATCACTAAACCTAGAAACACTAATAGAGAGCAGATGGGAAAAGAGTAAAATAGTACTGATATATAGGCCTAATGCATTAAATTGTAACGTTTATATACAATACAATAACAATCTATTACAATGCTCAGATAAACATATTGGCAAAAAACACGTTCCTTAACCCATGTGTAAGGACAATTACATATAAATTATCTTTCTTCCCAAGTGGCATCCGGGGATGGAATGGGTTGCCTGAACAAACCAGGAAATCCAGTATCGTAACATCATTTCAAACACTGATCACAATGCAAGATTATACTCAAACCAAACATGAGCGTAGGATGCAATAGTCTTCTATATAGAAAGAGTGTCTGTAATATATAAGATAAAATATTAGACAGAGAAACACCAAAGTGGAATCTAATTGATAAACAAGGAAATCTTTGGCTGAATAAAATCCAAACTTGTACGCGTCTATTTTTATCTGTGCATATGTAATTATGTATATATGTATGTGCTGTGTGAGTATGTGCGTCTGTATTTGTGTTTTAGTCTGTCGGAGGGTTTAAACAAATTATGTGTGCGTGTATGTATGTATGCGTATGCTTGTGTCTCTGTGTACTAGGTCGTGGGTCGGCAATATTTTGCTAACAGTGTGCCAAACTAGGATTTCTAAATCATTTAGCGTGCCAACAGCGTAAAATGAATCGATGCAAAGTCTTAAATTTAATGCCAAATTAACGTTTTACTGATTATCATCCTCTTTATTTGCATTTATATCAAATACAATATTTTATTACTAAACATTCACTTTAAAAAATGTATGGTAATTATTGTCTTAACATTTTAATTTGTTAGTCAAGCAAGATGAGGATTTATTAATCTAACACCTGCTATTATTAATTATATTTTGATCTTAGTTTACCTGAGAGCTCCTTAGATGCTTTCAGTTTACTTTAATATCTTCTACCACTATCGTCAAGTGGAGAAGATACGTAGTAATCATACAAACTGGGTAGTTAATGGATTCTTTAAAAAATATACTTATAAATTCTTAGGTCATATAATATTTATATAATTTTCAAATACTTTTTACGGTTTGATCATTTCAAAGTAATAAATTGTAAGCCATTTATTATATTATAAAAGGAAAGAAAAAAGAGAAACAGAAATAATAGCTCAAATAAAACGGGTTAATTATCTCCCATTAATTAAAAAAAAAACTTTGCAGATTTGATTCAAGAGTGATGCCAACAAAGTTATGTTTTGTAATATAAAAATATAACTGACTAATTATTATTTCTTTATATCATCCAACATTTCGGTTTTCATTACAAGATTTAATTATTTAAGGATTAAAATTGTGTACGTTAAATAAACATTGCCTGCAGTAATTGTTCGTCCATTTAAGTAGTTTATATTAAAACATTAATAATTACATAAATTACATATTAGAGCTATTTAATAAGTCTCTTATTATGTTTATTAAATTAATAATACAAATACATTTGTTTTAGAAATACTTATAATTATGTTTAATTAAAGAAGATGAGCATAAAAACTCTATTCAATGTAATTGTAATTAGATCTAGTCTACATCAATTTATGAGCGGTCAAGTGTAAGTGACATCTTTGTATGTTTAAAACAGCTTTCATGTGCGACAAAATCTGTTCACAAGACTAAGTTGAACCAAAAGCTGAAAGTAAAATAGTGAATTCTTAGCAGTAAAGCAGGTGACTTTCCTAATCAGCTTCATTCCAGATTTTAGTCAGCAAATGGGCATATTTGGATGCCCGTATTTTAAATGTTTAAATTCAACCTGCTGCATATTAAAATCGCCAATATCCCTTTACTTAAAAAAAGATCTATATCTAAGAAGGTTGTACTAATATAAAACCAGTTAGGCTTGATGTAGTATGAGTTCATAAATTTGAAAGTCTTGCCTTTGATTAGATAACTACGCTTTGAGTGTATCGATGTACTTCTGAAAAAGCCCAACTTTCTATCTTAATGCATGCCTTACTATAGGGATGAGCATCAGTTAAATGCTTTGAAATTGATTGCATGGCAAGATGTGTCCAGTTTCAATGCAAATCCATTACAGTAGTCCTTGTAAATGCAAGTTCAACTCACTGAAATGTGTCGCTATGTCATTCAGAAAAATCGGCTTCAGCGGTCAGTTTCCTAATTTAGAACCGGAAATTGTTGTGTTTTTTTTATCAATAAAATACACCTCTTGGAGGTCTTTCGCGTGCCATTGAAAATCGCTCTGCGTGCCAAATTTAGCACGCGTGCCTTGGGTTGCCAAACCCTGTACTAGGTTATAGAAAATGTAACACATGGGATCTTTTTAGAGAAATAGCCTGATAAATGGGGATAGAAATATTAGAGGATACAGAACGTGAAAAGGTCTGTCTAAATGTATGTCTAAAGTCTAAAGGACAAGGAAATCAGACAGAATGAAAAATGTGAAAACTATAAGCTTATCATAACCTAGCTTTTAGAAAAAAATATTTTTATTTCTTTTTCATTTTCTTATCTATATTTAAAAAAAAATCTTGCCATAACATTTGCGATTCACTCAGAGCGAAGATTCAAACTCACGTTCTGTCGTCATTTTCACGCTTCCACGTTTGTCAATAGAATGAATCGAATCATATCATACTAGCCGAATTGAGCAGCTTCCAGTCAATGTTGGTCGACGGTTGCTGGTCAATAGCATGGCGTCCCGAGTCGTCTTGTTTGACGCTCGCCGTTCCTTTTTGTGTTTGTTGACGCCTTACAATTTGACTACGTGACTCGGTGGCTGCAGTTTTTGCTCGCAGACTGCCAACCTTATCTTATAATCCGTATTGACTGTTTAAGACAAATAAATAGTATACGTTAATGGAGTTTTAGGGGGTTTCAAATGAGGGACATGTTGATGGGAGGCGCATGTTACGGCATTCATAAAAAGAGGGGCAGATGAATGAGTGGGCACACTGATGATAGGCACAGTGATGAGAGCCTTATGTGAGACACACGGATAGGAGACACATAGTTCAGGGATAAACGATTAAAAGAGAGCTATGCGCTTAATTGAAGAAATCGATGAGAGGCACATCATGTTGAGAAAATCATGTTTAAGAGAAAAGAGGATATTATGGACACTGTTGAGAGACACTCGACAGTGAGACACATGAATGAGAGATACATAGATCAGAGACACATATTAGTGAGACACATGTATGGGCAAAACATTGATAAGAATACATTCCTAAGAGACACATAATCACAAAGATTACAGACACAGACAATGGTACTACAGAAGAGAAATACGGATGAGCAACAGAAAGATTAAAGAATGATGGGTAACACTTTTATGAGAGACACATTGATAAGAAATAGATTTAAGAGAAACACATGTCGACGAGACACATTTATATGATAGGCTACATATAGATATAGCTGCGAGGTATTGTTAGGTATAACTTTCATGATAGACAAATAAACGAGAGACACGTGGGTGAGAGAAATGTGTATGAGTAACACATTTAATGAGAGACACAGGGATGTGGGACACACAGAGGAGCGACACGTTGGTGGAGAGATAAACACATGAAGTTTGGTTTCAAAGTTGTGTTTTTATTTTTCTAGGAGTTAGATCATCTGGGGTGGAGGTGTGAATACAGCATGTTTGAAACCTCACCTCCATCCTACATCGTTTCCATTGTTGTTATTATTTCTGACAATTTTGTATCCATTACAATCAACACACGAATGTATGTCTCATTGATCAGGGATATGCGGATCTTTCAACTCTCATGTTGTCACCGGATATGTAAAAAAAAGTTAAGTATCCCGTCGGACCGAATTGATCCATACGTCCGATGAAGCAGCGTTCACCAGTTTCTGTGGCCACGGCATACTAGGTGATTGTGTGGACAGCACTATGCACAGCCGCCTTTACTTTACCCCAACTAAGGTCAGGTACCCATCAGAGCTGGGTAGACTCAGGGACACCCTCCAGACCCGGGAAAAAATTATTGTTTAAAATATAAACTCCTTAAATGGACAAACAATTAGTGAAGGAAATGATTATTAACAACTGTGTAACGTAAACTATTTAAATCCACTAATAATGAATACCTTCATGTTGGATTTATATAAATAAATAATAATTAATCAGTAATATTTGTTATATTTACAAAACATAAAATGTTGGCATCACTATTGAATCAAATAATGTGGAAACTTTTTTTTTTGTTAAAGGGAGATAATTAACCCGTTTTATTTGAGCTACTTTTTCTAATGTTAATATGTTTCTTTTTTTTCTTTTATAAGAGAATAAATAACTGTTAAAAATTATTTCAAAATTATATAAATGTTATATGACAAAAGAGTTTATATGTATACTTTTAAACATTACATTAACTACCTAGTTTGTATGATTACTAAGTTCTATTCCGCAAATGATATTAGCATGCTATTATGCAATATAAGTTTAATGATAAAGGATTTCTCAGATTAATTGAGATGAATATTGATAATATATATAGGTTTAAGATACTCATCGTGACTAATTAAAGTAATGTTAAGACAATAATTACCATAAATGTGAAAGGTTAGTAATAAAATATCGTATTTGATATAATTGCAATTAAAAACGATGATAATCACAAACACGTTAATTAAATATAAAACGCTTAAAACGATTTTCTCTATAAAAAAATCTCAATTGCTTTTGGCCTTGGTTTTGCTACGGAGTTAAATTAATGGTCCTATAAAAATAATTTTCTAAACGTATAATAAAGAAGGTTGACTGAATGATTTAGAAAATCCTAGTTTGGCACACTGTCATCATAAGGTTGCCGACCCTTGGTCTAAACTCTAAACACAAAAGAAGTGTTATTTGTGGAATATGTTGAATATGTATTAGAAATGTTGTGCCAGCCATTTATGACTTGTTTTTTATACTAAAACTTATTATGTATTAAATAAACGGATTTAACCAGAGTTATTGTTTGAATTTTGAGTCTTTTCTTAAATTCAAATTTGTTCTAAAAATACAATTAGTAGTTTTTCCCGAACATGCATAAATAGAAGTCTAAATGCATACTAATGAAAAATATCGAGTAGTTCTTATGGTGCTTATTTGCCTAAGCTTGTTAATCATTTATTATTTTTATTATTTCAATGTAGTGTAGTGCGTCTAATGGTAGAGGAGAATTTTTTTTTCTCTTTTTAAATTCTTTTTCTTTCATTCAAAACTAACTTTCCACTACAAGGAACAAGTAACCGCATATTATATATCGAGTAAAACAGGACAGTCCTGATTCTAACATACAACAACATAAGTACATATTGATATATAAGTACATGTATGTCAGTAGTTTGAAACATAGTGGTGTGGCCACTAATGTAACAGTCGGTCTATCCCAGCTAACTACTTGTTTACTTCAGAAGTATTTAGATTTAAGTGGCAAGATATAAATTAATAGTTTTTGTTGCAATAGAGTTGTAGAAATATCTTATCATAAATTTAAATATGAATGATCAAGATTTGATTTCAAAGAAAAGATAAATATTTTATTCGTTAGCTATTTTAGAATATGCATTAAAATTGTTAATTATTTTAAAGTTAGACATGTAGTGGTTTTTGCTTAAATCATATAGCCCTTTTTTAAATATAAATATGAAGTTATCTTTTTCGCCAGGAAAGTGAGTAAAAAACTTTTTAAACAATTTGTTTTCCAATAAGTATAATGATTAGGCTTTATATAGCACGAAAGATTAAACTTATAAAAATATAAAACAAATTGAAAAAAAAAAAAGTATTGCCTTGAAGATGGCGGCCATTTTGGTTTATAAATTCGAATTCTAAACTTAATACAAAATGCAAGTACTTTTTTTTATATGGGAATAATTTTTTTTGTGTTAATTTAGTCTTAGTTACAGTTCTGCGGAAAGCAATAATAAAGCTTATTTGTATGATAGTTTTTTAGTGAGGCATATAATATTAGCATACACAAATTTAAATTACTAAACTTTGTTTAAAAATAATTATATAATCAATATATGTGCCGAATGATATCACGAATGGTTAATACATAAAATAAACTAGAAGAGAAAATAGCTTGAAAGCAAAGTTTTTGAGATAAAACTGAAAAACGGTATGCTAACAAAATTTTTTGTAAAAAAATTCAATATAATTATCTAATTTTCATTGGTTAGCCGGGTATTTTTTCCTCACAAAGACAAGATATAAATATTTTCATTGATATAGAGTAGTATAGATATCTAGTAGTAGAAACTTGTTTATATTGCTTTAGTGTAGTTATGTATCGGAAATCAAATAAAAAAAACATTGTCTTTATGTTATACCCATTTAAACTGCAATGTGTACGTTGAAGTAATGTTGTTACCAGATTTCCAACCGGGTACAGTTAAAAGTATACAAAATATGCACATATTAAAATAATGTATTTTATTACATTTAGTTTCGTGTCACTCCAAGCCTTAAGATAATGAAGCACGGGCATCAAGATAACACAAAACATTTTCATAGCACACGTTTTTATTTCATCCTAGGATCATTCGGTGCTATAGTGCAAATAGTGTAGCTGTAGCCTACGTAATAAAATTCTACTCAATCACATTTTACAAGTTATATACAGAAGACATATTCTATAATAGCCACACCCCCCGTAGAGAGGAAGCCTTATCCAAACGATCACTTCAAAAATATCATCTTGAATGTATGCAGTTTCTATGTATACCTGCGCCCAAAGATAAGTGTATTGATGCATGTAAGACAAGATTTCAAAACGCTGGACTTGAAGCAATGATTTTAGAATCTCTTTAGATTGGTATTTTAACTTGTAATCAAATGGTTTTCGGGTAGATTTAACATTAGCTTGATGGACACAAATTGCTCAGCTGATAGCTAATGAACACTTTAAAGATGTTGATCTCCCGTGTTCCTTACTCAAATATGCAAAAGAACAAAGTTCGTTACTTTATGAATTTATTGGTTTTATAATAGCCCTACATATTATTACATTATTTTAAGTCATCAAATACATACATTAAATACTGGTAACTCATATTCGTTTGTAGTATATATATATATATATATATATATATATATATATATATATATATATATATATATATATATATATATATATATATATATCAACTTATAGTTACAATTTGTACCTATTTATTCCTTTACTGTTTGTATTTTATTGTTTTGTTTCAACTGTCTTACGATTGACTAGTTGTAAGAAACCTAGTGCTATTTTAAGATCATTTCTAGGTCTTTAGTATTGTTTTTTAATAGTTATTTTCCGTGGGGAAAGGTAGTCCCTTATATACTTATAATATTCCTGGTAAAAATGTTTTTATTCAGTTATATAGTTTTAATTTCATACTTTACAAAAATATTTTGTTTTAAATTCAATAAACCTTATTAATTTTAACCCTTACAGTCCCGGGCGCGTATATAGCGGGACTGAAGGTATGCATGGGAAAGTAGGTCGGTACGGGAAGGGATAATGTTGTTGTTTTTTTGATATGTACGGTGTTTGGTTAGTTTTTGGTTGTATTTTTTTAACCCTTCCCGTACCGACCTACTTCTATCTATGCTGCCTTCAGTTCCGCTATATACGCGCCCGGGACTGTAAGGGTTAATACCAACAGAACTAGTTCTTTTGAGCGTATGAATGTGGTGTTTTGCTTGAGGAAAGGAAAGCGCGATTTTTTAGTCTGGGTGGACTTGTTGCTGAGTGCCGAGTCAATATACAACTTTATAGTAAGAACACATAGAAATAGTTTTTATTTATTGTTCAAAGTATGACCAGTGTGAACAAATAGCGTGCGTTCATTGGGGAATTAAATTATTTCTGTAACAGAGAACTCAAATGTGATTTTGACAGTACATTTAATTTAAAATTGATTGTTTGCTATATATCTTGTAGTCCTGTAATGTTCACTGCATCAAATCCTTGAAGAAATATTCTTTGTCTATTTCTTTGGTAAAAATATAAATACGGTTATTGATTTGGAAAAACACTCGAACAGACTACATATAATTGTCCATGGGAGAATCATGGGTGTTCCTTGTTAAATCCAGTGCACTTGTTGTAGACAATAATTGCAAAAGAAAGACTTGTCTGTTGGAAGTAGGCAAAAGAAAGACTTGTCTGTTGGAAGTAGGGAAAGTCAAGGAATAAAAACATTGTCTCCTTTCTTCTTTCTCAGTCAGCAGAGCTGCTTCAATTACATTGGGAAGCAACATTTTAATAATAAGAATCTAATCCTTCTCTAGAGATGTGAGAGAAAATGGGTAGATCTATATGTTTAACTGTTTACCAAAACATGTTCTGATTATGTCTACATTCAATTTGCAGCTCGAGTTGCTTCTATTTTTAAATGGGCCCCAGTAGTCAAATTCTTTTTTGTAATATGGGATCTCAACAGTACTTTTCATGTAAATGTAGCATTTGCTATATTTTGTAGTTGATCTGTAATGATCATTGTAACATGTCTTTGTTACAAAATATGATTCTATCCCGTTGGTGTAAAATAGAAATAAAATTAATTCGGAGCGCTTACACTTAACAGGCTGCATATAAATGTCCTTGGGAGAAACACAGATAATGCAAGTTAATACATAAATAAATATATATAATGTGTATAAATATATATATATATATATAAAGTATATATATATATATATATATGTGTGTGTGTGTGTGTATATATGTGTGTAAGTGTTTATGTGCGTATCTGTTTGTGTTGTCAGACCAAATAATGGCATTATAAACGGATTAGTAACGATAATGAACGACTGCGGTCAAGGATAAAGCCCATGATATATCGCCGTTGAAATAAGAAACAAATCTCCGTGTTTCGGATACTAAGCTTCTCTTCTTGGAAACATTAACGTTAAAAAAAAAACACAATAAAAAGATGGCATCCCACCTCCCGCCCCTCCTCCCCTCCACTGCCCCTTCTCCCCTCCAGACATACAGCACCACAACCTTTCGCAACCGCTAGCTCCCCCTTTACCCCCCCCCTCCTTTTCATCCCATCCATCCCTGGCGTGGGGAGATAGTAAGATTATGATAGACCTGTTTGTACGTCATAACTCATGCTAAAAGCCCCGCCATGTAAGACAATGACCATACGGAGGAGATCTACAAGCAAAGGAAGTACAGGACAGCACAAACAGAAGCCATTGACATATATATTGGTTGGCTGGTTGTATCTTTGTTTGATTGTATGTCAGTTTTGTTGATTTACGGACCTGGTATGAGACTTGCAATATTGATTGGGTATACATGCAAATATCTTGAACTCGAAACTTAATTGAAAAAAAAAAGATCTGTATAACATTGTCCACATATCAGACAATGCTGACATGACAATACTAAATATCTCTCTCTCTCACTCTCTCTCTCTCTCTCTATATATATATATATATATATATATGTCGTAATAATATATTTATATACCTTGTTTTCTTATTGGAGCTAAGAGGAAAATTTAAACAGCTAATAATATTGCACATCCTACATTGGACAATTTTTAAAACGTTCAACTAGATGGATATAAAACTCACAGATCAGTAGTTGTTTATTTTTACATCAATTCCTTCCCTGGTTGATTTAACTCCATAACTAACGTAGTCATGTCTGACTTAGATGTGACTGCGATTACATATCTGAATCATAATAAATGGCTACAGGTAACAAAATAATATTCATCAACAGACTTAAAATGTATTTTTGTATGTCATTATAAAAGACTGGGGCTTGCTTCATAACGACAGATAACATTTCAAGTTTTTAACAAATAACAATTTTTATTTACTTCCAACTAATCAAGGATATAATAATTGAATCATTACTGACAAGGAATTATATAAATTACTCTTTAATTTCACTGTCATAAGGTGGACTGAGTTATTACGCGGAATAATGAGTATTCTTAGTTTATATTTAATGACGACTATTTCATTATAGTTACATATTCAATGTGACTTTCCTAAGCTTATTATTGCTATACTCTGTTTTTACGTGGAGAGTTTACTTAGGCATGTATATGTATTAATTTATTAAGAAGCTTCTATCCATATAAAGGCTTCCACTTTGTTGTGTTTGTTTATTGAATGTGTAGGACCAATTTTGATGCCATAATTTGCGTATATTGGCTATTGGCAGTGGATATATGTCCCACAAGGAACCCAAATGACAGATGATGAGGATAATGGATATTTTCTTATCTGGTAAAAAGCTAGCATTGTTTTAAATTAATTTTTTTTTTAGAGAAAATAGTTTGTCAATTCAATTTAAGTGTGAATGAGTTTTTTGCATGCAAATGTTAGTTTTGCACAGAGTCCTACTAATGTTAGAGTTCAACGCATATAAGTCATTACGCCTTCAGATTAACCAGCCCACGAGGGTTATGTCGACGTATACTTACACTCCGAGGCACACATATACCTCGGGTGAGAACTTGTAATCTTGTATAAACCTACCACCCTAAAGTCACATTACATCATCATATACAGTAAGTAGCGATTTCCTGCCAGATGTTAAAAAAGAATTTCGTTCTGTACCAAAATGACAAAAATAGAAATAAGATGTAATCTGCATTGAGTCAATTCATATTGTTACTATTTACTTTAAGCAAAACATGCGCATCTGGGTGTTCTGCATTAAAAAAAAACAAGTTTTTTTAAAATGTTTTAAATGTTTGAGATTTTAAGGAAGGGAATTAATTCGCTTAGGGCTACAACAAGCGTATAATATTTAAGCTACTGCTTTTAATTTACAGGAGTAAACCATGTGCTAGAAACGTCAACATGGTATGAAAAGGGGGGAAAAAACTTTAAATTTTAATTATTAAACAAAAATACATATTGTTCCTATTTTCAATTATAATTTTTTTTTATGCAATGTTGTGCCCCGAAATAATTTTGTGATAAATGAAGACGAAACTAAGAGTTGGGGTTCGTGGAATGGAAATGGAAGAAGGGAGGTAATTAACAGTTGGTTTGGCTAGCCCTTTTGTTGCGTTGGATTTTTGTATTTGTCCCCGGGAGTCAGGAGTATTTAGATCTATAGCTTTGAAGAGTGCTTTTAGGTTTGTATTATATGGGGCAGGACACTTGGGGGTCTTCAGTTCTATGATCATTAAAAGGATAAAGGAAAATAACTATCGTTTCTATGAATTTTTTTTATCTCGTATATACTTACAAAGTAAAAGAAAGAGATCTATATGTCAATTTACTTTAATGCTTGTAATGTACAAAAAAATAGTGTAGCGCATATTCTCTTCTTTATGTGTAGTTTTTAATTATTTTATTTCATGGTCTGTAACATTTTAAAGAACAACAAAAATATACACACAAAAAAAAAGATTTAAAAACTAAATGTTGTGTTCATCATGAACAACTTAAACGATAACTGTAAACACGATGACATTGACCTGAATCTTATTTGAAAGCATATAAATTGTAATCATAATCAACATAATATTTCTTTAAAGGCATTTCGATTAAAGTAATTATAGTATTTACAGTAAAAGTTTGCTAATTAAAATATTTTCTCTCCAGACGGCTCATTTCTATAATATATATATATATATATATATATTCTTTAGACAGCAAGTACGAACAACAAACATTTACAAGCAGACATTTTTGTAGTTAATTAAAACTATATTTAAAAAAAAAATTCATGGCTAATGTCTTACACCATCGTTGACCTAGCCGCTAGCCTTATAACCGTAGCCGTGGCGAGCATTGAGAGAGGGAAGGGGGAGGGGATGCACAAACTTTCGCTCCCAACAGCCAACCACTTATGCTACCGACATAATTTTCAAATACTGAGAATGTTTTTGTTGTTTTTTTTAGCCATTTTGATTATTTTAAAGATAGTTATTAAGAGTTAAAAAAGATGTGCAGGCCTACATTTTTGTTAGCATTGACATTATAAAACATGTAAAAAAATTATTAAATATACCATATTGTCCTGACATTAATATTTTGATATTAATTTGCACCATTTTAAGATGTTCTATATTGATTGTGATAACTTTTGCTTTTCATAAAAAATGTTTTTGACCATTCAGCGTCATTGCTTTGACTAGCCGTCTATTGTGGCAGTGCTGTGTATTATTGTTTAAACTTAATTCCTAAGAATAATTACCACCTCATATTAACGTGTGTATTTCGCCTCATTCAAAGTGTTGAGAGTGAAATTTGTGTCGCAATTTCGAATTACCTTGCTCTAGACCTCCACCCTTTCTTTCAACTTGCACAATTTGTCATCTCCCCCCCCCCCCCCCCCCAAACCCCCAACCCTCCCCCCCCCCCCCCAACTTTGCATAAGGGGTACAAAATGTCGAGAATCACTGTTATCAATCACTACACCCATTTGTCTAACCTCAAGACTATGACCGTGTTTATAAAATGCCGTTGAATATGTACAAAACCAGTGTACAGTTGTTGATGTCTTATATTTAGAATTATTTTTTTTGGCATTGATTTTTCCTATTGTTGCAATGTGGGTTTCGTCCCAGCTGTCATGTTGCGTTAGATGATTTCCTAATTGGTCTCCTTTATCTTTTCGCCAAGCCCCACGTAACTTCCTGTTTGAGTTCCCTAAAGACAGAGATACCAAATTAAACTCACCTACTTATCAAACAACCACTCCTCCCTTGTTTAGTTCGTACGTCAGTTAATTGAATCAGACAGTGATTTTTTTTTAAGGTTTGTCTGAGATGAATGAGATAACAAAATTCAACCAGACTTAAATTCTCATAGGTTTTCACAAATAGAAAAATCATATGCTTAGTAAAGTATATAACTCAGAGAAATAACTTGTTTGTATCGATCTAAACTAAAAGTCCTCAAACAGTTTTAGACATGGAGACCGGTCTGATAGCTTTTGGCCAATTTACTGAATGGTGCAGACTGTAGGACAAACTATTTGAACGATATCTTTAACACATTTGTGTGCTTTTTTTAAATTATTCTCGACAGCACCAGGCCAAACGAATGATCTTATGGGGGGAAGGGTCTGGCCCGTTCGAAGCACTTTAAGAGACTGACGTATTCTTGTTTAGGGAAGTACGCCTAACAGGCAGTTGATACAACAGAGCGACCTAGGACCTGACATTTAATCATACTATTAATTACATCTGCCCCTAAACCAGGTCTGACCTCAAGATTCCACCATGCAAGAAAAGCTATGAGGGCCCAAGGTCAAATCTTCTGAAGACAAGTTCATCATAGAGACGGGTGTTGGTAGTCGAGATTGAAAAAGGGAAATATTGAAGCCCATGTTACAACTGCTATTGCTTTAATGAAAGTGCTCACATTATTTCAGACCCTATCCAGCTTATATATCCTGGAAAGATTGACAGATTAGGCTTTACGTTATGCTGGTTATAAAATAAAAGATGCAGCGATGTCAATATGCCGTAAGGTCTGTAAAAACTTCCCTACTATCGTTTCTGTAGGCCCATTATCAAGAAGCGTCCGAATTGGAAACTATTTCTGCAACAT
Source organism: Anisus vortex (assembly GCA_949126835.1). Lineage (NCBI taxonomy): Eukaryota > Metazoa > Mollusca > Gastropoda > Planorbidae > Anisus > Anisus vortex. The sequence continues at coordinate 21,246,631 of OX421492.1, read as the reverse complement.
ATCGTTAAGCAGACTGCTCTTCTATGCTCGTCACCGTTTACTCTATTGTAATGTCAAACATTAGATCAGGTCGACCTAACCAACAATAAAAGATGACGTCAAGTCTCCTCCGAAAACAAATGGCTTTCGATTTATTTTTTTTGTGGGGGGGGGGGGGGGGGGGGGGATGGAACAGCCCTATCAATAAAGAATTCTTTTTTTTATGTGTATTCCTTTTAATAACGATTAAAAGAGTTTTGCTAGAGTTGTGTTGTTTGCTTAGAGCTCAATTTAAAGATTAGCTAATATTGTGTTTACCTGATATTATAGCCTACATATCATAGTTTTATATCATAGCATGGTTTGCTAATAGCATTATGTGCTAATAGCATGGTTTGCTAATAGCAGGGTTTGCTAATAGCAGGGTTTGCTAATAGCAGGGTTTGCTAATAGCAGGGTTTGCTAATTTTACGGTTTGCTAATATCATGGTTTGCTAATAGCATGGTTTGCTAATATCACGGTTTGCTAATAGCATGGTTTGCTAATATTACGGTTTGCCAATAGCATGGTTTGCTAATATCACGGTTTGCTAATAGCATGGTTTGCTTATATTACGGTTTGCTAATAGCATGGTTTACTAATATCACGGTTTGCCAATATCATGGTTTGCTAATAGCATGGTTTACTAATATCACGGTTTGCCAATATCATGGTTTGCTAATAGCATGGTTTACTAATATCACGGTTTGCCAATATCATGGTTTGCTAATAGCATGGTTTACTAATATCACGGTTTGCCAATATCATGGTTTGCTAATAGCATGGTTTACTAATATCATTGTTTGTTAACACAATTTTTGTTTCTGCGGACTTTCATTTAGATAGTAATTTTAATATTTCCAGAACACACAACCTTTACAGTGTAAAGGAAAACTCGGCTCAACATATGACACCTGACATGAATTTGAAAAACATGAAAAGAAATAATATTTCACTTCGAGTTACAAAAAGCTAAATAGCACTTAATAATTAGAGATGAGAACGAAGAAGAAGAAGAATTAGAGATGGAGAGACAAGCTTCACACCCACGCCCCCAACACCTCTTTCCGCTCATCTAAAATGGCGCCCTTGTTAGACTTGAATAATGAAAAAGTTCATCAACTTTCCATCAGGCCAATTTTTGGTTTATGGCGACTTGTGGATCAATCTACAAGTTTAAAGGAACCCTCCACAAGTATTAGCTACAATCTCCACCAGTTTCAGGGACACCATTCAGACCCATGAAAAGTCATTTCTTTTTTTTCTTCTTTGATTGAAACTCGAGACAACCAGTATGGCAGATATAAAACAAGAAAACCATAAAAACGAAGTTTTCATTATACTCCCTTTATTTGCAAACTAAGTTTACCATCATGTAATTAAGTAATTCATTGACTACTGCAAATGAAACGTACAGAAAAAATATCTGTGTCGCAAATCTCAAAAATATCTCCTTACTCTGTATGAATTGTTCTAAAAATAATATTAGCGCATAATTTTCTTTGCTACCTTTGCGGCGAAAAAGTATAAAAAGTTGCACAGGCATTTTTAACGCGAAATCAAAATTTTTCTTATACTTTCCTTTTAAGAAATGAATATTGTCATAAGTGTAGTATTATTAAGTTGTTTTAACTGAAAATTTGATAGGATGTATTGTTAGGCGCCACAAGTCTGCTGTCCAAATTTCAGCTTGATCGAACCACGGGAAGTGGTCGAAAAATCGAAGCCAATTTTCGCACCATTGCAGACATACAGACAGACAGACAGACAGACAGACAGAAAATGCAACTTAAAATAAAGGGAGTAAAAAAAACGAATACTAAACGGCAAGCTTATTAAAATGTGCTTGTGGGAAAAAATGTTCTTTAATTTTATTCTTTTTCAAATTCATTTTTCAATTATTGTAACCAGCCTGGGAATATTTTTTTTTGTCAAAACTCCATTAGTGCTTAAATTTTCTGCAAATGTAATATTTGTTTAAATATATTTTATTTACTTAGAAAAACAACAACACAACTCTACCTGTAAACTGAGAAAAAAATCAGCATAATAATTCCATCGAAAAAAAAAGATTTCATCAGTCCTGGCCGCAGGTCTGGAATTACATAGCAATATTAATTTTTTTAATATGGTTAAAATACTACAAATGCAGGCAATGTCCAGACTAAACCAGCAGCAGCCCCGGAAACGCCTGCTCATTGTTTGATTTTTGTTTTCTTTGGTGGAAGCAAATCGAAGATTTCCGCAGTTTGAAGAATATTTTCTTAAGACAAATCAAGTTTTTTTATTTGCTTTTTTCTTTTGTAATTACTTCATTCATTTTAATATTTACATTAAATAGACTTCATTTTATCGTGTAAACTTGTTATATAAGACATCTGTTAAAGCTATCAGCTTGTATTATGAGATTGTGCATTTAACAGCTAACGTCAAAAATGAAACTTCAAATAATCTACTAAAGTAACAAATGAACTTTAGTTATTGTTCTATTTATGTTCTATTTAAAAATAAATATCTCACAGGTAAAACAATCCCAACATTCAATGTTAAAATTTCATGATGTGTTCTACTGAAATCTTGTTATATTCAATGTTAACATTTCATGATGTGTTCTACTGATCTCTTGTTATAGTCAATGTAAACATTTCATGATGTGTTGTACTGAAATCTTGTTATATTCAATGTTAACATTACATGAGCTGTTCTCCGGATCTATTGTTATAAAAAATCATATTATTATGGAAACTATTAAAATAGTTTTTGTTGTTTTTATTTTTTTAATCCAGAAGAGGCGGGTATCTAGGAAAGAGTGTAATGATGTTAAAATTAGATTCCATCAAATTTGTTGTATGCTTTTTGTTTTTGTCTATTTTAGAATTAATTTTTTTTATTCTCATAAGTTAATTAACGTGAGCGACAAAAATAGAATAAAGGCACAATTATGTTAGGTTCTAACGTCCATTTTTAATCAATACTATTAATTACGCGTCAATGTATATCTAACTATCTATCTACTCATCTAACTATCTATCTACTCATCTAACTATCTATCTACTCATCTAACTATCTATCTAATCATCTATCTACTCATCTAATTATTTATCCACTTATCTAACTATCTATCTACTCATATAACTATCTATCGATTATCTATCTATGTATCACTTTCTCTATAATATATATATAAGAGAGAGAGATAATATATAGATATAGATAGATGTGAATAAATATATATATATAGAGAGAGAGAGAAAGAGAGAGAGACGAAACCGATGCAATAATTTACATTGGAATTAATGTTAATCCTATTAATTCGATCGAAACTCTTCCAAAATACATAGGAAAAATTCTTTTTATAGGGAACAAACATGTTTAATATTAATTAATAAGCAATATGAAATTAATAACAAATTAATATAAAAGTCAAATAACCATCGAACATGATATTTAGTAGATGGTGAAGTGAAATGGGGAAAGAATTATCTTTAGGTGGAGAATTAATTACCCCCAAAAATGATCATCGGTTACTTCATACAAGCCCCTTTGATTAAAGTCTTTTACCACTCTTCAGAATTGACGAAAACCGAGAAAGACGAAAAACAAAGTCAGCGAACATTGAGGTTTGTCTGTATTCAAATGGTGAAGTTAAAATATTAAAGTGCCTAAATAGGTATAATGAAATCTAATGAACGTATGTTGGCTTTAAAGAATTAGGAATTCAGTAGCATAAACAATAACAACAAATGCCATAACATGTCAGATAATGCTAGAATATTCCAGAATGTCTATGAAAACTAGTGGTGGCATATCTAAAGGTTCTGGAAGCTAAATTTCAATGGTATTCAATATTGTGATTCGATACAATAACTTACTTTATGGGAAAATAATTCACTCATATTTATTTTAGAAAAGCCTACTACAACAATACATTTTTGCATTACAAGGTGCGTGCCATAAATTCAGTAAATGTTACAACAGAAGCTCGTCACGTGTCTTATCGATATTTACAGAATGAGTTTTCTTCCCTTGCCGGAAGAAGAATGTAACACTCCAAACTCACTTAACAGCTGGGATTCAATCTAGTATCTTCACATTCCGGAAGTGATTGGAAGACATACAATAATCTGCAGAGATGCGCAAAAAGGTCATTTCTACAAACCCTTGAACTATAACCCTTGTTTGTTTTTGTTTGTTTGATGTTATTGTTTTGTGTTGGCTTTTAGCCAATCTGTTTAAAGATTGTAAAACGTATAAGATGCATGTATAAATAGATTAATAGGTAGATAGTTATTTGACAGACATATAGACAGAAAGACAGACACAGATATACAGACATAAAGATAAATAGGTAGATACATAGATGGATAGGTAATAGGTAGATAATTATGTGACAGACACATAGACATACAGACATACAGAAAGACATACACAGACATACAGAGATATAGATAAATAAATACAAGATAGATAGAGGATCAATCCTGAGTCCGTAAATTTAAGCACTAAGAGCTATTCCGAAAGCATACAGAAGATAATTTTGTAAATTCTAAAACGTCTTATACTTATCAATGGGATCGGATTGGAACATTAGATGTTAATTTCAGTAGGTTTAAAAGTATAAACAAAATGTTCCAGTATGAATGCTTAAATCCTAAGGTCTTCTTATTTCTGGCAATACGAACCAGTCGCTTAGTAAAGTACCTTATAAATACTTTGGATATAATGGCCAGCCAGATCGCGAAGTGGCCAATATCACCTCACATTTGACCGGCCAAAGCCCGATCTGTTCTTGATTTCGGACCTTGGCCGGCCAGATCGCGAAATGACCAGGGGCGATCGGCCAAAGCCCGATTAAGAAGGTTATGAGCAGATTTTGAGTGTTTGTATACCGTAATTATCACATAAGGCTTATATTGATTAATAATTAAGCTAAATTGCAAAATCAGTCAAATTAGTTTATTATTGTAAATTAACAATATTTCTTCGTCCAGCATACTAGTCTCGTCAGTAGAAGCCATGGGATAACCTACAGAACAATAATACGAATTTATTGAAATTGAAAAGCCGCTACATGGGATACAGCCCCAGTTAAATGCATATAGACTGTTATACAAACTCGTGCCGAGGAATACAATGCTCACAATGAAACCACAAGTAACATAGGCAGTGTCATGTTGTGACAGGGGATGGGGTGGCCAGCAGGGTGCACGCTGTCGCGCGCCCAATCGGAGCCTGAATGTCCGAGGTAATTGTACTGTCCCTACGGGCACTTTCTACTCATCGAAACAAAATTGGCTTGTTAGTCTCTAGGCGTGATAGCAGAACTTATTCTTTAGCGCTATTGGATTCGATGCACGATATTTATATTAAAATTATATTTGTTGGAACACCGCTTATAATCTACATTACTTAGAACAAACATGTACACAAAGTAAAATAATCCACAAACGATGCTCGGTATATGTGTAAGTCAAATGCCTCAGTTTATTGGTGCAGTTGTGTTATCTCAAAGGCGCAGCTATATACAGCTGTATCACAATACAGTAAACTTTCCAACAATTACATCAGATACCATAATATAAATTACATTTGTGGATTATCAAAAGTCAATCCTCTACTCACAGACACCATCCAGTCAATTTATGACGCAAATGGTGTTTTTATCCAGGTAGATAGTTTACTAAATCGTGTGATAATTAATTTCCTTGATAATTAGTGACCACTTCGGCAGGACTTTCTCTGAAAAGCAGAAGATGAACAGAAAATTATCGTCACAGCGTATGTATCACTGTCCTTGCTACCTTATACAAGCCGCCAACACACCTGTGCCGCCTACCGAACATTATTGTATCAGCACATCGGACATTGGCCAGGGATTGCCAGCCACATCGCAAAGTGGCCGGCCAAAGAAGCGTAAACACTGGCAATTTCAAGCACATCGGACATTGGCCAAGCGCCTCGGCCAGATCGCGATCTGGCCGCACTTCGGGCTTTGGCCGTAACATATACACCAGTTTCTAATTGCCAATAAACCATATTATAATTACTAGTGTTTGTATTGGCATAAACTTGCTTGAAATAATTATAAGCTGTTTTGTTTTTACATATCGGCTTTTATGAGAACAATTCTAGAGCAAGATAAAATGAACAAAACAGTCAGTAAATATATCTTTTTTATTATTGTGTTATAAAATGACCATAATATATTTAATTCATAACGTCGCCTCAAGTGCAAAAAGGTTTTGAAATGTAATAACGTATTGTTAAGGTCACTTATTACTTGATACTCACCAGACAACATAATAGCTCCCTATCTGACAATTGCTACAGTGTTACCCATTAACTCGTACATCAATGACAAACGTTATACTATTATTATATTGTCCAGCCTGTTGACGTTAAACCCCACTCTGGGCATCCAAAATTATACTAGCATTGAAGGCCCTTACCCGTTGCGCTAGAACAGGGGTCGTCAACTTTTTGTTAACAGCAAAAGTATGATTTCTAATTTATTCAGCGCGCCAACATCCTAACAGTCATCCTGCTGTAGCACTAAATATCTCGTAGAAGAGGCTTGAATTGACTTTTATGGCCTCTTCCGCGTACCATTGAAAATCCTTCGGCGTGCCATGTGTCGTAGGTTGCGACCCCTGCGCTAGACTTTAGAGAGCGAATATGAAATAAGGAGCAGTGATCTTATAAGGACTTTATTCCTACTCTTTATATTTTCTCTTGTACTTATATAATTATATTATTATGTCAATAATCGGCAAATAATATTGAACTCAATTGGATTATTCTGGATATAAAATATTTCACTATTCATACTTTTAGAAATTAATACTAAACAAAAATATGGATGTAGTTTATATTCTTATTATTTCGACTTCCATTTGTCTTCTCCTAAACAGGCCAACGTATACTTTAAGTTAAAAAGAAGTTTAAATCTGTATTAATAAACTCAGTACAATTGTCCTTAGTACGCAGTACAATTGTCCTTAGTGCGTGTATACTGCAAAGCTGTTCTAGTAACAACTTTCTGAAATTGTGTTGAATCTCCACTAAAACAACAAAAACAAGGAAACTGGTTTTTGCAAGTGACAGACAGCTGTGACAGAGAGCTGTACACAGTTTTTAATGTTAGATTTATAAAAAGAGATTGATTTAAGATTATTGAAGCGTAAGGGCTGGCTTTCGGCAAGCCTTCGGTTCGAATCCGTCGGAACTCTATCTCCGGGTATGGAGGTTGTAAATAATACACCACAAAATTAGATAGTTTCGTAACACAATAGGTCAACTTTGCGCCACTGACCATACGTGTTTGAAAAGGTCAATTTACTAACCATAATTTGCTTAAATACTTTGTATGTCCTTAATTCTACTACTTCCACTCCAATATTGTTTACAGATTTTTTTTATTTTGTAAAATAAACAAAAACAACAACAAAACATCTAACCTCTGTGTACCAAGTTGACGGCCATGTGTCTAACGTTTGACTAAAGACTAAATAATTCATATACAATGACATACAACTAGGTACAATAAATAGCGTTGTAGTTATGTTATGTCTCCATCCAGATTAGCTTACATTTTGATGACGCCTTTTATATCTATGGGATACACACACAGACACATTTTCATTTAAGACGTCCAGCAAAAAGCTCATTCTATAAGATATAACGTCTGTTCGTTTATTCTTCACATTTAGATATCACTGTTTAAGCAATACTCATTTAAAAAACACAATAGATTTATCAGAATGTCAGAATCTTACACAAAGCCCCATGTTATCATCATGTTTTCATCAGCACCTCAGGTCAAAATGTTTATAAATAGATTTCAATTACTTGAACTAGTTATTGATCTATTTTCATATTTATTGTCCTGCTTACAGATTAGAGTGATATTTTAGACGACCTATTGTATTTCCCAGTCGATGTTTATAATAAACCAAAAATAAATTGTTGAAAGTGAACAAAGACAGTGTCCATTTCTGTCACTAGACACACCAACGACCACCCTCATGAAGACAGATGTTCTAAACTAAATTATACAATACTTGAATACTCGTTAAACATCCAAATAGGACCAGGCAAGCCAAATATAATATGAAGTTTCATATCGAACTAAACTCTATTAAGAGGTAATTTAGTCTGGTTAAATGGATTCATCAAATCAAAACATACAGAAAATGATTTCCTTCTCTAAATAGTCCTAGCGTTTAAAATTTCGAACTATTACATATATAATGAAAACTGTTTGAAACATCCCAAAGTGTATTCTGTTTCACGTTTGCGCAATGATTGTGTTTAATTTGTTTCCCTTCTAATTTAGAAGCTATTGAACACGCATTAAGAAAAAACCCACTACAGCTAATCTATTGGAATGTGAGAAAATTCATTAACATAAACTTGAAATGAAAGAGTATAAATAAGGAACTTTCTAAGTGTCAAACAACGACCGATAAGAGCAGGGCTGTTTATATTTTATATATGAGTATACAAAATGGAAAAAAAATGTGTGAACAAAAATTGCCAAGCATTCTTATTCCCGTTTAAACTAATTCAGTAACATAAGGTATCTTGATCCCAGCATACAATTTGAACCCTTTATTACAGACGTTGACAAGTAGTTTGCTAAGTGGTCAATAACTAGGTAGGGTTGGATTGTGGATTGAGAGACAAAATGTATGAAAAGTATTCTTCTTCTTCTGCGTTTATTAAGAAATCTGCAGTGCAGTCACTGCCAGATAAATATATTATTTATGTACTGGTCTTTTTCAGTTGCTCTGTATTACTGTATAGTGTGTTGGTAAAATACTAGCAATAACAGGGACGGGGGGGGGGGGCTGAAATATTTAACAAACACTCTGCAAGCATTAACAAATAACAACCAAGATATCACGTGAATAAAAGTTTTACAATAATTTGAAGAAGCAAGAGAAACGCCCATCTGCCATCAAAAGCACATTTCACATACAGTACTTTTTACACAGCAAGCGGTCAATGAAGCTACCAGAAGAGATAAAAACTAGTAAGTCCCCAAGACGTGACAGAATAACAAATTCACAGAGTATAACCACACAAGATAATTTGTTTTAGGCCCAAAGAAAAATGATTAGTTTATATAGCTTACTTAGTCTAAGACAACTGCCACTTATATAGTCAAATAGTTTTTGCACTCCAGTTCTAAGTTTATACATATCACAAAAACGAATAATTCAATTGTAATTTGATATATTTATTAAATACACTATTTCGTGCAATGTAAGTACAAAGAACATAAAAAATGAATGGACTACCTTTAAGAAAAAATCACTCCTTGTTTTTATTTCCAACATGTGATCGAACAGTAGTTGGGTCAATTTAACGATACTTTTTTGTTGTAATAATGGCGAAAGCCCAAGAAGAATTAGTCAGTACGTGATTCTCATCTGATCTGTCTTATACTATTCAATATCTAACAGCAAAGATTACATGTACAGTTGACTAGAGATGCGTGATGGAGCTAAGAATTCTAAAGATTAGTTGGCAACAAAAACAATAAAAACTTAATTACACGGACTGTACGGTAAACAATACTCAGTTCACAATCGATACAAGAGTTCAGTGATGATATTGGTACAAAGGATTCACAGTCTTGCTAGGGAGGTTTTTAAGTCCTACAGAGAATTAGTATTTTAGATCATTCAACTATGAGTTGTTGCTTACAAAAAAAATGTATGTCTCAATTTTAGTGCATTTTTTATGGGCTCTCCACTCCCACCCCACAAATACACACAACAGAGCTCAGGATTCGACCTGAGGTTCTATAACTAACACTATAGGTAATAAAAACCATTCCCTATAAGTAGCTATAAGTAATGTGAATACATTGATTTTAAACATTCATTTGAAAAACACTATAAAGTACTAACCTGAAATATCAGAATCAAAATAAGAAGCTTTTGTTTTTCACAGTTTTGCGTAGTAATACATAAAATATTTTGTGGATTTTAGTTCAGCTGAATTAGACGAAAATAAAGTGGTTAGACAAAACCGTTGAAACAATGCAAAGATATGTTGTCCGTTCTATTACACGAAAACTGTCAAGTCTGACTAGAGTAACGTCCCTTAGAGCAACGTTTAGGTGTTGCCGAAATACAAAAATCCCTGGCGCAAGGGTAAATAGGAAAAAATATAAATTCAAACTGTGTTATGTACGCAATCACTTCTTGTGCTGTGGGGGATGGGGGAGAAGGGGGGGAGAAGGGGGGGGGGAAGGGGAGGGTGGTCAAGGCTGATGTGTGAATCGTTGTGGGAGTAAGAAAAGGTTGAATGTTATCAGTGATGAGAGGGGAAGGAGATGTGTTGATGAGACACTCCTCTTTTGCCTGGCAAAGATTTTCCTGAAGACAAAGAATAGTTTTGTATTGTTACACATCGCATTCCTTTTGTTTTTATATTTCTCTTCGCCATCTTCTGTTGTGGCTGTGAAAGAATGATAATAATAACGAAAATGTACAACAACGAAAAATGGTAGCACATCCACTTCAAAAAGATAGAACCAGAAAGATGTTTGAAGTGCTTAGACTCAATAGCTAAATGTTAGTTGAAATGGCCTTTAGATAAGGCATCGATTTTTTTAAAATATTATTTGTCTTATTGTGTTCACAAAGCTTATTCTGGGAACAGTTATTTAGTAAGTCTGTTCACAAAGCTTATTCTGAGAATAGTTATTTAGTAGCCTACGTCTGAATGCTTATGACTTATTTTTTCGTGACGTGTATTTTACCAGTTTCCAACTAATAGGCTACCATGAAACCTGTAACTTTTGTTTTATTATCTTTTCATTTGTTATACGTGTGAATAAAAAAGCGTATGTTGTGATAGTATTAATGACCGTAACTGTGAGTGTGTATGTGTTGACCGGACGATGACCCGAGATGTCTGTGTTATTGTGTATGTGTTGACCAGACGGTGACCTGAGATGTCTGTGTTATTGTGTATGTGAATGGCTGGACAGAGTTCATGGATGTCTCGTGAATGTCTCGTGGAGTTGTAGGAATACGGGTTGCGTGGGCGAATGTAATGTACTATAAAAGAAATGTAGGAAAAAGAATAAATGGTTAGTTGTTACACCAAGCTAGAGTTACTGAATTACTTTTACATATGTTATCAATCTCAAAACATGTTTTCTCCTCCACTTAGCTCATATTGATGGTGCTTGTTTATATTTATAAAGGGCAACATCGTTTTATTTCGTCCATTATTTTTAAATAGTTTATAACGAGTTTATAACACTTAGTTTATAACTTAGTAGTTTTCAATAAATATATTATTTATAGAACAATTTTCTTATTGTCGCTTCTTATCTTAATTATCCTTACTTTGTGTCTTTATAGTATGTTGATATCTTTTAATTACATAGAACAATACTGATCTTTAAAAAAAACACTAAATTGTATACAATGCGAACGTACAATTTATCAATGATTTCGATTGGCCAATTTTTTCCGCAAAGCTACCATCTGTTTAGTATCTTATAAATATGAAAATAAAGGTTGATAAATCTATTTAAGGGCATTTCCCAAAGATATTCTATGCTAGACAAAGCTGGATTTAGGCGCCGCTCTAAAAACATATTCTGTGTAAGGTAATTCTGAAATTTATCATCGCCATACATTTTCTATGCAAGGCAAATCTGATTTTTTTAAAAGTCTAACAGTATTCTTTTTAAGGCAAAACTGGGTTTAATCGAACGAACCTTAATTATTTCCCGATGTACAATAATATATTTTTTTTATTGCTATGTCAAAGATTTCTTTCATAATATCTGCTATATTTTTATCCACAGTACCATTTTATGCTACAAAAAATGCAATCTGCAATTAATTTGGGTTCCTTATAAAATAAACGGCATGTTCACAAGAATCTCAGTGATATTCACTAACTTAGAGCTAGATCAAAGGTACAGTTAAGATACATACAACGTTTCGAATTACTTTCATGGACAATTTTATGTTTTTACCACGTACATGAATGCAATCAAAACTCAATAAAAAAAGACATCACTTTTCTTAAACCAATCAACAACCTCTCTTGCACACACTAAGGCTACATTCACTCCAGTAATGGCATCGTAAATAGCTCTCCAGAGATTATTTTAATGTAGCAATCTTTTGAACATCGAATTTCGGCATCTTGAAGAAATATACTTTTTTTTTTATCTCGCTATATCATCAGAATAGTTTCAGATCTTTCACCTGGTATGCTCAAATGACGTCAAACTACGATGCAAAGAGTCTAAGTTGAGCTAGTAAGGCTTTTAAAGTTTTTTAGCTTCTCCAATCTCTGGAAAATAGTGATGGTGTCAGATAACGACCTTGTAATGTGTACTGTTACTATTTCTGATTAGAATTAGACGCATAAAATATTGTACTTCGAGCTATTTATCCAATTCAGGCCACAATGTGGTTATACTAAATTGTAACTACACTGCATTTGAAAATGTAGCATAAATAGGCTTATGCTACAATTTAACTCGTGAACATTTCAATTAGTCTATAAGCTTTTTTTCAAGATGTAGCAACAATAGGATACTGCTACAATTTAACTGGTGTACATTTCAACTAGTCTATATTTCAAGATGTAGCAACAATAGGCTACTGCTACAATTTAACTCGTGTAAATTTCAACTAGTCAATATTTCCAGATGTAGCAACGATTCGTTTAATTACATACAATTTTGTGGAGTTTTTTTATGCAATAACTTTTCAACAAGTTTTTATGGCAACGCAAAAACAATGCAAATGAAAACTTTTCAAAGACAACTGACGCATTTCTTGGCCATGAATTATTTCCCTTAAAGTGTAAACGTCAACTTGATGCAAATAAAGAAAACGGAAGACGTCAATGCAGACATCAGAATCAATAATAGTTTTTTTTTATTTGTGTTATTTTCTGTAGACATCAGGAATTAAGACACAAAAGACAGGAAGGGAAATTTAATTTTAAAATGTGGGTACAATAATTTTTTTTTTTCAATTCTAAAAAATATAAATAATTTAAAACAAATTGTTTTTAATAAAGATGTACTCCCCCGAACGCCCCTCCCTACCCCGCAACGTATTAATTTATATTCTAATCTGTATTTAAAAAAGAGGCACCAGGTTGAGAAGGGGGTTCTGGCGCGTGATTGGGGCAGCAATGCCCGCAAACTAGAAGAAAAATTGTAAACATGGGACACGGTGGTAGAGGGGCAGCGCTTTCAACTGGCTTACCGAAGGTCCTGGGTTCGATTCCTGGAGAAGGCTATGATTGGTACACGGGACTGGAGGGTTTCTCTGATTCTACCCAGCTCTGCCGGGTACCTGACATTAGTTAGGGTAAAGTAAAGGTGGCTGGGCATCGTGCTGAGCAAACTTCCCCTAGTATGCCGTAGCTAAAGAAACTAGTGAACGCTGCTTAACAGGCCCAATTTTTAATTTCGTTCGACTAATGAACAAACCGCCATCTTGGATTAAAATGACAACATATAAACATGTCTTTACACGAACGAGGCGAAATAAATGTGGCCGTAGAGGGTAAATACGTCTGTAGACATTTGATCTGCTAAGACAGACCCGTCAACAGTGACAAAAGTATAGGCTATCTATATAAACAAACAATATTTCAATATCAACTGCATTAAAACAAAAAGAAGGATATGCGCGTCAGACATAGAATTATCGTGTGTCCGCCTTACGCCATACTATCTAGGCCTACTATGAGAATTCAAAAAAATTTTGACTACGTAACAAGAAATATAGCGTCAAAACGTCAGTCAGCCAGAATAGACCAGTATTAAATCTTATGCATGCATACGTTTTGGATGCAACTTCATTTCCGATCCTATTCGCTAAATTTGATTTTAAAAAATGGCTGTCTTCTGCTATAAATTCTAGCATACTCACTTTTAATATTGAAGACATAATCCTCACAATAATACTTATAGCCTTTGTTTATTTGTAGTCGGCCTGAACTTACAGTTGAAAGTGCAATGAATTTCTCAACATCCGTGAATGTTAAGTCAGCAACAAGTCGTAAATCTCTGCTTGCAATCGTAATGGTCGCCATTCTAAGCAAAACAAAATGAAACTGGAAGTTCCACAATGTACTTGAAACATGCTGGAAAGATAATTATACGATTGTTTACGGAAACATAGCGGATTAGCATCCGAATTGCCTACTTAAGACTCTTCACTACAATAGCTGACTACTAATGAACTTTTTCTTGTATGATAAATTGTGTGATTGTGTGCGTGTAGCCTATGTTTATTTTTATAATATTTCTGCGCTTTAGTAAGAATAATTCTTTTATATTGTTTAAAAAATGCTGAACGACAAAACATCTGTAATCGAAACCAATTTCCATTTGTTTGAATTAATAAAGAAATCTTATCTTATCTTGTTATAATAACAAAACTGGCTTCGGACAAATAGTGCTCTTAAATCTAGGTAGCTCATCTAGTAGAGTGAAACCTCAAGCCTCCGTCGTCTGACAGCTACACATGTCTAGGGAGAGGTTAAGGGAATAGACCCTAACAGATGGAGTCCATGTAGCAGTTTTACAACGATCGCTCTATATCTATGGCAACTCTTGTGACGCAGATGGTCCCTCGTTGTATCATCCTAGCTGTGTCTCTGGTATCACCATCGGCGTGGAGAGAGATTGCCTGCTGCCTCTCTAACACATTGCCCAGACTAACGGAGCTCAGTCTTCTACTTCCCCCGGAAGCATACGCTTTGAAAGAAACAGGAAGTTGGCATTGAAAGACATGAATGAAAGGTGTTTCTAGTTTATAGCTTTTTATTTTTCATTGGTCTATATATTTAAGGGGGAAAGGTTTGGTTGAGGAATTGCACCTGGGAGACAATTACCACAACTTACGCTAATATATTTAATATGCGCTTTATTCACATTTTTCATAAAACCAATTTGTTCCACCATGAGAATACAACTCTGAATCTCCTTCTTGCAAAGTGACTGGGTGGGCTTGTAATGGAATTTTAACCTGTCGAGACTGACTCAGCAACTCAACAATTTTAAACCACTAAGCAGTCAACAACCACTAAAGTTGTTTGTTTTTTATATTGATGAATGTGTATTCTATAGATGTATGACATGTTGCATGTGTGTCAAAATTAAAGACTTAAAAATGAATGTACCTCCAATTTATGGTTGTTGTTGTATGTTTTCTTTTTAAGTTTTGCCAAAAGCTATAAACGTAATACAACGAACTAGTCTGCTTATTTTTTTTATTACTTTATATTATGGGATGACTATTTGCTTTTGTACAGTAGTTACTTACTAGTCAAAATACAATGATTGTATGTACTTATGAGATTCCCACTAGAATTGAGTCGGTCTGTATTAATTTAGATCCAGTGCGATATGGAGATCATATAGATATTTACACTGATGTAGTTAACATTAGGAAAAGGGAACGAGGAAGATGAAAGACAAACACATACTTTAAATATACTCCCCTAGGAGCTGTCCGGGCGAAAGGTCAAACAAAGTCAGACTTTACAAAACAGATGACGTTCATGCTTTGTATTTTGAAGAACTATTTTGAACTTATGATTGAACCTGTAGTCTGGGGGTAGGGTGGGCATACAGGGATTAATAGTCTTTCAGCCCCTGCTATCTAATACATTGGTACTATTGAACTGGGGTGCTCTAACGCAGGGGTCATCAACATACGGTACGCGTGCCAGACTTGGCACTCGGAGCTATTTTCAATGTAACTATGAAGACTTTCGAAAATGCAATTAAAGTATTTTCCTACAAGTGCCAGAGCAGGATGACTTATAAGATGTTTGGCACGCTAAATAAATTAGAAATACTATATTGGCACACCAAGATTAAAAGGTTGCTCTACTGACCTTGTTAAAGTACCCTTTCAAAACATGTTAATGGTCTTAGTGAAGTTCACAAGTGTTTCCGTAGCCGATGGGTACAAGGAAATTATGTAGTTATTCCAGCCGGCTATACTGCGATGCGTTTAAAATAGCGATTCAAGCGCTGTTGCTCTATCACCGTTTTCCGATAATCTTCAATGAACTAATAACGAATAAAATGAAGATAAGTACTAGACCCGGCTCGTTTAGTTGACTGTCAAGTGTACTTAAACCGCCGGACCAGCCGGCACCACTTTTTGTTGCATCTCTGACATGTGAGCGCAGAACATCCAGAGATCGACTGGGACAGACTTTGCACTTTTTGCTTCTTTGCTGCTCTTTTCTCTTCGGCCAAGAGTCGAAGCTTTTCCTTTCCAGCATGTAGACATGTAGTGTTAACAGCTACATCTGTCCTGAGCCAGGATTTCCTTTATTCCAATCTCTGCATCTATTGCCTTGAAATCGCACTATAAATCTGAGATGCAGACGACCTGTAGATAGTTTGCCATTGGCAAATTCTGCGTAAATAAAATCTTTTGTGATTCTTCCACCTTCCATCCTATAGATATGATCTAACTATCTTAACCGGAGTTGGCGGAGGAGGGGACCTTGCTAAAATGACAATTTCATTTCATAATTTAATTTGTGTTTATATTTCGTTTCAAATTTCAAGACTCTAGACTCTAGACCAGAGTTCGGCAACCTACGGCAAACGTACTAGACTAGTTACACAAAAAGATTTTCAATGGCAAGCAAAAGACTAAAAAATACATCAATTAAAGTATCTTTTATTAGAAATTGTTCTATAAATTCTAAAGCAGGGTGACTTTTAGGCCGTTGGTACTCTGAATGAATTAGAAATCCCACTTTAGCATACTATTATCAAAAGGTTGCCATTCCCTTGTCTATACTAAAGAGTGTTGGTGCCAGGGAACATCCCTGTTTTAACCCGCTACAGACTGGGGGAGGGTTCTGAGGTGGCGACATCGAAAAGTACTGTGCTGTACATGTTGTTGTGGAAAGACCTCAATAAGAACATTAAAAAAAAGTGTTTTCCGGCGGTCCTTGACGACCCCATGAAATGGTCGTTCGACCTTTAAAGGGGTCGAATCCTGGTGCAGGCTAGGATTTTTGCCGGGTCCACCACGCGCAGATAAGTACCTGACCTTAGTTGGGGTAAAGTAAAGGCGGCTGTGCATACTGCTGGCCACACAATCACCTAGTATGCCATGGCCACAGAAACTGGTGAACGTTGCTTCATCGGACCTATGGATCAATTCGGTCCGACGGGTACTTTACTTTTTACTTAAGAGTTTCATTTCTTTAAAGTAATCTGTTAACAAAATTATCATTTTCAGAAAAACAAGTTAACATTTTTTAAACATAACAAATTCTTAAATATATATTTATGATTTTAAATGTATACAGTAGCCTACATTATGATAACTTGAGTCTTTTTAAAACGGACACATAGATTATTGAGTTATACCAACCAAAAACGTTCAAATATTTTGGATTTAAATCATTTTCAAGATTATAAACATGTTAATATGTTAACCCCGTTCCCGCCCCCCCCCCCCCCAAAAAAAAAAAAAAAAAAAAAAAAAAAAAAACCACTACGTTTATCTTATTGTTAAAACATAACTTGACAGCCGTGAGGATGACATTTGCGGTTGAGTAGTTAACATCATGAAAGAGAAACTTCCCATTCAAAAGTTAGTACAAAATGGTCAAAGTTTAAAGTTAAGACCACATTGAAGTAAAGATTTTTGAAAGTGAAAGTGAGATTCCGACTTTAACTCTTCACAACCGTTGAATTAATGGGAGGATTATCTCCAAAGAAGTAGTACGTTTAACTCTTCACAGCCTTTGAATTAATGGGAGGACTATCTCCACAGAAGTAGTACGTTTAACTCTTCACAACCTTTGAATTAATGGGAGGATTATCTCCACAGAAGTAGTACGTTTAACTCTTCACAACCTTTGAATTAATGGGAGGATTATCTCCACAGAAGTAGTACGTTTAACTCTTCACAACCTTTGAATTAATGGGATGATTATCTCCACAGAAGTAGTACGTTTCATGACCACGGTGCCTTCATTGAAATGTGTGTCTTGTATAATATTCGCTCGTAATCACACTCATCTATAAATGAATTTATTTTTACACTGACAGCTCGTTGCACCAACATTGTGTACAAACTTGATTTCCTTTCACCTTTATTTAGTAAGACCAAGATTACAATTAGCGAGTCATTTGGTTAGACCGACATTTTCCTTAGATAAACAATTTTTTTAGAACAATATGTCGTTAGCTCAATATTTCTTTAGAGCAACATTTTGTCCGAAGCCAAATTTCTTTATACCCTTACGTAGTAGAAATAGGTTAATTAAAATGGATACATGACATTGTGTTATTAAAAAATCAGCACTTGAAATGTTAACAGAATTATGTAATGTCAAACCAACACGGGAAAATAAAGCTAATACCGAAAATGTTACATAATTAAAGACATCAATTGAAATAGATTTTGTCATTGGTCAAAAAGTTTTTTATCAGTAACCTATTAATTTCTACTCTAGCAAACCGTTACTAATACCTTCTAGTAATTAGTATTGAATCAATATTTTTTTTTCTTTTTTTTTTGCTTCAAACAATTGGCTACATTTAACGAGCCTTCTGGGCAAATATAACAACATTAGCTAACCACAAAACAAGCTAAAAAGAAAACTTAAAATACCTGAATTCTATATTTTGTTCTATATATTTTCTTCTAAAGTCTAAAGTATTTTAATACTTCATGTATGTGTTAAACTTAAGTGTTTTTTTTTTTAAGATAATTATTTAATGGACACTCGAGGAATAGTCTGGCTAGTTAGCTTGATGGGAACTAATATGTTTTTTGTATTCCCACTAAAGCTTAAAACTAAAAGCATTGTCTGTTCACATTAATACGGATGGAACCCGGTTAGGTTTTATAGACACTTTTAAAAAACAACCTTTTAAACTCTTTTCTTCACAGTTCTCTTGTACTGTGTTAGTTTATACAAAGACTATAATAAGATGGACCGCTTGTTTTAATATTTCTGCTATTTGATGACTCGATGTTCGGAATTCCCGAGTCCCTTTTGCACTGTACACTTCCGTTTTATTTTAACGCTATGATTTTCTCAATGAAAAATTGAAATTAAAAGTTGCATACAGCGGAAACATGTAGGCAAACGTAGGAGCGTAGAAGTCATTTAAGACAGCATTATTGGATGCGCACGGAAAAAGAACATATAAGCTACAAAAATAGAGCAGGCGGTCCATCTTATTATAGTCTTTGGTTTATATTTGTGTGATGCCTGTCTGCTTCCGAGAGTATTCCGGTATTCGGATGCAAGTATAGAAAAGTTATTTATATTTTCTGAAAGGTTTAAATGCAAATTAAAATATAACACGTAAAACCTTTTCTTTTCAATTAGGCATCAAATATTTCTCAGGCAACCCGGTGGGTCTACTGGGACATGAAAACAAATTGCTGGGGGTTCGCAAAAAGAAGAAGAAAATCAAAATAGAGTGTTGGATTTAAAAGTGTTATACTTTTACGTTACATATAAGGCAGCTTAAGAGACGCGTGCCACACTTGGCACGCAAGTGACCTCTATTAGATGTTTCTTAATGAAAAACACTTTTTCCGGTATTGAATGAGGAGAACTGAATGTTGAAGTTGATGTTTATAAATGACCTAGAATGAATGACACATTTCAGTCCGTTGAGCTTGATTTTACGGTGTGGGCGTCAAACAGCAATTAAACTGTTAGACCACTGAAATGGATTTGCATTAAATTTGGACCAATCTTGACTTGAAATCAATTTGAAAATATGTAACTACACGTACCCTAAATAAAGGCGTATATTATGATAGAGTGATGTGCTTTTTTTAGTAGAAGTGCATTGAAGCACCAAAAGAGGAGTTTTCTAAACAAAGGTAAATTCAAAGAGTCATGTTGTCTTACCAAATCTAGCCTGACTGGCTTCAACCTACAACATCCTTCTTAGATGTTGATCTTTTTTTTTTAAGCAAAGGAGTATGTTGATTTAAAAATGCAGCAAGTTGAATTTTGAAATTCTAAAAAATAAGCATCAAAATGAGCCGATTAGCAGAAAAATCTGGAAGGAAGCTGCTAGGAATATCACCTACTCTTCTTAACTGCTAGGCATTCGCTCTAATTTCAGCCTTTGGTCAAAATTACACTTGTTAACATATTTTATCGCGCATGGAAGCTGTTTCAAGCATTCAAAAAGATCACTTATATCATTTAACCACTCAGCTGTGACTAAATTTGTATCAGACATTTTTCAATTAAATGCATTCAAGGCAAGGCGCTCATTAATCGATACAGACTACTAACATACAAAATAGTTTTTATGCTTATCTTCGTTACTCAAAGAAAAAAAAAAGTAATTTTAAAGAAATGTATTTATTTTATTACTTTAATAAATATAAAAAAACTGTTTTACTAAGCATTGTTGTTATTATTGGTAAAAAGAGAAACTCCTTAAATGGACAAACAATTAATGCAGGAAATGTTCTTTTACAAATGTTTAACGTAAATTATCTGTATAACTGATAAATACTATAAAGCTGGGTTTGTGTAAATAAATAATAATTACTGTGTAATATTAGTTATATTACATTCTTGGACATCACTATTAAATAAACTTTGGAAACTTTATTTAAATTAAAGGGAGATAATCTTTGCACTTATATTTCTAATATGTTTGGTATTTTTCTTTTACAAAAATGAATGGCTTACAATGTATAACTTTGCAATGATCTAACTGTAAAAGATAGACGAAAATTAATTAATTATTATATGACATAAGAAAATATATGTACATTTTAATCATTACATTAACTACCCAGTTTGTATGATTTCTAAGTAACTAATCTGCTTAATAATTAATTTAGAAGTTCAAATAACTAAAAATTTCGGTAAAGCTGAAATAAAAATATTAATTCAACATCTAGATCTAAATGTTAATATTAAACAATAATCAATTATAAATGTGAAAGTTTAGTATTACATTTTTTGTCTTGCAAATAAATAGGATGTTAATCAGAAACACGTAATTTTTGAAAAATTTTATTAACCTTGAAACGCTTTAACAATTTGTTTACATACACCTCCTATGCTATTGGCTTTAAAAAAAATATAATAGAGCAGGTTGACTTTTGGGCTGTTGACACACTGAATGTTTGAGAAATCTTAGTTTGGCATGCTACTGGCAAAAGGTTGGCGACCCCTGGTGTTGTGGATACACATGTTAATGGATCACGAAGTAGAAGCGTAAAAATAACATTGCATTGTGTCGACCTGTCAGAAAGTAGCACTGCTGCAGATTTGCCATATTTATTGTATTATTGTATGTGGGTGTGATGATGGTATAGTGTGGCCAGTAGGATGCATAAGTCCCTGCGCGTCCACTCGAAGTATGCGAGCTCCGGAATGTAGAAACTCTTCATCTTATGTCCACTAATCGCTGGCTAACCTATCTAGTGAATCTAGTAGATATAATGGTTGAACGTTTTACCTGAATAGATGACTGCGGATAGGCACGATGATTGTACCGGTATTTCATGATTACAGAAAGATTTGTCTTCACTTTTTTTGTCGGGAAGCACACACAGCAAATAAAATACACTACTACTCCGCTTTGGTCAAAATGGATGAATAATTTGTAATAAAACTAAAGTCCGTTCGGGGACACAGTTGAAAATGTCTCCCTACAGATTCCCTGAATTGATCTACTCACCACTGACACATAGACACATACTGCACATGTAATGTTCTCATGGATGACCACAAGTGTTCTACCATACTCAACAAATGTCCACCAATATACAGAGTATTTTGATGGTAAATTATCACAGTCCGATCCATCCATCCATCCCTATGGTGCTACAGTCCGTGTAGGGCTTTAGCCTGCTCCACCACCACTATTCGGACCTATATCACAGTCCGATATTTAAAATAATATAAAATGAGTCCAAAATCAAGGCATAAATCAGGCGTAAAAGCGTTAAGTAGACGTTTGTAGAAGTAGCAGTCCAAACAGCAGTGTGTAGAAGTAGCAGTCCAAACAGCAGTGTGTAGAAGTAGCAGTCCAAACAGCAGTGTGTAGAAGTAGCAGTCCAAACAGCAGTGTGTAGAAGTAGCAGTCCAAACAGCAGTGTGTAGAAGTAGCAGTCCAAACATCAGTGTGTAGAAGTAGCAGTCCAAACAGCAGTGTGTAGAAGTAGCAGTCCAAACAGCAGTGTGTAGAAGTAGCAGTCCAAACAGCAGTGTGTAGAAGTAGCAGTCCAAACAGCAGTGTGTAGAAGTAGCAGTCCAAACAGCAGTGTGTAGAAGTAGCAGTCCAAACAGCAGTGTGTAGAAGTAGCAGTCCAAACAGCAGTGTGTAGAAGTAGCAGTCCAAACAGCAGTGTGTAGAAGTAGCAGTCCAAACAGCAGTGTGTAGAAGTAGCAGTTTAAACAGCAGTGTGTAGAAGTAGCAGTCCAAACAGCAGTTTGTAGAAGTAGTAGTCCAAACAGCAGCGTGTAGAAATAGTAGTCCAAACAGCAGTTTGTAGAAGTAGCAGTCCAAACAGTAGTGTGTGGAAGTAGCAGTCCAAACAGCATTGTGTAGAAGTAGCAGTTCAAACGTAACAGTCCCAACAGCAGTGTTTAGAAGTAGTAGTCCAAACAGTAGTGTGTAGAAGTAGCAGTTCAAACGTAACAGTCCAAACAGCAGTGTTTAAAAGTAGTAGCCCAAACAGTAGTGTGTAGAAGTAGCAGTTCAAACGTAACTGTCCAAACAGCAGTGTTTAGAAGTAGTAGTCCAAACAGTAGTGTGTAGAAGTAGCAGTTCAAACGTGACAGTCCAAACAGCAGTGTTTAGAAGAAGTAGTTGGGGTAAAATATGTCTGAACTTTTGTCTCAACAACGAGGAGCTAATCTCGCTAACTCGTTACGCTTGACTGATTTTTCGGTACAGACGAAGTTGTTTTTTTTATTCAACATGATAAATTATTGAAAGGGCTAAGAGATTAATTAATCTCAGAGCAATTACTTATTTACTTTACCAAAAACCCCAACAAAATGGTGAGTTTACTAGAAGACATTGCTAGGATTTTTTCCCAGGATTTGAGGGTGTCCCCGAGTCTACCCAGCTCTGATGGGTACCTGGCATTGGGGGATAGTAAAGGCGCCTGGGCGTTGTGCTGGCTACACATCCCATATGATCCGTTTGTTCCGAAGGGTACATAACTTTTTTACTAGAAAGACGTTATGGGGCGTACGTGCCTCTTACCCACCTTCTGTCTACGCTAGGCCATACTACCTACACATTCACGTTTATATACAACACTCATGACTGAAGCCGATGTAAAATAAATACATAAACAACAGAAAGTTAAGAACTGACATTTTTTGCTACAGAATTATGTCAGACTCCTTGTTTACGTTAGTAGAAAACATGCTATGATAAAATTGTTCCAAAGAAAATTTTCTTAGTTAAATAAGACTACAAAAAAATACAGAAACTAGCTATTTGTCTTTTTTTCGCCAAACACTTTGATCAGATTTAAAGGATATGGAAACAGCGTGTCTGGAACATAACTCTAGAATCTCTCGGGAATCGTTACGGGTTAAACTGTTCGTCACTTGGTTCGTCGGGTTACCATGTTCCGTTAGCAACGAGATTTGTAGAGACACTTAAAGTAAACACGATACAACTGTGTGAATAAAATTCCAGCAAAACCAGACTTGGTCATTCAGAAATAGATTCCAAAAATTGGTCATTCAGAGAAGTGTTTCACAGACATGACATGGTTATTCGGAGAAATGTTTCAGACTTCGTCCTTTGGAGATATGTTTCACAGAATTGGTCATTCAGAGATATGTTTCACAGACATGACATTTGGAGATATGTTTCACAGAATTGGTCATTCAGAGATATGTTTCACAGACATGACATTTGGAGATATGTTTCACAGAATTGGTCATTCAGAGATATGTTTCACAGACATGACATTTGGAGATATGTTTCACAGACATGACATTTGGAGATATGTTTCACAGAATTGGTCATTCAGAGATATGTTTCACAGACATGACATTTGGAGATATGTTTCACAGAATTGGTCATTCAGAGATATGTTTCACAGACATGATATTTGGAGATATGTTTCACAGACCTAGTTTTTCAGAAATGTGTTCCACAGACTTTATCATTCAGAGATATGTTCAACGCCATCGTGGTACTCCGCTTGAAATAAATAGAGTGGAACGGCTACTGTTTAAGAATACTAAAGATTCATCTCTTACCACATTGAATACACTTAAATAACCATATTATATAAAAGTCGACTAAATACAAGTAGGCAGTCATAAACATCAGAACATAAACACAGAAAATTTGAAACTTAAAATGATTTTATTTCTGGCTTTAAGCAATAAGTTCTAATTTCATTATTTCGAGTCATATTTTTATAATAGGCATCCTCGATTATTTTTTCGATAATGAAATTTAATAACTTCGTTTAGACAAAGAATCTTCAAGTTGTTATACAATAGCTTGTTGTTACATCCGTCTTACCGAGAATAAAACTATCCAGGAAAAAAATGTCTCATCGAAGTCCACCATTTTGAGAACAACTTATAAAACTGGGGTTTGGTGAACGATGCCGTTGTAAAACGCAAGACATTCTATCTGGTACTTGAAGATGTAATTAAGCCTAAATGAAATCTACTTTCGACCACTATGAAGTAATCTAGTAACTTGTACAGACAGTAAAGAAATACATTAATTAATTCTGTTCTTAGCAAGTCACTATTTCTGCATTGTCTCGAGAGTCTATGTTATTTGTTATTTTAAAAAAAACATGAACATGGCACTCAATTCTAACAAAGAAAATATAAATTAAAAACCTGTAATAATACACTGGAAATGATAGAGATATAACATTTCCGTAAAAAATGATATGGCCTAGTGATTATTGAATAGGTTGCCTGAAATGGTCAGAAAAAACAAAATCATGAAATAATAAAAATATAAAAAAAACTTATGGAAAAATAATGGACTTAACAATAAAAAACGATTAAAAAAACGATAACTAACATTGATCACAAAATTGCCCCACTTAACAGGAATACTTCGTTAGCTGGAAATATACATATTAAAAATAAACAGTAAAATAATTAAGAATATACTGTAAATGTTTAATTCATAAAACATAAAGTAAACATTGGCAGGAAATTAAATACCGTCTTTATTGTGTTCGTAAGATAAAGGGATCTTGATTTCATGAACCTGGAAACGGCGCAAATATTTAGTATTGAGATCTCTAGAGGCGGAATGTCCAATGACGTAACTTCCGATCTCTATCAGCGTGACACGTCATTGATGAATGATTGTCTATTTACCGTTTTCTCATTGGTTGCCTCTATTCCCTGAAGCGCCCCCCATCTTCTTCAGAAATCGCCCCCAGACAACACAGAAATACAGAGCAGATAATTACGTGTCTACCCCTGCTGATTCCTACCGTTTGCACTTTGATGGACGATTGGTTTGTTTTCTTAAAGCCCGTCTCGCATCAATAATGGTTTTTGTATCGTTTCTTTACAGGTCATGAGGTCTCAGGATGTGTGTGTGTGTATGTATGTATGTATGTGTGTATGTGTATGTGTGTGTGTGTGTGTGTATGTGTGTGTGTGAGAGACTATCGATGTTTGATTGTACGATGTTTGTACGAATGTGGCAAACTACAATTAAGGAGGAAAACAAAGCAGTAACGTTGGTAACGTCTCTACAACGCAAAAACGTTAATGGTAACTTCTCCACGACACAATGACTTGGATGGTAACACCTCTATGACGCAATAACTTTGGTCGTAACACCTCTATGACGCAATAACTTTGGTGGTAACACCTCTATGACGCAATAACTTTGGTGGTAACCTCTACGATGCAATAACGTTGGTGGTAACCTCTAGGACGCAATAACTTTAGTGGTAACACCTCTATGACGCAATAACTTTGGAGGTAACACATCTATGACGCAATAACTTTGGAGGTAACACCTCTAGGACGCAATAACTTTAGTGGTAACACCTCTATGACGCAATAACTTTGGAGGTAACACATCTATGACGCAATAACTTTGGAGGTAGCACCTCTATGACGCAATAACTTTGGTGGTAACACATCTATGACGCAATAACTTTGGCGGTAACACAACTAATAACTTGGGTGGTAACCTCTACGATGCAATAACTTTATCGGTAACGTCTTTTCGACGCAATAACGTTGGTGTTATCGTCTCTACCACGCAAAATAACCCAGATGGTAACCTCTCTACGACGCATTAGTGTTGGTGGTAGCTTCTCTACAACGCAATGCTAAGAAGCCCAAGATTAGTGATGGAACAATAAAAAAAAAAACAATCAGGCTGTGTCCGAAAAAGTATTAAGATTTGATGTAATTGGCAATAAAAAGCTCTATGGTATCTTCCTTTATGCGGAGGAATCGAGAAGAATCAAAGCTTACCACAAACACTATAGATCTAGTCCTCGTTGCAGAAATTGGCGTTGTAACGACTGTTGTGGACAGACGGCATTACCAATGTTGTGCATCCACTGCCATTGATAGGTTTTGTTTCTTAACGGAGATTCACGTGACCTTAAAGTTTTAACACTAAAAAAATAGTAGGCCTATATTTGTAAATAGGAATACACATTAAATGAACAAACACTGAAAACAACACCAACGGTTCTAAATCTACCAAAGTCCGCAATCGTCTCATCGCATAGATTTGTATTTCAAACACAGCTCGTATACCTCTTGTTTGCACATAGTCTTGTTAGTTGTTGTGGATGTTATTTATGGCCTGATGAAGAAGACTGTTTTTAAGAACACTCGAGTGTCTATTTGTATGATTTGATTTGGTAGGTGTTAGCAGAGTAATACACACATTCCCTGTGTTTAGACTTGTGTGTCTGTTTATTCATTGCAGCTTTACTTACACCTACGTGAAACAAGATAATTTATAAATGGGGGAAAAGCAGGTGAAAATATATATTAGAAAAAAATGTGTTAATAGGCCTAATAATGACACATGGAATATAAATATTATTTTAAGTGATTTACAACACACAATAAAGTAAGTATAAGGTAACGGTTACATATTAGGTATAATGCTAATCATCCATGATGTTCATAAATAAATGTGAACATTATACTTAAGAATGTTTAGCATTGTCATTTGCATTATTTTGAAAATCGACAGACTTTGAATGATTGCTCTGAAATCTCTAACACAGCACATAATATTATGAACATATTTCAATGCATACATTATCACAGATCGAACTTTAATTAATTAAGCTATGGATACGGCGTGAACCAGTACTAGCGTTACACGCAAGAAACTCGTACGCAACATTAAGTTAATTCAGTCTAAAGCCATTGCTGACTAAGTCTACGATTGATGATTTATTTCATTCAACCAGTTACTGAATGTGTACTTCGTTTTAATGTATGTTTTGTTTTATTGAATTTAAATTCAAATTTTGATTAAAACCGCAGTTCACTTCACAGATTGAAAGTTTTGATAAGGAATATATCAACAATCAAACTTCCTGGCATATAGCAGGAGTTGGCAAACTTTGGCTTATAGTGTGACAAACTAGGACTTTTAAATCATTCAGCGTGCCTTCAGCGTGAAAGGCAAACTGCTCAACTACAATATTTTTATACGGCAATTTATTTAGCACCGAAGCAAGCCCAAGATCAAAAGAAAAGGAACGCTAAAAAGAAAATCATTAAAGCGTTTTATATTTAATAACAAATAATAACATGTTTGTTATTAGCAATTTTTTTAAAGTCCATTCATAACTAATACGCAATTTCATTTCTCAACTTATGCCTACACATTTATGGTTAATGTTTCGACATTTGAATTTAGCTGTCAATATATTATTCTAGTAATAAATATAAATTATTTATACATTATTCTCTATATAACTGAGATTTCAGCTTAATATATTATTACTTGTGAGACTGATAAAGATGGACCACTTTATTTTAATTGAATAGATACGTCGTTATCATACAAACTGAGTAGTCAATATAATGTTTAGAACCGTACATATAAATTCTTTAGACATATAATATTTATATAATTTTCAACTATCTTTTATAGTTTGATCATTTTTAATTTATAAATTATACGAGATTTACTTTTTTATAAGGAAACAAAAAAGAAACATTAAAAATATTAATGAAAAGGAAACCGGTCAATTGTCTCACTTTAATTAAATTCTCCAAATTCGATGCCAAACGAACTATTTAAAAAAAAATATAACTAGTGTACCTTTTAAATTATTATTTCCTTATACAAATTCAGCATTTTTTTTTCATTGTGTAATTAGAGTATAACGTTGTATTTACGTTGTAAATAAACATTTTCTGCATTATCAAAGTCAATTTAAGAAGTTTATTTTTTAAACATTATTAATTATAATAATAATAATAAATAATAAGGAGGCAGAAAGAGAGGAAGACCAAAGAAACGTTGGGAAGATAATATCAAGGAATGGACAGGTACAAAACTGTGCGAGGCAATGAGAACGGCTGAGAGACGGGGGGAATGGAGGAGGCTGGTTTACATGTCATCTGTGGCGCCCCAACGGTCTAACAGACTACGGGATATGTAGGATGTAGGATGTAGGTAGGAATTATAATAATTCCAAAATATAAGCCTGTTATATTTATTACAATAATAAAACCAACACATTTGTTTTAGAATTAATTATATGTACGCCTGATTAAGATAGATAAGCATAAAAACGCTTTTAAATGCAATCAGCATGTATCAATTAATGAGCGCCTTTTCCATGAAGGCTCTTCGCTAATTGTAGCAAGACCAAGACCAAAAGAAAAAGGAGCGTTATAGAGAAAATCATTGAAACGTTTTAGATTTAATAACAAATTAACATGTTTGTTTTAAAAAATCCATTCATAGCTAATACACAATTTCATTATTCAACTTACACATTAACGGTTGTCAACATTTGAATTTAGTTTTAAAGATATAATTCAAGCAATAACTATAAATTCTTTGTATTTTGATCTCAGCATAACTGAGATTTTCGATAATTCCGTTATAATTAATTATAGTACACATCGAATTTATTAAATAGCCTAATAGATAAACGGAAGAGATGCGAAGTCATCGTACAAACTGGGTCGTTAATGCAAAGTTTAAAAATGTACATATAAATTCTTTAGTCAAATAATATTTATATAATTTTCTACTATATTTTATAGTTTGATCATTTTAAAGTTATAAATTGTATGTCATTGATTTTTTTTTTAAAGAAAACCAAAAAAAACACATTAGAAATATTAACGCCAAGAAAACGGCTTTATTATCTCCCTTCAATTACAAAATTTATGCTAGTGATGCCCATGAGTTAATTGTTTTATTATAACTAGTGTACGTATGAAAACGCTCATCTATCTAAATTGCCTTAAATTAGGGAAAGTTGAATGTGTTGAAATTGATTTCACGGCAAGATATGTCCAGTTTCAATGGAAATCCATTCAAGTGGTCCAACACTTCAAGTGTTTTTCGACCCCGTCATTATAAATGCAAGTTCAACT
This sequence comes from Anisus vortex, assembly GCA_949126835.1. Lineage (NCBI taxonomy): Eukaryota > Metazoa > Mollusca > Gastropoda > Planorbidae > Anisus > Anisus vortex. The sequence continues at coordinate 21,216,996 of OX421492.1, read as the reverse complement.
AACTGAAACGTGTGGCCGCGTCATTCACAAACATTGGCGTCAACAGTCAGTTCTCCTCATTCAATACCGGAAATGTTTTTTTTTTATCAAGATACACCTTAATTGCTTCCAGACCAGAAACGAATCTATACAAGACTTTACCTATACTCCGTATCATTTTCTTCTAGAAGAGACTTAATGAACTATACAATTGAGATTGTTTATTGCAAGCTGTTATTTATATTGTTTTTTGAAGTAAACTAAAATGTTTTTCCCTTGCCATTTATTCTGCTTTCAGTCAATACAACGGTATTTACAGTAACTTCTTAAAATTGCATCTAGTTTTACAGACATCTGTACCGGCATGAATTGCAAAGAAATATAAAAGACTATTTAAACAGATTTAAACATAAATCAACTTGTTATTACCCCCTAAAATGTGATATTTGATGCGAAATGCCAAAAAAAAAAACAACAAGAAGCAAACACATTCTCAGGATAAACTGGCAAAATGTAAAGAAATATTTCTCACAAATATTTCATAATTGATTCATATCTTCTGATGTCTTTAAAAGAACATGTCAAATAAACAAACATCGGATTATTTTGCAGTTTTTGCTCTGCATTGGGACAAGATATATATTGCAAGAATTGTATGGTCGGAATACATAATTTTAACGAAATAGAGTTTTGAGAAAAAAAAAATTGCTGTATCTGATTGAGAAATAAAAAGAACTTGACAACTTTAGAGAAAAAATATTTAAATTGAATTTACAACTTTAAATGAAGAATATTACATCGAATCTAAGACTTATTTAAAATATACACTGAATTTACAGCTTGTACTTTAAATGAAGAATATTACATCGAATCTAAGACTTATTTAAAATATACACTGAATTTACAGCTTGTACTTTAAATGAAGAATATTACATCGAATCTAAGACTTATTTAAAATATACACTGAATTTACAGCTTGTACTTTAAATGAAGAATATTACATCGAATCTAAGACTTATTTAAAATATACACTGAATTTACAACTTGTACTTTAAATGAAGAATATTACATCGAATCTAAGACTTATTTAAAATATACACTGAATTTACAGCTTGTACTTTAAATGAAGAATATTACATCGAATCTAAGACTTATTTAAAATATACACTGAATTTACAACTTGTACTTTAAATGAAGAATATTACATCGAATCTAAGACTTATTTAAAATATACACTGAATTTACAGCTTGTACTTTAAATGAAGAATATTACATCGAATCTAAGACTTATTTAAAATATACACTGAATTTACAGCTTGTACTTTAAATGAAGAATATTACATCGAATCTAAGACTTATTTAAAATATACACTGAATTTACAACTTGTACTTTAAATGAAGAATATTACCTCGAATCTAAGACTTATTTAAAATATACACTGAATTTACAACTTGTACTTTAAATGAAGAATATTACATTGAATCTAAGACTTATTTAAAATGTTCACTGAATTTACAACTTGTACTTTAAATGAAGAATATTACATCGAATCTAAGACTTATTTAAAATATACACTGAATTTACAACTTGTACTTTAAATGAAGAATATTACATCGAATCTAAGACTTATTTAAAAAATACACTGAATTTACAACTTGTACTTTAAATGAAGAATATTACATCGAATCTAAGACTTATTTAAAATATACACTGAATTTACAGCTTGTACTTTAAATGAAGAATATTACATCGAATCTAAGACTTATTTAAAATATACACTGAATTTACAGCTTGTACTTTAAATGAAGAATATTACATCGAATCTAAGACTTATTTAAAATATACACTGAATTTACAACTTGTACTTTAAATGAAGAATATTACATCGAATCTAAGACTTATTTAAAATATACACTGAATTTACAGCTTGTACTTTAAATGAAGAATATTACATCGAATCTAAGACTTATTTAAAATATACACTGAATTTACAGCTTGTACTTTAAATGAAGAATATTTCATCGAATCTAAGACTTATTTAAAATATACACTGAATTTACAGCTTGTACTTTAAATGAAGAATATTACATCGAATCTAAGACTTATTTAAAATATACACTGAATTTACAACTTGTACTTTAAATGAAGAATATTACATCGAATCTAAGACTTATTTAAAATATACACTGAATTTACAGCTTGTACTTTAAATGAAGAATATTACATCGAATCTAAGACTTATTTAAAATATACACTGAATTTACAGCTTGTACTTTAAATGAAGAATATTACATCGAATCTAAGACTTATTTAAAATATACACTGAATTTACAGCTTGTACTTTAAATGAAGAATATTACATCGAATCTAAGACTTATTTAAAATATACACTGAATTTACAGCTTGTACTTTAAATGAAGAATATTACATCGAATCTAAGACTTATTTAAAATATACAATGAATTTACAGCTTGTACTTTAAATGAAGAATATTACATCGAATCTAAGACTTATTTAAAATATACACTGAATTTACAACTTGTACTTTAAATGAAGAATATTACATCGAATCTAAGACTTATTTAAAATATACACTGAATTTACAACTTGTACTTTAAATGAAGAATATTACATCGAATCTAAGACTTATTTAAAATATACACTGAATTTACAACTTGTACTTTAAATGAAGAATATTACATCGAATCTAAGACTTTTTTAAAATATACACTGAATTTACAACTTGTACTTTAAATGAAGAATATTACCTCGAATCTAAGACTTATTTAAAATATACACTGAATTTACAACTTGTACTTTAAATGAAGAATATTACATTGAATCTAAGACTTATTTAAAATGTTCACTGAATTTACAACTTGTACTTTAAATGAAGAATATTACATCGAATCTAAGACTTATTTAAAATATACACTGAATTTACAACGTACTTTAAATGAAGAATATTACATCGAATCTAAGACTTATTTAAAAAATACACTGAATTTACAACTTGTACTTTAAATGAAGAATATTACATCGAATCTAAGACTTATTTAAAATATACACTGAATTTACAGCTTGTACTTTAAATGAAGAATATTACATCGAATCTAAGACTTATTTAAAATATACACTGAATTTACAGCTTGTACTTTAAATGAAGAATATTACATCGAATCTAAGACTTATTTAAAATATACACTGAATTTACAACTTGTACTTTAAATGAAGAATATTACATCGAATCTAAGACTTATTTAAAATATACACTGAATTTACAGCTTGTACTTTAAATGAAGAATATTACATCGAATCTAAGACTTATTTAAAATATACACTGAATTTACAGCTTGTACTTTAAATGAAGAATATTTCATCGAATCTAAGACTTATTTAAAATATACACTGAATTTACAACTTGTACTTTAAATGAAGAATATTACATCGAATCTAAGACTTATTTAAAACATACACTGAATTTACAGCTTGTACTTTAAATGAAGAATATTACATCGAATCTAAGACTTATTTAAAATATACACTGAATTTACAGCTTGTACTTTAAATGAAGAATATTACATCGAATCTAAGACTTATTTAAAATATACACTGAATTTACAGCTTGTACTTTAAATGAAGAATATTACATCGAATCTAAGACTTATTTAAAATATACACTGAATTTACAACTTGTACTTTAAATGAAGAAAATTACATCGAATCTAAGACTTATTTAAAATATACACTGAATTTACAGCTTGTACTTTAAATGAAGAATATTACATCGAATCTAAGACTTATTTAAAATATACACTGAATTTACAACTTGTACTTTAAATGAAGAATATTACATCGAATCTAAGACTTATTTAAAATATACACTGAATTTACAGCTTGTACTTTAAATGAAGAATATTACATCGAATCTAAGACTTATTTAAAATATACACTGAATTTACAGCTTGTACTTTAAATGAAGAATATTACATCGAATCTAAGACTTATTTAAAATATACACTGAATTTACAGCTTGTACTTTAAATGAAGAATATTACATCGAATCTAAGACTTATTTAAAATATACACTGAATTTACAGCTTGTACTTTAAATGAAGAATATTACATCGAATCTAAGACTTATTTAAAATATACACTGAATTTACAGCTTGTACTTTAAATGAAGAATATTACATCGAATCTAAGACTTATTTAAAATATACAATGAATTTACAGCTTGTACTTTAAATGAGGAATATTACATCGAATCTAAGACTTATTTAAAATATACACTGAATTTACAACTTGTACTTTAAATGAAGAATATTACATCGAATCTAAGACTTATTTAAAATATACACTGAATTTACAGCTTGTACTTTAAATGAAGAATATTACATCGAATCTAAGACTTATTTAAAATATACACTGAATTTACAACTTGTACTTTAAATGAAGAATATTACATCGAATCTAAGACTTATTTAAAATATACACTGAATTTACAGCTTGTACTTTAAATGAAGAATATTACATCGAATCTAAGACTTATTTAAAATATACACTGAATTTACAGCTTGTACTTTAAATGAAGAATATTACATCGAATCTAAGACTTATTTAAAATATACACTGAATTTACAGCTTGTACTTTAAATGAAGAATATTACATCGAATCTAAGACTTATTTAAAATATACACTGAATTTACAGCTTGTACTTTAAATGAAGAATATTACATCGAATCTAAGACTTATTTAAAATATACACTGAATTTACAGCTTGTACTTTAAATGAAGAATATTACATCGAATCTAAGACTTATTTAAAATATACACTGAATTTACAGCTTGTACTTTAAATGAAGAATATTACATCGAATCTAAGACTTATTTAAAATATACACTGAATTTACAACTTGTACTTTAAATGAAGAAAATTACATCGAATCTAAGACTTATTTAAAATATACACTGAATTTACAGCTTGTACTTTAAATGAAGAATATTACATCGAATCTAAGACTTATTTAAAATATACACTGAATTTACAACTTGTACTTTAAATGAAGAATATTACATCGAATCTAAGACTTATTTAAAATATACACTGAATTTACAGCTTGTACTTTAAATGAAGAATATTACATCGAATCTAAGACTTATTTAAAATATACACTGAATTTACAGCTTGTACTTTAAATGAAGAATATTACATCGAATCTAAGACTTATTTAAAATATACACTGAATTTACAGCTTGTACTTTAAATGAAGAATATTACATCGAATCTAAGACTTATTTAAAATATACACTGAATTTACAGCTTGTACTTTAAATGAAGAATATTACATCGAATCTAAGACTTATTTAAAATATACACTGAATTTACAGCTTGTACTTTAAATGAAGAATATTACATCGAATCTAAGACTTATTTAAAATATACAATGAATTTACAGCTTGTACTTTAAATGAGGAATATTACATCGAATCTAAGACTTATTTAAAATATACACTGAATTTACAACTTGTACTTTAAATGAAGAATATTACATCGAATCTAAGACTTATTTAAAATATACACTGAATTTACAACTTGTACTTTAAATGAAGAATATTACATCGAATCTAAGACTTATTTAAAATATACACTGAATTTACAACTTGTACTTTAAATGAAGAATATTACATCGAATCTAAGACTTATTTAAAATATACACTGAATTTACAGCTTGTACTTTAAATGAAGAATATTACATCGAATCTAAGACTTATTTAAAATATACACTGAATTTACAGCTTGTACTTTAAATGAAGAATATTACATCGAATCTAAGACTTATTTAAAATATACACTGAATTTACAGCTTGTACTTTAAATGAAGAATATTACATCGAATCTAAGACTTATTTAAAATATACACTGAATTTACAGCTTGTACTTTAAATGAAGAATATTACATCGAATCTAAGACTTATTTAAAATATACACTGAATTTACAGCTTGTACTTTAAATGAAGAATATTACATCGAATCTAAGACTTATTTAAAATATACACTGAATTTACAGCTTGTACTTTAAATGAAGAATATTACATCGAATCTAAGACTTATTTAAAATATTTTATATTATTATTATATATGGAAAAAAAAATAATGAAAAGTATGGATATAAATTAAGCTTTAATTATGTAGATTAAGTTATAAAATTTTAATTTTTTCTACTGGTATCGATAAAAATACTTTTTAGTCAATATTATTAAATACAAAATTGAGAATATATGCTTGTATTTTGATACAATTTGTTTTTGGTTTTCCTAAGTAGATTACGCAACCATTTAATGTAACAAACAACAATCAAAATGTAGTCTTCACAGTGCAATAAACATACATATAATAATGGTGATAGATGTACATATGGTTATGATCATTTTTTGTAAACGTGAGCATAATAAATACAACTCTCATATTAAAGATCATCATCTTGTACATTATAATATAAAAGGGTATACCTTCTGCTAGAAAACGTAAGGTAACTGCAAATCGCTCTTCTGCAGAAATGTACAAAGATAAAGCTTCATTGTTTGCAAAGGTTTTTAGTGGATACCTGTGTTTGTGCGTCTTCAAATGTGTTTAGTGGATAGTTGTGTTTGTGTGTATTCAAATGCTTTTATTGCATGCCATTTTAACCAGCATTCTTAGGACCTCTAACATTTAAAAAAAAAAAAATTGCAACACATTAATTTTAACAAAGTTTGATTTTGATGAGTTTAATCATTTGTTACATTATTTCAATATAATGTCATGGAGATAGTACACAGATTATTCAATCGGCCATTTCTTCCATTATTGCCTCATGGAGGAGATTGTCAATTTTATGCTTTAACTGAAATACAGTTTTCCTGCTCTTTAGCACATCAAGTCTTTCCGCCACAGTGTTGGCATAGGTCATATTGGGAGATTCTTTGCGTGAACTGTCGCGCATGTCCTTCAATATGCTTATCGCCGTTTCTTGGAACTCTTGTCTTCTATCGACAGGTGATGGAGTGCATCTCTCAGCCAAGATTTTCCTGGCTTTTTTCAATGGAGGGCCTTTTGGTGTTTCCGCAAAGTTTAATTCCTCCGGTCCATTCTCTACGAATTTTAGTGGACTTGGACTGCCTTTTATTGGTGTGGTACTGCTCTGGCAGCTTTCAGTTGATTTGAGTTGATTCTGAAGTTGTAGCATCAGTTTGTGCAAATCCGACTGTGAATCTTCTACCTGAAACAGGCGCAAATTGGATAAATAATTTAAGCACTCTGTATTATGTATGACTAAGGCACTTATTGTACTCTGTTTTTCTATGTTGCAGGTACCATGTCCACAGACACAGTGGCAGGATATTCAGGGAAAGTTTATGACTAAATGGCAATTTTCTCAATGTATTGGGGCAATGGATGGCAAGCATGTAAAAATAACTTGTCCAAGGAATGCATGATCACAGTTTTTTAACTATTTGGGCTTTCACAGCTTTGTCTTGTTTGCCTTAGTGGATGCAGAGTACAAATGTCTATACTATGAAGTTGGATCACCTGGTAGCCTAGGGTAGGCGATTCTACTATTTGGAATTCATCAAAACTGAAGCGCGATTTGGAAGCAGGTTACCTTCAAATCCCACCACCCATGACCACATCTAATTCACCTGTTCCAATTCCTAGTCTAATTGTAGCAGATTCTGCTTTTGCCCTGTCTCCTGCCCCTATGAAACCATACTCTAAAAGAGGCATTGATCCGGAAAAGAGGCTCAGTCAAGCAAGAAGAATAGTTGAAAATGCCTTTGGAATTCTAGCCTGCAGATTTGGAAGATCAATCCGCAATAAAATTAGCCCCTGAACGAGGCAAGCAGTTTGTGCTTGCTACCATTGCACTGCACAATTTCCCTTGGATTGCCAAAGATCAGCAGTACTGTGGACATGCTGCTGTAGACAATGAAGGACCCAACCATGATGTAATTTTGGGACAGTGGTTGACCCACAACAACGCAAATTTAATTGGTTTACAGCCAGGTGTCGGAGGTTCCCACCCACAGCATGTGACTGGCACGGAAGTCAGAGATACCTTTAAACATTTCTTTAACAGGCAAGGTGCAGTTCCTTGGCAAAATGCACAAATTTAAAACATTGACTTATGAAATGTATTTTATTTCAAAATTTGGCAGTATATTTTGAATGGATTGGATGAAAAGTGCTGTGTTATTTAATCGCACCCGATATTGAACATTAACTAATGATTTCAATAAATTGGAAACACCCTGTTCAAAAATACAAAGTAAACTAAATTGGCATGCTTAATGTTCATTATTTTGTTGAATTAATAATTGATTGCTTTACGTGAAATATCATTATTTTAACATAATTAATACCTTTATGCCGATATTGTGTTCTTATAATGTGTTATAATCCCAAATTTTCATGACACTCTTCTAAAGGTGGCCTCTAAGGTGACAACTAGGGCAACTAACTCGCACCTCGTACCTGATGGGTGCCCCACATTTATAGAGATATTTTGTCACTATCAGCACAAAATACAAATAAGTTGGGCCTCACCTCTCCTCCCAAAAAAGCAAAAATCCTGATTCACTTACTTGCTCTACATCCCCAGGGCACTCACTTTTTATGACTGCACAATCTGGCACATACAAAGTGCCTCCATAAAAGCTGGCAATCCGGTCAAAAAAAGCCCATTTAACTTGACCCCCAGCAGATCCAGAGTTTTTTCTTTTCTGTTTCCTATAGTAGGACTTCAGAGACTCTATTTTTCGGTACACCTCATCTGGAACATATGAAATACAATTTTCATGAGTTAATATGCCTAATCGGTTGTAAACGTTTTAAACTGAAACTAAAATTAGCCAACTTACTTAATATCAAGTAGTGAAGTACACAATGAGATACAGAGTAACAGACTGAAACCGACTCACTCACTGACTCAGTCATTGACTCACCGAATGAGGCTAATTTACTATTCATAATAAATACTATTATTCATTGAATTAAGGCTAGTGACTAGTGTGTAGGAGTGAATGATCGACACCACGAACTGACGAAGGACTTCAAGAAGAAGATTGAGTCATTCACTCATTGATTGACTGACTGAGTGTAAATATTATTAATGTCTTACTAAACTATTATTAGTGAGTATAGATATATATAATAATAACTGTCTAGACTCTAGACAGTCGATGGAATCGATTTTTTTCTTGTGGCTTACCTGTTGTCCAGTTTTTGCTGAATAAATCAGCTATTTGCCGGAGGGCTAGATTTCTGGCCTCTCGGTTCTTGTATTTTTTATCTTGTGGGTTCCATAATTGTGGAAACTGCTCCCACAAAGTAATGAATGCGCTGGTCTCTTTATCATTTAAGTGCAGTTCCGCCATGTTCATTACCGCAACTATGCATTCTCGCCTTTCTGCGCTTTTGTGCTCAAAAGAGTGCCATGTTCAGCCTAGGTTTGCTCAACACGACGTGCAAACCTCCAACCATGGTTCGCGATCCATTCCAACCCGAGATCGCCAACCCAAGTTCGGCAGGTTAATACGGAGAAGGGTTCGGGTAGGATGGACGATCTGGTTTACGAACCTAGGGTTCGGCCCGGTTAAGAAAGGCCTTTAGAGAAATGTCGCGCTTCGATCGGATCTTTTTAGCCTGCGCGTATGTAAATGATAAAATAAGATAATATATAATGGACCATAAAATGAAATATAACAGAGATAATGATTCAGTAATCAATATTCTCTGAAACTTTTCAGTATTCTTAACGTTGTCTATGTCTTCTTGTTATCTTTGGCAAGTAGCCATTAGACAAAAGGAAACGGTACAATAGCTAAAGGGATCGATGGCGATGAATATTTACAACGGCGGGTTCTCTGTCGCATCGTGACAATTAAAACAATAGATAGGAAGAAAAGTCCAAGAAATTTAACGGTCGATTGAACCGGCAACTAAAACATTCTAAGACGCAAAACACAATAGGTTAAATAAATTATAAAAAAAATGCCAATTATAACTAAATTTGTAGGCTTACCATTTAATTACAATGTAACATATAGTTTAAATTCAATATTTAAAAAGATATATAATTACTTGGGTTAAGACTACATTCGATATTAGAATTAGATATTTAATTAATACAACATAGGCCTATTTATACAATATAGGCGACATTGTTAGTAAAATACGTTGTACATTAAATGCATTACATATTATTATATTATATTATTATACATCCTGATTGTGGGATCTTATGGCAATAATGTACCCATAAAATAAATCAAGTCCTTTGACAAATAAAATAAAACTTTATAGTTAATACTTTAAAAAAAACTAGCATGAAAAATGTATTTGAACAACATATAAAATGGCCACAACTCAGGGAAGGGACTCTCAAACAGTACTGTTAGCAGTACACACACAGCAGTCTCTCTCTCTCTCTCTCTCACACACACACACACACACACACACAAAAGCACCGCTCTCTCCCCTCATGCATAATATACATATCGACCCATACACATAAAATAATGTAGATGCAACATGATATATATGTTATAGATCTACATAAAAAAATGTACATGCAATATAATATTGAAACATATACACGAAAAGTGATGATGCAACATACTATATAATATATTATATCTATACATTAAAAAGTTGGTACAACAGGTACGTTCATGCGTAAGACCAAATTTTAATAACTTGAAAACTTCTACCAGGCGAAAGATCGTCGGGTAACCTTTGGCTTACAGCATACTCCTTCACACAGACAGTCAAGCTGGCTATTTTGGTAGAAAGCAAGCCAATCTAAACGACCCAACAAAACAAAACAAAATCACGTGAAGACAGATTGGAAATGTCTGAGAAATATTGGTGAAGAAAGATGTGTTCACCAAAGACCTCTGACCTCTGACCCAATACTGAGAATACGATTAAATAGCTGTCTTTTTTTTATATTCCTGATGGTGGAAAGGGGGAACAATCTGGGAACAATGCCTACTTCATATTAAAATTGTTTGTTTTTAAATCACATCTCATCGACAAAACCGGACATTCAATGTATTGACTCTCTTCGTTTCATATAGAACTTAACTAGTCCACAGGGGACTTAACTAGTCCACAGGGGACTTAACTAGTCCACAGGGGACTTAACTAGTCCACAGGGGACTTAACTAGTCCACAGGGGACTTAACTAGTCCACAGGGGACTTAACTAGTTCCACAGGGGACATAAACAGAAAGACAACTCCTCACCGACTGCTGTTCAAATGTCAGGAAGCCCTATGCAATGTAGGTCATGCTAATGTCACGCAAGCTAGTGTCAAGTAGAACAAGTCAATGTCAATTCGCCAACGGACAGTCCCCATTCAACAACAGCAACGACAACCTTGATCTTTCCAATACGTCTATTTTTTCTTCAGGAAGTTCAAAGTGTTCTTTAGACATGTAGACGTGAATTCGTTAACAAGGGATGAATTTACAAGGCTTAAACCTGGTCTGCCCACGTAATTTTTACAGACTCTAGTTAATGCACTAGATGGAGATTTTTAATTTTATAAATAATAAAAACAGTAGTTTTATTTTTGGACGATGAAATATAATTTTAAATAAAGACAATAGTCGTTTAATTTTCAAATTATAAAAATAGTTGTTATTTATGAGAATACATTTTTTTTAAACTGTTGAATGATGAAAATCTTTATTTTATAAACTGGTAATAAAATAAGAATGGCAATAAAATATCAGAAGAAATCCATTGGAAGTTGATGAAAAGGTGAGCTTTTTAAGTTGAACAAAACGATTTCATTGACAGACGAACAGCATACGCGTGACACAAAGCCTGAAGTTTTATAACGTATCAGTAAATAACTTTAAAACGGCTTTTCCAGTTTGCTCTAACACAACCAATGAGAAAACGGAGATATTATTCAAATTTTACTAGCACGAAAGTGGTAGAAAAAGGAGGGAAAGGGGGGAGGGGGTGAAGCTGTCTGGTTTGACTAAGGGAAATAAACATTATAATTTAAACGTATTCATAAAGCTCTAATAGTTTCCCTTCATCATGAGTTTAAGACAATAGTATTGAAAAGTTTACAATACTATTGTGGCATGTGTCTAAGTGTGTAGATCAGCGTTTCCTAAATAAAGCCGGTATAGGGGAAACAAGCAAAATAAGCGGGTCTCAAGAAGAGTAAAGGAGAAAAAATGTAAAACTTTGGTCAGATGATTGTGATGTACTAGCGATTGGCCTATATATTACACTAATATTATTAGTATAGTTTACACAGTGGTCATTTTGTGATACTTGAACTCAATGTCAGTTACAGTCAGTGAGTATAGACTTTGTTAATATCGAAACGTACGTGAAAATTCATAAATCAAAGTTGAACAATGTTAGTGGGTCACAAGTAGAATTATACAAATAACTGATTCGAAATAGCTTGGGAACCACTGATGTAGAGACTCTAGCGATCAGGTGGTTATTTTTTTTATTTTTTTTTTGTAAGGAAATAAAATTATATTAATTTAGAGTCTCATATATTAAACAAGTCTTTCATTCACGGCGATCCAAACAGATTTCAAACGTTTCTATTATTAAACACTTTGCTTTGATCTATACATTTATGTTTTATTTTTGTATTACAAGTAAACAAAAAATAGTTCCTTATAACTCTGAATATTTTTGTGTAAAATGAAAACTCAATGCATTATTAAAATGAAACTTAATTTTTAAAATCAATTTTTAACCAATATACCAATGAACAAGCAACAACGAGCAAAACATATGAAACCATCATATTGTATGAAACATTTTCAGGAGTTGCTGAAATCATTGATTACCAACACTTCAATCCGAACTCAAATAAAATTAGCATTAATAAGTGATCATAGTTAATTACATAGTAAACAAAAAAAAACTAGAGGAGGGACACTTTTCCCAGCACACATCCCCGCCCTTTACCGTTCGCCCCTTTAGCATTAAGCTCTAGCCGACCAAGTAATTACTGAAATGCGGAGCGACACAACACCGGCCTCGTGTGACTGGCAAAGTATCAAGTGTATCAATACAGGTATTAGTGACACGACAGTGGGAGGACTGGTGTGGACACAGTGCGAGGAAAGTTACACACTTGAATGAATCCATGTCAAATAATTCATCACGCTTCGAGTTTTAGACGCAATTATTGTACTTTTTGATAAGACATTTCACCATATTTTTCACTACCACATAATATAGTTTCTATTGGGCCTTGTGCAGAGATTCTATGGTGGGTTCCATTAATTTCAATCAAATTGAACACCGTTGTATATACTCTGTAAATCAAGCAACATGATGAAAAAAAAAATCTTACTATACTTAAATGTGTACAAGATTTGAGACAATAATCCAAAGTAAAGGATCCTGCAACGTTTCAGTGTCTGATTACGTTTATCCACAAAGATTGGCCTACGTTTGTCCACAAAGATTGGCATGTTTCAATATGTAGTCTCTATTTCTTTCCCAGGTCTTGTGAAAACA